>CM069861.1:121388363-121988363 GCA_036172795.1 Pelodytes ibericus | reverse complement strand
ATATTCCTGGGCATCTGACTGGCATCATATTCCTGGGCATCTGACTGGCACAATATTCCTGGGCATCTGACTGGCATAATATTCCTGGTATCTGACTGGCATCATATTCCTGGGCATCTGACTGGCACAATATTCCTGGGCATCTGACTGGAACAATATTCCTGGGCACCTGACTGTCACAATATTCCTGGGCATCTGACTGGCATAATATTCCTGGGCATCTGAATGGCACAATATTCTTGGGCATCTGAATGGCAAAATATTCCTGGGCATCTGACTGGCATAATATTCCTGGGCATCTGACTGGCATCATATTCCTGGGCATCTGAATGGCATAATATTCCTGGGCATCTGACTGACATATTATTCCTGGGCATCTGACTGGCATAATATTCCTGGGCATCTGACTGGCATCATATTCCTGGCCATCTGACTGGCATAATATTCCTGGGCATCTGAATGGCATATTCCTGGGCATATGACTGGCACAATATTCCTGGGCATCTGACTGGCATCATATTCCAGGGCATCTGACTGGCATCATATTCCAGGGCATCTGACTGGCACAATATTCCTGGGCATCTGACTGGCATCATATTCCTGGGCATCTGACTGGCATCATATTCCAGGGCATCTGACTGGCATCATATTCCTGGGCATCTGACTGGCATCATATTCCTGGGCATCTGACTGGCATCATATTCCTGGGCATCTGACTGGCATAATATTCCTGGGCATCTGACTGGCATCATATTCCTAGGCATCTGACTGGCATCATATGCCTGGGCATCTGACTGGAATCATATTCCTGGGCATCTGACTGGCATCATATTCCTAGGCATCTGACTGGCATCATATTCCTGGGCATCTGACTGGCATCATATTCCTGGGCATCTGACTGGCAAAATATTCCTGGGCATCTGACTGGCATCATATTCCTGGGCATCTGACTGGCATCATATTCCTGGGCATCTGACTGGCATAATATTCCTAGGCATCTGACTAGCATAATATTCCTGGGCATCTGACTGGCATAATATTCCTGGGCTCTGACTGGCACACTATTCCCATTGAAATACTGGTAAGTTTGTTGATTTAACTTTACTTTAAATATTGTATTTGTTCTCGTTTTGTTCAAAATAAGATATATGCAGTGTGCATAGGAATTTCTTCATAGTTTTTATTTTTACTATAGTCCGGCCCTTCAACTGTCTGAGGGACAGTGAACTGGCCCCCTGTTTAAAAAGTTTGAGGACCCCTGATCTAGAGCATCTGCATTTGTACCACCATTATGATTCATAGACAAAATATGTCAGAGAATCATACATAGGGTGTTACCTGTAGTATGTATTGTTGAGTAGAATTATTTGTAAATTCTTTTGAGTTCATATAAGTTTTTTATCAAGCACATCAAGTAACCTTTTATTTTCAGGGAAGACACCCTCGCTACGAACGGTCACGCTTCCTCTATCTCATTTGGGAATGAGAGCGTCGGTTGGTCTTTGGGGGGTTATTAAGCCCCGCAGGATCACTCTCATGTGACAAGTACCTCACATTCAAAAGCAGTGTAGAGGATTATTTTATGTTTATGGTTTTAACTCCCTATGTTTCCCTTTTTCCCCTGAAGACCCCTCTCTCGCTGAAAACCAGTCCCCTAAAACACAGATGGACACACCTCTCCAGACTTTTAGCTCACCCGGTATTCAATGATAGACACGCATTAGTTATATTTAAATACTAAATTTAAAGCTACTTTTGGAGCCAAAGCTCACTTGGTGTGTATCCAGGAGTCACACTTTGCATCTGGGAAGATACCCTTTTTTTATTCTAAAGACTATTCAACTATGATCCATGCCACAGCTAAAACTAAGAAAGCAGGGGTCTCTATTTTAATTCATAAAGCACTAGCAACTGACATACATCTAAAAAAAGTGGACCCTAATGGTAGATTTATAGTTCTCATAATCACAATCAATGATATAAAATATACCATAGTTAATCTATACGCGGCGAACAGTAAATCCCTTCAATTTATTCGTAGAGTCTTTAACCTCATAGACCCAATTAAGTGTGGATCTCTTATAGTGTGCGGGGATTTTAACTTGATTCTCCACCCTAAGCTAGACAGAACATAAAAGCATAGCGAGACATTTAATACATTTTTAAATATATACTTCCTGTTTCTATATATACGAAAAATCTGTTTAGTATAAGATCTTTCATATGCATCTCTAACTCATACATTATATTGTATAGTATTATATTCTGTATTCCTAAAGTTGTGCATATGTATAATGTGTCAACATATTTCTGTGTTCGTTTTCTTTTTTCTTGCAAATGAAAAACAATAAAAAATTTGAAAAAAAAAAAAAAAAAGTAGATTTGAAGAAAAAGGCTATAATCCACTTGATATAGAAAAAACGATAGCAGATATAGGATCCATGAATAAGGGAGACACTACTTCTGCCCAAAAAACCAAAGATATCGGAAGAGAGACCCAATATACCTCTGGTTTTTTATTTTAGTAACTAATCATCAAACATTAAAAGAATTATAAGAAAACATTGGAACATTCTCCAAAAAGATGAATCTTTAAAAAATCTTATCCCAGACACACCAAAAGTAGTATTCAGAGGAGCCCCAAATTTCAAGAATAAACTCACAAAAAGTTTTTTTGAGAAACAACATCAAATAAAGAAAATCCTCAACACTTCTTAACACAAAGGGCAGGTTTTTATGGGTGCAAGGGCTGTGGTGGATGCAAGGTGTCTGCATCCCAAAAATACCCCATTACCAAATACTGCTCAACCTACAACAAAAGAGAATTTTCAATTAAGCAGTTCCTAACATGCTCCTCTACTAATGTCATTTATCTTGTAGAGTGCCCATGTGGCCTGCAATATATAGGACGAACATCAAGAACACTGAAAAAAAGAATAGGGGAGCATGTTAGGAACATTAGAAAGGGAATAACGCAAGACTCACTTTCTAAGCATTTCTTAGAAAAACATATTAAAAATCCGAAAGGCTTAAAATTTTGGGCCATCGATAAAGTAAAAAAACACTGGAGAGGAGGAAATAACATAAAAGAAATGGGTAGGGTTGAAATGAAGTGGGTGTTTGATGCAGACACCTTGCAACCTCGAAGGTTAAACGCAGACTTTGACCTGTTCAATTTTTGTATAGACAAGTGATCTTCTTTATTGGAACAACAACCTATATATATATGTAACAGCAAGTGTTAAAATACATGTGTTGAATATGACATTCTTTTTTGTTTTTCCATATATTACACATATTCTTTATAATTTTGTTTTTTTAATAGTGGAGAATTTTTCTCCTGAAATATATCTCTATTTTTACATTAATTATTATATTTATCAATTATACTATACTTCCATACAATATACATATAAACCCCCTACTGCATGCTTGTACTTTTGATAGGATATAAGTATATATATTTTTTAAATTTTTTTCATATTTAACACGTGTTTATGATTGCTGGCAAATATGGAGTTTTTTTAAAGATTTTGGGTAAAATGGAAAGTAAATCTCTGTCCCCTGCTTTCTTTTCGCTTCCACTTATACATATGCGAATACACTGTCAACCAAGCCAACCATGCCAATCACGTGGCTGACTCCCGCCAGTAATCCCGAGATGCGACGACGTTGCGATGACGTCACTGACCAGGAAACCCGGAAGTCTTCAGACGAGATGTATTTAAGGACCCAACACAGTACAGTCGATACACGCCAGGAGGAAGCCTTTCATGTAGGCGAAACGCGTTCGTGTGCTGTACTGATTCTGATAAGCCACCTCTGGCTTACTTTGGACTTTTTATTACTTTTTTATTGTTTTTATCTGTTTTTATCTGGCTTATGTGTAAAGCTGTTTTCTGTATCCTGGAAGATACTGTGGATATTCCTTATTTGCCTTTCTTCTGGTGAGGTTTACAGAGCGCACCTACCACCCTTTTCTGTATTTTGTCCTATTTGTCTTTGTGCGTATGCAGAGATTCACACAGGCAGGTGCAGCTCTGTTATAGATTAAGCGCTAGAATTTATCCTTTTCCACACAACAGTTTGGTTGAATACAACCATATTTTGACACTGCATTTTGAATCTGTGATGAATTAGCAATAAAATATCACAAGTTGCTGTTAATAGTAATTAATAAGCAAGTTTTATCTAACGCACCACTTGGTGTTATTAAAACTTATAGTGAACGAGGTACCCGTGTTTGCCATGATTGCTATACCAAACCCTGCCACCTCTGAGATCTCAATTTATATGTAATATTGGTTTCAGACATCCCAATAATGAGGTTGATGGGACATCAAACTGGAAATTATGCCCTCAGGGTGGTAAATACTGGAACATTTGCCTATCAATGTATTGTAAGTCTTTTGTACAAGTCTATGTATTCTTTTTGTAAAGTTTGTCTTTTTATACAAGAAAATTAATACATACATTTTAATAAATACCTAAAGTGACATCACCTTATCAGATCACATGATGATTAACTCATTCACATATATATATATACACCCCTCTTTCATAATTGGCTTAAAGTTACAGAGAATGGCAAGGTGTGTCAGATAAATGTGTCCTATGTGTCTTATCTTCTACCACACTCCCTCTAGGGGTCGGGTCTGTATGTCAAACAATCATTAATGCCTCAATAGCAAAAATAACTATATGATAACAGTAGCAAACATTTGGAATGCATGTGGGTTGAATTAGTCAGTGATAGGCAGAAAATAGTAGCAGGTTTTTGCTGCAAACCTTCAATCATTGTTTATCTTGAAAAATATAATTTGTAACATAAAAACAAAAATTAATCAGGTTTTCTAAGGCTGAGTTTAAAAAAATTATTGCAAGAGAAAAAGAGCCTATGCAAAATGCGTAAGGCAGACTCTTTCACTCCGTGATGTTGTTAACCTTGGATGATCCACTAAATGTAAGTTTCTATTAAAGCATTTATCTTTTTTACTTTCATTTTTTAGCCACAGTGTGTTATTTGAATCTTGCCACTACGTTGCATGTTCATCCATTGTCTTACCTTTCAAAGTGCAACTAATAAAAAAACATTTAAATGAGTTATTTCCTTAGGTCTAATGTTTTTAATTTATTTACTAATGACTTGGGAGAGTGTGTGCACCAGTGTAAAAAGCAGACTCTCAGGAGTCTGCGTTATATTCACCGAATGTGTAGATTTCAGTTATGTCAAAGCTCGTTGGGCTGGCACAGCCTATAAAAAAAAACAGGCATTGAAAAGTGCCTGATTTGTGTCCTTCAATATTACACTACAAAGTGTCAGAGTTATAAAAAAGCACAATTGTCGTTATATACAACAAACCACAATCTGCAGTACAGGAGTTTTTATCCCAATCCTCCATTTTCTGCAGATGACACAAAATTAAGTAAGTTATGACACAAAATTATGTATGTTATGTAAGTCAAAGCAGGAAGTAATTTTCATTGCATAGAGAACAAAATGGGACAATAGGTAGTTAATTGGCAAATGTGTTAATGTATAATTGAATGTAAAATTATGCATTTGCATAAGAAATGCAAGAATGCTAATTGTACTTTAAAGGGTTGTGTTTCGGATAAATCCTCCATAGAAAAGTATTTGTCTGATCAATATATTTAAACTCTTAAAGAATTGGCAGAATTGCTTTTAAATTTGTGCACCCTTTGTGACAATGTTTTTTTTTAAATATTTTGTGGTATTTATGTTTAGTTTTAATTTTCCTGTTTCTCATTTAATTATCATATAATGTATTATAAATTATGCTGAAATAAAACACTTTTTCTAATTTTAACCGGACAAATCTTGTACAAAATTACAAATGGTAAAAAAGATCTAAATAGTTTCAAAATTTTGTCCTGACTTTATAAATATCAACTTCTACATGTTTTTATGTTGCTTTTTGCAATGTATAGGTAAATAACCATAAGAGACATTTTTTTTTACTTCCATTGTTCTTGTTGGATACAGGGCAGTGCCATATTGAAGGGGCATGCTTTTATCCAAAATGGTGCACACAAATACAGCATGGACTGATCATGGTGCTCTGTCACTAAGTGACATGTTTTGTGTGATGTACCTGGTAGACCTGGTATGTCCATTGTCACGAAGGAGTTAAAAAACAAAAGGATATTTTTGAGATATGAACTATACAGAGT
The DNA here is from genome assembly GCA_036172795.1 of Pelodytes ibericus. Classification (NCBI taxonomy): domain Eukaryota; kingdom Metazoa; phylum Chordata; class Amphibia; order Anura; family Pelodytidae; genus Pelodytes; species Pelodytes ibericus. The sequence goes on along the minus strand of CM069861.1, from coordinate 121,982,168 downwards.
TATAAAAAAAATAAAAGTAGATTAGGTAATGATGATACAGTTGAACCTGGCTACCCTGGAGACAAGAAGGATGTTTTTTCCCCTTTGTGATGACATATTTAAGGTATCAGTGGGATTGTTTTGTCTTCTTCTAGATCAAAAAATATTTGTGTGTGAAAAGATTGAACATGATGGACTACATGTTCCAAAATATTCAGTACAAATATAAAAAATGTGAGTTTCTTTCAGATGTTCCAAGGACATGAACAATATATTACTTTAAGAGTAATGTTAAATTACAATATTGGATAACAATATATGCTAGCACCAATATTATTGTATGTAACCAGAATGTTTGGCTGACAACTAAATCACTTGCTGGCTTTCCTAGCAGGTATCTTAGCAGCAAGTAAATGAGTAGCTGATCTGAGAACTGTATTGTAACATTAGTTTGCTTCCAATTCACAATAGTACACCCCAATTAATATCTTTTAAAGTCTCTGCTTTAATGTCATCAGCTTGATTAGCAAACAATTTACACTGATCCAGTCAAGCAGAAGGAAAGGCTAATTGCATGTTTGTCAGGCACTAATTTCCATGTGTCTCAATTTAACAGTGGAAACGAAGTTCCCAAACATAACAACTTTTTTTTTCTTTGTCTGCTAATTATTTAAGCTAATTAATAATGTTCTCAGAAAGTACTCTTTAAGGATGAGTGGCAATGGAACTTGAATCTTTGACTCTAACATACTCTTGAAAAATATTGAAAAGCTAGTATAAGAATAATATCAATAATGTATGGATTTATTTTGCAGCAGCTCATTTTTTAAATGATTTTAGTGCTAATTTGTATATCAATATAAGGTAACAGAGAACAGATATGACCAGTCTAACTTTTGTTTCTTACATAAGCAAAGTCCACACATTCCATAACACAGTTACAAAACAATGATTTTGTGCATGTTTTTGTAGACACTGATTGCAATCCTTTTGTCCAGAAATCCTCACCACACAAAATTGTAACCATAAGAAAAGATGATGCACATGATAGGAAATAAGTAACATTGCATGTGAATAGAATGCTTGATAGTTGCCACAGGATCAAAATCTTACAAGAGACTCCATATATGATGGATAGGAATTGATTCATACATCCACAATTATTACACCTCTTGTTGTGTTTTCTGATGCAATTGACTCAATGAAGCTACTTTATCTTCTGTAACATCAGACTCTGTTTTGCAAATCTGTGATGTGCCTCATGATTGTGAAACAATCCTCTCGTACATTATTTTCTAGTGTCTTAGCACTGCTGAATATTGGCAATTGATTATGCCCTTTGTGAATTCAGACATTTCATTGACAATATTACTCCTGATTAATAATTTAATAACACTACATTTTAAAAGCATTTGAAATACCTTTGGGGGACAACACAACCTGGGGCCCTATCACGAGCTTTGTAATCTGATCATGTGTTCTTCTATCTTTTAATTTGTTAGTTATAAGTTTGTTTACTTGGTTTGCACCAAAATACCATTTTTGTTTTAACCCCTTAGTGACATGACTTTTTTGGCTTGTCCGACGCTTGGTGACATGGGCTGTTTTAACATTTCTGAGGTGTTTGTGTTTTGCTGTAATTTATTTCTGTCTCATTTAGTGTACCCGCACAAACTATATATCGTTTTTATCGTTATAAGAAGGGCTTTCTTTTGATACCATTTTTTTGATAATAGCATATAATTTGATGTAAAAAAAATAATAAAATATGGCAAAAAAATTGAAAAAATTATTTTTTTATGACTTTTATTTGAAAAATCGTATACTCATGTACAAGAGACAACAAAAAAACACTGCTAAAAAGTTTCTAATATGTGTCCTGAGTTCAGAAATAGCCCATGTTTTTATGTTTTTGTGCTTTTTTTATTCATGTTACAGGGCCAGAACTATAAGTGGTGCAAAGCTATTTTAAAATCCTTTCTTTCAAAATTATCGATAGTGACATTGTAACACTGATTTCTGTACTAAATCCATGAATGACCCCCAACATGTACATATTTTTGAAAACTAGACAACTCAGGGCATTTAACTTGGGGTATTTTGACACATTTCTTGTAGCCATTTTACCACCAATCTATGCCAAAGTTTGCAGAAAAAAATCTTTTTTTAAAATTTTTCACATATATTGCAATTTAGGCAAACATTACCTTAAAATGTGAAGGGGTATTTCCAAATAACACCTCAATATGTGTTCAGCAACATCTCCTGAGTACAGGGATACCACCCATGCATAGGTTTGTTGGTTTGTTTTGGGGCTAAAAGGCCACATTTAGGGGGTGCGCATTTTGGTTTTCCAACTTGGAATTCTGACGTGCAGAAAACTTGTGCCCATGTCCCATTTGGGACATTTTTGAAGCCAAAAAGTGTATTCTATCCCACAAAATCATATATTTTTGAAAACTAGACACCCTAGGGTATTTCAAATGGTAGTATTTTAACACTTTCCATGCACTAATTATACTACCAGCCTATGTCAATGTTATGGATAGTAATTTGTTTTTCACATACATAGTACTTTGGGCATGAATTCACAGATCCTGTTATATGTCAGTGCCAAACAACACCTCAATATGTGTTCAGCAACATCTCCTGAGTACAGGGATACCACCCATGTATAGGTTGGTTAGGTTATTTGGGGGTTAAAAGGCCACATTTGAGAGGTGCACTTTTTGGTTTTCCAACTTGGAATTCTGACGTGCAGAAAACCTGCGCCCATGTCCCATTTGGGACATTTTTGAAGCCAAAAAGTGTATTCTACCCCACAAAACCATATATTTTTGAAAACTAGACACCCTAGGGTATTTCAAATGGTAGTATTTTAACACTTTTCATGCACTAATTCTACCACCAGCCTATGTCAATGTTATGGATAGTAATTTGTTTTTCACATTCATTGTACATCGGGCATGAATTCACAGATCCTATTATGTGTCAGTGCCAAACAACACCTTAATATGTGTTCAACAACATCTCCTGAGTACAGGGATACCACCCATGTGTAGGTTAGTTAGATTATTTGGGGGCTAAAAGGCCACGTTTAGGGGGGGTGCATTTCCAACTTGGAATTTTGACATGTAGTCAGCCTGCGCCCATGTTCCATTTGGGACACTTTTGAAGCCTGTCAAAGTATTTTACCCCATAAAACCATATATTTTGGAAAACTAGACATCCTAGGGTATTTAAAATTGTGGTATTTTAACACTTTCCAAGTGCTAATTCTACCACCAACCTATGTCAAAGGGTTGGGATGTCATTTTTTCCCCACACACATTGTAGTTCAGGCAGGAATTTTCAGATTCTGGTATTTGCCACTGCCAACCAACACCTCAATATGTGTTCAGCAACATCTCCTGAGTACAGGGATACCCCCCATGCATAGGTTTGTTGGTTTGTATTGGGTCTAAAATTCCACATTTAGGGGGTGCGCAATTCCAACCTGGAATTTTGACATGTAGTCAGCCTGCGCCCATGTTCCATTTGGAACATTTTTGAAGCCGTCCAATGAATTTTACCCCATCAAACCATATATTTTTGGAAAATAGACATCCTAAGGTATTTCAAATGGTGGTATTTTAATACTGTATAGGTACTAATTCTACCACCAGCCTTTGTAAAAGTTTGTGGTAGTACTTTTTTGGTAGTTTTTTTTCCACATGCATTGTACTTCAGGCATGAATTCACAGATTCTGGTATATATCACTGCCAAACAACAACCCAATATGTGTTCAGCAACATCTCCCGAGTACAGGGATAGCACCCATGCATAAGTTTGTTGGTTTGTTTTTGGCTAGAAGGCAACATTTGCGAGATGCGCATCTCAAAATTCCAACTTGGAATTTTGACATGTAGTCAACCTGCGTCCGTGTCCTTTATGGGATATATCTTTGAAGCCAGCCAATGTAATTTACCCCCACCAAACCATATATTTTTTTATCGGTAGACCCCCATCACTACTTGTGGCAAGGGCTCAGCAGCCATCGATACATCGCTAGATGATGTATCAGAAAGCTGAATAGGGTCAGAATCGAACCCTGAGTCCGCGGCCTCAGAATCAGTGCGTAAGCAGTGATCTCGAGCAAAGAAGGGGTTAATAGCTCTTAGAAGAGCCTATCTAGTACTGTAATACAGTACAAAGGAATTAATCCATAAAACAGTGCAGACAGCAAAACATACTGTTGCTGTGCAAGATTACTGCTTACACAGTGATGAATGGCAGGGAAGGGGTTAATACACAGTGAAAGAATTTCATAAAACCTGCCAATTTTATAAAATGTTATTTTATATCACTAATACTGATCTGTCTCTTTCCGTCACAAAAATGTAAGTGAGGAGAGGGAGGCAGATCAATATTTGTGAATATTGATCCGATTAATTTTGATCTGACCAGGGCGAATGGTGAGCTTAATTGAGAAATCACCAAACCGCCTTTGCCACTAATTCGCTGTTACTGATCGCTATGCGCTCAGGCAGCTTAAAAAAAAAAATCTCAAATATTTTTACTTTACATGTAATCCCCTAGCGGGTATGTGTAAAAAAAAAAAAAAAAATATGCAGACAGATAAAAATTGCTTTGGCGTCAATATCATTGCGTAAGCAGTGATCGACGGCAAATAAGGGGTTAATAACTCTTAGAAGAGCCTTTTTAGTACTGTAATAAATTACAGTACAAAAAAAATTAACCCCTAAAAAATGCACAAACAGCAAAAATAAATGCGCTGATGTGCACGATCACTGCTTATGCAAGATCAATGGCAGGGAAGGGGTTAAACGCAGGGAATTGCTTTAATAAAATTTTTTTTATTGTTTTATTATTTGTGTGTTGTGTATTTATTGTTTTTTTTTTACTTTTACTTACTTTTACAACTTTGATCTGTCTCTCTCCCTCACTAAAAAATGTGAGGAGAGGGAGGCAGATCATAACTGGTCAGATCAATATAGAGTTAATATTGATCTGACCAGTCAGTGGGGATGTTCAGGAGAGCATCCCCACTGCCTGTCAGTGTGCCTGGCAGTCACTGATTGCCTCTGTGAAGAGGCAATCGTGTGACAGCCAGAGAGCACAGGAAGCAGGTACTTCCTGCCTCCTGTGCTCTTGCCCTTAGAAGGGCAGCGCCATCTTGGTCACTCAGTGACCAAGATCGTGCATTTTTTTTTTGTGTTTCTGATTGCCTCGACTTGCGAGGCAATCAGGAACACTTTCTGAGCATAGGAAGCGAAAAATTCGCTTCCTATGCTCACTTTTTTAATGCACGTGTTTTAAAGGCACTGTGCCTTTAAAACCGGCATTTCGATCGCTCTCCGGAGCGATCGAAATGCCGACGGGCATTTTTTTTAGCATTGTACAATGCTTCCACACGGAAGCATCGTTACAATGCCCTTAGAGCACTGAAAGCGGAAAAACTCCGCTTTCAGTGCTCGTTTTGACCTAGTCCGTCCTGTGTCGCCAAGGGGTTAACAAGCATAAAGTACGTTTTGTTTGTTCTTCTAACTTTATTTCAATACATTTTGTATGTCTAGATAGTTTAGGAGAGTGTTATATTTGAGGTTAATTTATCTATTCATTCCAATTCAATGTAAAGGTCTGATAAAGGTTTATTGTTCTTTGTTTTTCTTTCACTTCCCATTTTAATGAATAGTCCTCTCACATAGCATTTCAGTGTACATCATAGCATAAGGTCAGGGACATCCCCATTATCATTGCTTTTTGTGAAATAACTAACTGAACAATTACATTTTGCATATCTGGTTCTCTTCGTATCTCCATCTCTCCAATCTCCAATCTCTTTCCCCAGGGTGTTGCATTCTCCAGACATCCAAGAGAGGATAATTATTAAAAAAATTATCGAAGGCCAGTGCTGTACATTTTATTGATGGGCCCAAAAATGTGCCCATATTTTGATATGTTGATATTTCCTACACAGTTCATGTCTCCTCCAAATATCTGGGTACATTTAACAACCAGTTCCACCCTACAATACAATTTACGAAAAAAGTGTATTGGGGACTGTATAAATTAAAGTATAAAAGATATTGTTTTACAGATCAGTATTACATATCTTTCATTAATGTCACAGTCTTCATAAACAGACTTGTATTTCAATTTCTTAGAGACAACTATAGCGGCACCTCTTTCATTTCCCCCCCTTGAATGTTTGCTTGGTATACAATGGCCCCCTGGTAAACTACGGCCCCCTGCGACCATCCCCATCAGCTTCATGTGATAACTATCAACCTTTCTTTAATTATCTAGTCATTAAATCAGTCAAGTTGTGAGCCCATAAAATTAATCATCCAAAAAAAAAACAATTTTCAGATCTAATTTGTGACAGAAAATATCTAATTTTATGGTTAGGGAAAACCAACATGCATCATTTTTCTTATTTTTATATAATCAATAGACATATTCACAGAAAAAAAATGAAAAATATATGTTTATGACCTGCTCCTTTAAAAGGAATGTATATTAGTGACGTAATCCCTGTAAAGAGTATATTATAAAGCAATATGGATAAATCTATTTGTGTAAAAGTGCATATTGAACATAATCGGTGTTCTAATAGTATTAAGACGTAAAGAAAATATTACTACTAAGCAGTGTTAGTCGTAGTAATACAAATACTCTGTGATTGAACTAATAAACATGTTAAAAAAATATTGAAAAGTGGATATAATAGTGTATTGTGACTTACTCATACAAATAAAATGCATACTAGTGTCCTACACCCCATAAAAAAAATTAATTATGAAGTGAGATAAATATTAGGGGATAAAAACACACTACCATAATCTTTCCCACCACATTCCACAGTCAGGCCTAATGTAAACAGGGAATCCCCTTCAAATCAATACATGAGTTCATATGCTTGCTAGATCAGTCATTGATTGAGCTTCTCCTGGATAGAAGGGGTCAGAAAAGGACACTTTTTGTCCATCATATATTACAATAAACTTGTGTGGAAAACCCCAGTAATGTTGAATATTATTTTCCCTAAGCTTAGTTGTCTGGTCTCTAAAATCTTTTCTTGCCATTCAATAAATGCAATAAATGCAGAAAAATAAGCTTCCTAAAATAAAAACAGAAAGCCTGGGGAAATTGAATGAACTTTTCAAACTGGAGGAAATTCAACAAGCTAGAAACAATCTTAAACAAGGTAAGGTCCCAGGGCCATACAGGAACTCCTCCAGGTTCTATCAGGCTTTCTCTTCCATTGTATCCCCCTTACTACTAATATCTTTGCCCAATCTCCTCCGAAATGCTTCAGGCCACAATCTCCCCATATTAAAATTGGGAAAAGATCCAGCCACTCTGTCAAACTACCGACCAAAATCACTAATAAATTTAGACATAAAAATCTTTGCAAAAATATTGGCTGATAGTTTGAAATTGATTATCTCAGACTTTATACATACCGATCAAACAGGCTTCATCCAGGATAGAGATGCTGCTGACAATATTCACAAAATCTCTAACATGTTATATAACATCAGAGATAATAACATCCCACCTATTAATATAGCATTAGATGCTGAAAACGCATTTGACAGAGTGAGCTGGAGACCATTGGAATAACAGGAACATTTAACATAAAAACAATGTCATTATATACAAACCCACAAACAAAAGTAGTGGGTCCAGGATTAGATTCTGTCTGGTTCGATATAAGGAACATCAACAGACAAGGTTGTCCTCTGGCCCCGCTCCTTTACCTTTCATCCACAGAACCATTGGCAGCCTTAATTAGACAGACTCCTAATATTCAAAGGATAACTATGGCAAAATAGGAAGATTACTGTCTTTTCCGATGATATTCTACTCACTTTTGAAGATCCGGTGATATCTTTGGTGGCAGCTATGGTAAGCAATTCACAAATATAGTGAATTCTCTAATTATAAATTAAACTTAAATAAAACTCAAATATTAGTACCCAATCTTGATACTCGGATGATAAATATAATATATCAACAATACGAATTGAAATTATCGGGGGAAGTAATTGACTATTTGGGGATTAAGTTAAAAATAAACCCAGACTCTTTAATACAGGCACATTATCTACCCATGCTGGCATACTTAAAAAAAAAACTTTGTAAATGGAAAGGGCTTATGAAATCTTGTGGTTGGGGCAAATTAACAAGGTTAATGCTTATTTAAATCCAAAATTGATATGTTTGTTTAGATCTCTCCTGGTTCCCCCAAATAATCCTGACTTCCTTTAAATCTATTATCCTGAGTTTTGTATGGAACAATAAAAAAATAGCTGAAAAGCTTATAACTCTATTATTAGGAGAAATAAACAAGGGGGCTTTCTTTTCCCAATATTGAATCTATTCATCAGAATATCATGATATCACATGTCTATAAAAAATATTCCCTTCAAACTTATTGGTATCAGATTGAAAATTAAGCCTGTGGAGGATTTAACCCCTTTCATAGTTTTTGGTTGGATAATATGAGTCATCCAGATATTAGGTTTTCAAATTAAATGCTTAAAATTCCTATGGTCTTATTTTATGCTTCGCCGATAACTACACTACTGTGGTATACTGGAAATATAAGTCTCAAAACCTGGGAAAGTAACAGTATTTTTAAAATCTCACAAATCTATCACCTAGACTCTATACTTCCATTTCATGAATTAAAAACAATTTATAATGTACCACAATCAGAATACTATACATACAGTGGATATAAAAAGTCTACACATCCCTGTTAAAATGTCAGGTTTCTGTGCTGTAAAAAATGAGACAAAGATAAATCATTTCAGAACTTTTTCCACCTTTAATGTGACCTATAAACTGTACAACTCAATTGAAAAACAAACTGAAATCTTTTAGGTAGAGGGAAGAAAAAATATAAAAATAAAAAAATGTGGTTACATAAGTGTGCACACCCTTAAACTAATACTTTGTTGAAGCACCTTTTGATTTTATTACAGCACTCTTTTTGGGTATGAGTCTATCAGCATGGCACATTTTGACTTGGCAAGATTTGCCCATTCTTCTTTGCAAAAACACTCCAAATCTGTCAGATTGGAGACTTCAGATTTGTTTTTGCAAAATGTAGCCTGGCTTGGATGTTTTTCTTCTTAAGAAAAGGCTTTCGTCTTGCCATTCTACCCCATAGCCCAGACATATGAAGAATAAGGGAGGTTGTTGTGACATGTACCACACAGCCAGTACTTGCCAGATATTCCTGCAGCTCCTTTAATGTTGCTGTAGGCCTCTTGGTAGCCTCCAGGACCAGTTTTCTTCTCGTCTTTTCAAAAATTTTGGAGGGAGCTCCAGTTTTTGGTAATGTCACTGTTGTGCCATATTTTCTCCACTTGATGATGACTGTCTTCACTGTGTTCCATGGTATATCTGATGCCTTGGAAATTCTTTTGTACTCTCTGTGGACCATGGCTTTTGCTGTGGGATGCGACTAAGAAATTTTCAGGAAAGACCAACTAGAGCAGCTGAACTTTATTTGGGGTTAATCAGAGGCACTTTAAATGATGGCAGGTGTATGCTGACTCCTATTTAACATGATTTGGAATGTGATTGCTTAATTCTGAACACAGCTACATCCCCAGTTATAAGAGGGTGTGCACACTTATGCAACCACATTATTTTATTTTTATATTTTTTCTTCCCTCTATCTAAAAGATTTCAGTTTGTTTTTCAATTGAGTTGTACAGTTTATAGGTCACATTAAAGGTGGAAACAGTTCTGAAATGATTTATCTTTGTCTCATTTTTTTAAGCACAGAAACCTGACATTTTAACAAGGGTGTGTGGACTTTTTATTTTCACTGTATCTAAGGATTAGGTATTTGCTTAATTCCATGAATATAATTGAAAACCCAAAAATAGAACAATCTTTTGAAACCCAACACAACAAAATTCTTTTAGGGAAAATCCCAAATTTTTTGGAAGATGTTCTCCCAATTAAGAAAGACCCTTCACGAGCCAAATGGGAAAAGGACATTGGGATTAAATTCACCCTGCAAGATTGGCTCAAACCCCAAGGTCAGATGAAAAAGGCTGTTCATAATTCGACCCTGCATGAAACTTTCTATAAACTTCACTTTACAAGCTATTTGATCCCATTAAAAATCAGAACATTTTCCTCTCTAAATTCAAAATGTTGCTGGAAATGTGAAAAACATCTGTTTACTTTGAAGGCCATTTAACTGGAAGGAGCAGGCGAATAGTGAGGCAGGCGAATACAAGGGAGCAGCTTCTAAAGTGAAAAAGCTTCTTAAGTGTGGGAGTTAGAAGCAAAGAAGGAGTTAAAAGGAAAGAAGGAGGGTAAAGTAAAAAATCTTTTATTTTTTTATTTTTTATTCTATTTTTAATTTTGTGGTTTACACTAGAGAGCATGTTGGACAATGCCACTAAGTGCATGTCTTGCAGCATGTATGCTGTCTTGGAGCAAGTTCCCCAGGGTCCATACCGCTGCTGCAGATGTGAGCAGGTTGCTGCTTTGGAAAATATAATATTAGATCTAAAGAGGCAACTGGCAACACTTAGGGACATAAGCAACATGGAGCGGAGTTTACTGCTCACGGAGCAGGCATTTTCTGGGGCCAGTGTAGAGGAGGGTGATGATGGAGGGGAAGAGGTTTCTAGGGCAGAGAGCTGGGTTAGTTGTGTAAGTGGCAGTAGGGGTCGGAGAGCTAGGGAGGCTTGTTCTGAGCTGGTTCACCCCAACATGTTTGCCAGCTTGTGTGAGGATGCTGGGGGGATTAGCTCAGAAGAGGCATTTCTGGGGCAGGTGGACTCTCCTAGCAGCCAGGTGAGTAGCCTCTCCAGCACAGTTGGGAGCCAGGACACTAGGAAGGCTAGACAGGTTGTGGTGGTAGGGGATTCTATTATTAGGAAGGTAGATAGGGTAATCTGTCACCAGGACCCTGAATGCCGAACTGTATGTTGTCTCCCGGGTGCTCGGGTTCAGCATGTTGCGTACCGGGTAGGCAGATTATTGGGAGGGGCTGGGCATGATCCAGCGGTCAAAGTACACATTGGTACCAATGACAAAGTAAATGGTAGGTGGGGGGTCCTTAAAAATGATTTTAGGGAACTAGGAAAGAAGCTAAAGGAAAGGACCTCCAAGGTAATATTCTCTGAAATATTAACAGTGCCACGCGCTACGTCAGGGAGACAGCGGGAGCTTAGGGAGATTAATGCGTGGTTGAGAAGGTGGTGCAAGCAAGAGGGATTTGGGTTCTTAGAGCACTGGGCAGACTTTGCAGTCGGCTACAGACTCTTTGGACGGGACGGGCTGCACCTCAATGATGTGGGGGCTGTGGTATTAGGGGCGAGGATGGCTAGAGGGTTAGATGAGCTTTTAAACTAAGCTCTGGGGGGGAGGGTCAAGATCAAAATGAAGCAATGGCAGCTAGAGTAGATTGGAAGGTGGGTATAGCTATGGCAAAGGAGGAGGAAAGCGCTGGTGGGGTTTACATAGATCATAGGGAGGTACATACAATTAAACCTGCGGGCATTACGTGTTTGTCAACTAAACAGAAAATGGGTAGTAATCTCAAATGTCTTTTAGCAAATGCAAGAAGCTTGACAAACAAAATGGGTGAGCTGGAGATACTGGTAAGTGCTGAACAGTATGATTTAATCGGAATCACGGAAACGTGGTGGGATGAGACCCACGACTGGTCAGTTAATTTACAAGGCTACTCACTTTTTAGAAAGGACAGAGTAAATAGAAAAGGGGGAGGGATATGTCGATATGTAAATCCTAAACTAAAGCCCAGTATTAAGGAAGGTGTGCATGACGTAACTGGAACTGATGTGGAGACACTGTGGGTGGAGATTAGCTTAGACGCTAAAAAGAATCGCACATTACTTGTAGGTGTATGCTACAAGCCACCAAATATTATCATTGATGGAGAAGATCAGCTTTTATTACAAATTGAAAAGGCTGCAAATCTGAATTAAGTTCTAATCATGGGAAATTTTAATTACCCAGATATAGATTTGAATTGTGGCACAACTAGTTCCGCTAAGGGCAGCAAGTTTCTGAACCTGCTTAATAACACATTTATGGCACAATTAGTAGACACCCCAACTAGAATGGATGCCTGTCTGGATTTAGTAATAACAAACAATGAGCAGCTTATCTCAAACATCAAAGTAAGGGAACACTTGGGCAATAGTGACCATAACATGGTTTCGTTTGAGATTAATGCAAAAAAGCAAATTGGTAACTACGCCACCAAAGCACTTAATTTTAGAAGGGCCAACTTTGATGGACTAAGGGCATCAATGGAACATTTAGACTGGGAATGATTGTTTTCTGGACTAAACACAGAAGACAAGTGGAATGCCTTTAAGCACACATTACAAAAATACACATCCCAATATATACCTTTGGGAAACAAATACAAAAGACACAAATCAAAACCAATGTGGCTTACCTGTACCGTGAAACAGGAAATGCAAAACAAGAAAATGGCATTCAAACATTATAAAAGCAAGGGATCAACATTATCATTTATAAAATACAAAGATGCCAACAAAGCCTGCAAAAAGGCAATTAAAATGGCTAAATTGGAAAACGAGAAAAGGATTGCTAAGGAGAGTAAAATTAACCCCAATTTTTTTTATAAGTATATAAATAGAAAAAAGCTAAAGAGGGAAAATGTTGGGTCCTTGTTATCCCAAATGGGAAATTTGGTAAGTGAGGACAGAGAAAAAGCAGACATTTTAAATAATTTTTTTCTTCTGTTTATACTAAGGAAGAACAGATGGATGAGCCCCTGCTACCGGAAGTTACAGAACAGTCACCACAAACATGGGATTGGCTGACACAGAAAAAGTGTTTATGCAATTAAACTCTGTTAAGATAGACAAGGCCCCAGGGCCAGATGGTATACACCCAAGGGTCCTTAGACAGTTAAGCATAATTCTGGCCAGACCAATATTTATGATCTTTAGGGATTCGTTCAGTTCAGGTATAGTGCCAACAGACTGGCGAAAGGCGGATGTCATTCCAATATTTAAAAAGGGATCAAAATCTCTGCCTGGTAATTATAGGCCAGTGAGCTTGACATCTGTAGTGGGGAAATTATTTGAAGGATTGCTAAAGGTGTACACTCAAGAATACATCTTGAATCAGAATATAATTAGTAAAAGTCAACATGGTTTTGTGAAAGACAGGTCTTGTCAAACAAACTCAATAACATTCTATGAAGAGGTCAGTAAAAATATAGATCTAGGTGTGGCAGTTGATGTGATCTATTTGGATTTTGCTAAAGCATTTGATACAGTTCTACACAAAAGGTTACTCTACAAATTGAGAGAAATAGGATTGGGGGCAAATGTATGTATTTGGATTGAAAATTGGCTAAAAGATAGAACACAGAGGGTTGTTGTAAATGGTAAAGCTTCAAATTGGACCAGGGTAGTGAGCGGAGTACCTCAGGGGTCTGTTTTGGGACCTCTTCTTTTTAATCTGTTTATTAATGATCTCCCACGTTGTGCTGAGTGCCATGTCTCAGTGTTTGCTGATGACACAAAATTAGGTAAGGTAATAAAGACTAATCTTGATGTTTTTTCTTTACAAGAAGATTTGGACAGAGTAGGGAACTGGGCAAGAAAGTGGCAAATGAGGTTCAATGTAGACAAATGTAAAGTTATGCATTATGGGAAAAATAATAACAAAGCAACATATACGTTAAATGGTATTTCCCTGGGAAAAACTACTAACGAAAAGGATTTAGGAATCATTGTAGATAACAAACTTGGCAACAGTGCCCAATGCCAGTCAGCAGCTGCAAGGGCCAATAAGATATTGGCATGTATAAAACGAGGTATAGATTCACGGGAGGAGGACATCATCTTGCCTCTTTACAAATCAATGGTAAGACCTCACCTTGAATATGCAGTACAATTCTGGGCACCAGTCCTTAAAAAGGATATTAAGGAACTAGAAAAAGTGCAAAGGAGAGCTACAAAATTAATAAGGGGATTGGAGGATCTTAGTTATGAAGAGAGACTTAAAAAATTGCATTTATTTACTTTAGAAAAAAGGCGTCTTAGAGGGGATATGATAACATTATATAAATATGTGCAGGGCCAATATAAGGAGCTCTCCAGGGACCTGTTCATTAATAGAAATGTACAAAGAACAAGAGGTCACCCCCTGAGACTGGAAGAGCAAAGATTTCATAGGCAGCAAAGGAAGGGATTCTTTACGGTAAGGACAATAAAATTATGGAACTCACTGCCAAGAGAGGTAGTGCTATCAACCACAATAGATGCATTTAAAAATGGTCTGGATGTTTTTTTAGAAAAGCAGAACATACAGGGGTATTAATAATAGAATGAGCATTAATAATAGAGCTTTTTGATCCAAGGATAAATCTGATTGCCCTTTTGGAGTCAAGAAGGAATTTTTTTCCCCCTAGGAGGCAACATTCGAAAAAGCTTTCTTAGGGTTTTTTTGCCTTCTTTTGGATCAAAACGCTGAAATGATAGGTAGAAGGGTTGAACTTGATGGACTTGTGTCTTTTTTCAACCTAAATTACTATGTTACTATGTTACTATGTTACTATGTAATAAGCTTTAATTGTCCATCCCAAACAATTAAAAAATTAATCTTTTCAATTTTTATACTTTTAATCCCCTGAATAAGGTCAATTAATGCACAAGCATCCCTGTTCCACATGGATCTTCCCAGGTGTAACAAGGAAATCATATTTTTGGTAACACACAAAACTCTGTATAGCGAAGAAATGGAAACAGATGGACCCCAATTGGCTAGAGATCAGGGTACAGTTGGGATATCAACTTTTCATGGAAGACGTTTTCTTTAGAACTAACTAACGATCAATACGAGTTAGATAATTAAATATGGTTAAAATGGCTGTCCATTCAGGATACTATGGAATTTCATCTACCCAATGGGTACCTTCACTCCTAGATTAGGTTATAATGGATGTTTATGTGACAGCATGGACTTCAACAGGCCGATGGGAACCTGCTCCCCCAGACCCGAACTCGTCCTCTTGCTGCTGGCTGGAGCTGTAACAGAGAGAGCCATTATCTTGTATTGTTTTGTTTTCTTTGTTGTTTGTAAATTTATTTATGATTAATATTGGTTTGTTTTTCTTATACTAATTGTTAAATACATTCATGTTTTGGCTCTGCAGGTGGGCTTTCAATTGTTGTAGTAAGAAACCCCATCTACTATGTCAAATTTGATTTACAGTAAAAATAATAATAATAAGAAGAAGAAGAAGAATGTAGTAACAATTGGTGTGTGTATTTGTGGCTGTGAATATGTGTTAGTGTGGATGTGTGGCTATGTTTGTATGTATGTATTTGTGGCTGTGTGTGTAATTAATGTGCATTCTTGTTTGCTGTGAATTATATTGTGTATTATGATACAAAAATGTATGAGTTTTATTGCAGTGGAGTCTGTGATACACTTACACAATGCACAATAATGTGAAAAATTATATATATATATATATATATATATATATATATATATATATATGTCACATTAATGCAATAAAACTCACACATTTTTGTATCACAATACACAATAAAACTCAAATATCTAATTATATACATAATTTTCTCTTAATGAAATATGAATATGGCCCACCCATACATACATTTCTGATGAACACCCCTGATCTATGGTAAAATACATTCCAAGTATTTCAACCATAGTAGAAAAAATGGAGACACATAAATATGATTGATTTTTAAAGGTAGAAAAAAAAAGTTTGAGATGTGAAACAATATGAACTATGCAGTAATGGGTGTTCAATTGAAAAACATGAATTATGGATTTTTGTTTTTATGAGAGAAATACCCTATTCTCACTTTATTTTCCTTTCATACTTTGTTAAGTCTAGTTATTAGGTGATCAAATATGTGTTTAAAGAGGGCTGAAACTGCCACTTGTGCTCAAATGTAGTTTTTTTCTATAATAATGAAACTCTATTTGCTTTTCTATGTGGAAATGATAATGTTTTTCAATTATTTCATTCCAGCTACTCAATATTTATGTGGTCAGTAGGATTTAGAATCAGTTTAAGAAAAAGATACAAATTGGATATATAATATTACAGCACAGAGCTGTGCTTTTTTACCTAATTTTATATATTGGGAATACCCAAGAAATTTGTGATGACTAAAACTGCATCTTAATGCTTATGTAGCAATTTTTATTTTGGAGATGATGTTCTTGAAATCAGATTGTTATGATTTGTGTAGACTTAAGTTCACCCAGTTTGTATTGACTGTCACTTTTGGGTATTGTGGTCCTGGTTGCACAAGGCTTTATCAGAGTGGCATTGCTACATATGCTCATTTTTTAACCTTGTCAGTTACTATGTTTTTTCAATAAAATAACTATTAATTTATTATTATTATTATTATTATTATTATTATTATTATTATTATATATTGTTATTTTAATAAATAATTGTTGACTTAAATGGGAAAACTGTACATTTGTATTGCGGGATGAAAATGCATTGTTTTAGACCCATTGTCAAAACCTTAAATAATTCTCATTTTCACAATTTAAAAAAGAAAAAGGACAATTGTCAAGCCTTATATAACATTGTTTTAAATAAACGAGGAAACCCTAAAACATAACCTGTGCCATTACATGGAAAGCAATACAATACAATGTTGTCACTTATGTTTTCTTTTGTCAGTGTACATGCAAGTCCTGCCATCTTCTCTCTTGTTTGGGTCAGATCTCCTACTCTTTGACTCAAGCGTCCTGCAGTCCTTCTTCCCAACACAGTGTGGCCCCACCATCAATGCCATACCCACCAGTCTTTAACATGAACTTGTTAAATAAATTAATAATTAAAAAAAATATATATATATACCCGGCCCCAATTTAAAAAACAATCAGGCAGCTTAAACAGTGTTTGCAGAATACCTTTTCACCAGTTGAAGCAGCAGAAATGTTAACCTGCACTGCTGTATCTCCACAAATTATAGGTACTAGTTTTTTGTGCAGTAAAGACAACAGAAAATTCATATGGTATAACACAGCTATTAACATTTAGAATATAAATAGAAGATACATATTAAAGAACACAAATATATTGTATAGTCTGTAATACAAAACTTACCAGACAACTGTAATCATAATGGTTCACAATGTAACTGTAGCCCATGTAATACATACATGCATGCACTCACTAAGCATAATATTTCCATTATTGATATGATAAATATAGTGGCTATACATTCTGTGGAAGATAGATCTCTTCATCTAGGAAAAGTTCAATGTTTTATTTTTCTTGAATAGTTTGTCTTATTATTCTTTAATCAGGTTATTTCCATTTAGGTGAGGTTTGCATAATGCATTTCCAAAATATCCATTCATGTAGTGTTGCATAATAAATGGGTGTAAAGACATGAAAGTTATGCTGCAAGATAATGATCTAGCCAATGTAACTCTTACCACTAATTATGGCAAACATTAAAGGGACACTAAATGTTATTTTTCACTTGTGGTTCTAATATAAAAGCACAGGGGAAAATTTAGTTGTCCCTAGTATGAGGATAAATAGGCATGTACTTTTGTAGTACATGCCAATTTATCCTCTGACCGACAGCTACCATGCTTCCATAACGCAGAGAGAGACCCTCTGTGGCGAAAGGAAGAGTTCTGTTTAAATCCACTTGTTTTATATACAAATTTAACTCTGTTTGTGATTTTCTGCATTGCTAATGGCCTGCTGGTTTTGAGATGGCTCCAGGGTGTCTCAGGATGTATCCCAGAGACAATAGGACAATGGGCTATAGCCTGAGACATCCTGGCAAGTTATGGATTAAAAGTAATTAGTTTAAGGGTTCAAGGGAGGGGATCTTAATTAGGGTAAGGAAGGTTTTCAGTCAGGGCTATTTCAGCTGTAATTTGTGGAGTGAATAATTCTAATGTTTGTTTTCATTGGGAGCTTAATACTGTATTTGGTGTGCTGGGGGAAGCTGGGTTGGGATTATACTGTAATCCATTTATCTCTCCGGATGTGGGGAGGAGTTCTGGCAGAGCATAAAAAGAATGATTTGAATGCTGATTAAACACACTGATTTTACCCCTTCATGAAGTCTCGGCTCATGTTTGGGGAACTGGAATTTTATATTTACTTTGCAACGTATTTCGGCTGTTTATTCGGGAGTAAGCTGCACAGGGCTCATTTATTATATATGGGTTCCTTTACACCCTCATTTTTGCATGAGATCAGCAGGGGGAGCTTAATTTAGGAGAATAATTCACACACAGTTCAATACATCTTTATTAATGTATTTGAGCCTGTGTGCATGTTTAAATATATATTATATGCTTGTATAGGAGCGGATTACACTATAAATGCTCACTAACTATGACTCAGATCTCAGCATATTGAACATTATTATCAAGAAATAGTACTACCTAATGTTATATATGTTATAAATCACACAGATTTAATTTATTGGATCTGGAAACTCAGATTCCTACTCAATCTGATAACTATGGTCAAGGATCAGCGAAGGGATCTTGAATCAGCAAGCAATACGGCAAAGGTGGACAAAATTTGTACGGACAATTTGGAAGCTGAACGTCTTTGGTAGCCTTTGTCCTTCCCAAATTCTTCTAAGGGGATCACTTTGGCTTATGTCAGCTCTATTTCTGGAGAATAACGGCTATTAAGGAAATGGCGGAAGACCTCCCATAGAAGTTAATAGGAGGACTTCGGCTATAGCAGAAACAGCCACAGTCCTCCCAAAACATTTTGAACTTGGTGGGACTGGAGTGTGCCAAACTAATCTCCTTTTCCTTTTGTATTTGAAATAGGAGTTGGTTCTGAGCTATGAGCCAAGGGATTATGCCTTGTTTTTTCCAATGTCTGGCAATGGTTATTTTTACTGCCATAAGTACGTGTGCAGAGGCGTCACTAGGGTTGGTGTCACCCGGTGAGGTAACTCATAGTGTCACCTGGATTTCCTCCAATATCATGCCAAACAGATTCCTTAATAATGCCAGTCAAATGGCCCATTAATATGCACATACAGGAGCCCCACAAATTCTGTCACACACAGGAGCCCATTAACTATGCCACACACAAGAGCCCCATAAATTATGCCACACCAGAGCCCCATAAATTATCCCACTCCAGGGCACCATTATTTATGCCTCACCTCCTGCCCAATTAATTATGCCACACACACAGGCGCCCCTTAATTATGCCACACACAAGCGCTCACATAGTTATGCCACACACAAGCACCCAATAATTATGCCACACAAAAGAGCCCCTTAATTGTGCCACACATGGGGCACAATAAATATGCCACACATGGGGCCGCCATTAATTATGCAACACACAGGAGCCCCACAAGGTGACAATTGTACAATTCTAAAACAATATATATCTAAACACAGACATCTCTCTATCTCTCTCTCTATAACTAGTTGCATTTATACTTATTTGAATTGTTTAATATTATATTCAACTATTTTCATATGTAATACAATTGTTATTTAAAAATTACATTCCTTGTTTTTATTCCCTTCCTCTGCACCCACATTACACCTAAAGGACTTAACACACCACCATACAGTGCCCACAGAACTTGCCATGCACCTATATTGCACCCACAGCACTTGGCTTGCACTCATATTGCATCTATACAATTTGGCATGCCACAGTGCCAATGCCCCACAGAGCATACCATAGTGTCAATTTTCCCCACAGAACTAGCCAGTGTCACTTTCCTCATAGTCCATGTTATTATGCCCCACAAGCCATGCAACAGCATCACTTTGCCAATTAAAATAAACCAGTTTTCCCATTAATATGCCAGTGTTTAGCCACTCAATATGCCAGTATTATTTTGCCAATCAATATGCCAGTATTTAGCCACTTAATATGCCAGTATTATTATGCCATTCAATATGCCAGTATTTAGCCACTCAATATTCCAGCATTTTTTTGCCATTCATTATGCCAGTATTTAGCCATTCAATATGCCAGTATTTAGCCACTCAATATGCCAGTATTTAGCCATTCAATATGCCAGTATTTTGTGACTCAGTATGCCAGTATTTTGCCACTCCATATGCCAGTATTTGACATTCAATATGCCAGTATTTAGCCATTCAATATGCTAGCATTTTGCCATTCAATATGTTAGTATTTTGCTATTTAATATATGGCAGTATTTTGCCATTAAATATATGCCAGTATTTTGCCATTTAATATATTCCAGTATTTTTCCATTTAATTTGCCCGTATTTTGCCATTGAATATATGCTAGTATGTTGCCATTTAATATGCCAGTATTTTGCCATTTAATATGCCAGTATTTTGCCATTTAATATATTCCAGTATTATTTTGCAACTCATTATGCTAGTATTATTTTGCCATTAAAAAGCCACAGCCAATTTGCCCAATAATATGACAGTATTATTCTACCATTTAATATTTGCCAGTATTTTGCCATTCAATATGCCAGTATTTTGCCATTTAATATATGCCAGTATTTTGTCATTTATTACATGCCAGTATTAATCCATTTAATATATTCCAGTATTATTTTGCCACTCAATATGCCAGTATTATTTTGCCATTCAATATGCCAGTATTTAGCCACTCAATATGTCAGCAAAATTTTGCCATTCAAATTCCAGTATTGAGCCACTCAATATGCCAGTATTATTATGCCATTCATAAACCACAATTTGCCTAATAATATTCCAGTATTATTTTGCCATTAATAAGCCACAGCCAATTTGCCCAATAATATGTCAGTTTTATTCTGCCATTCGATATGCCAATATTTTGCCATTTAATATATGCCAGTATTTTGCTATTGAATATGCCAGGATTATTTTGCCCCTTAATCTATGCCAGTATTTTGCCACTCAATATGTCAGTGTTTTGCCACTTAATATATGCCAGTATTTTGCCATTTAATATGCCAGTATTTAGCCACGCAATATGCCAGTATTATTTTGCCATTCAATATGCCGGTATTTAGCCACTTAATATGCCAGTATTATGCCATTCAATATGCCAGTATTTAGCCACTGAATATTCCATTTTTTTTTTGCCTTTCAGTATGCCAGTATTTAGCCACTCAATATACCAGTATTTAGCCATTCAATATGCCAGTATTTTGTGACTCAGTATGCCAGTATTTTGCCATTAAATATGCCAGTATTTTGCCATTAAATATGCCAGTATTTTGCCACTCAATATGCCAGTATTTGACATTCAATATGCCAGTATTTGACATTCAATATGCCAGTATTTAGCCATTCAATATGCTAGCATTTTGCCATTGAATATGTTAGTATTTTGCTATTTAATATATGGCAGTATTTTGCCATTAAATATATGCCAGTATATATGGTTGTATGCCAAACCTGTCAGAATGAGAGCTTGCCAATTCCTCCATGACAGACAAGACACCAAACATTGCAAAACTAGACTCAACTACCTCCACATCCATTATGAAGCTCCCGTAGACAAGCCACCCCTCACCCATAACAATGAGCACTGTGATCCCTTATCCACATGGAGCAAGTAAGTCAACCAACCCACTCAGTAACACTTCTCATAAAACCTTGCCACATTTCGATTTTTCCTCAAATGCACAGAATCTCCCCACTGCCGGTCAATGCTATTCCTATTGTTTAGATTGCCTCCACTTTGATGTCTCCAATGCAATCACAAAAAGACCTACAATTCCACAACGTTCGAAAGTTGTTTGATCACCACCTGCTTATCTAAGTATATATCTGAATATTTGCCACCTAATGCACCCGGTAATGTCCACCTCCTTCCCCCATGAGACCCATCTGTTCTCATAACCATACCCGTACTAGGTTTCTACTTTCAAATGATAATCCATAAACCTAACCTCAGCTACAGTGGGAGGCACATACATCTGTTGGGAATATATTAGGGTAATATGCATTAAACATGGATCCAGACTGAAAAGACAGACTCCAAAGTATCAAGCCTTTATTGCAAAGGATGACATTAAAACAGCAAACACATAGTTGCCAACATGGACCATGTTTCCAGGGACACATATATGTTCCACAAGCTGCAGATAGACCATGCAAAGTGCAGCCATGTAGTATGTAGGGTGCAAATATGCACAGCCATTATCCAAATAATTAATCATGATTAATTAATTGGATTGTGTCTGTGCGTATATCCATACTAAATACTGCAGGGTTGCACTTTGCATGGTTTTTCTGCAGCATGTGAAACAAATATGTGTCCCTGGAAACATGGCCGATGTTGGAAACTATGCAAATACACTCTCCAAGACAACATGAAGTGTTTACTATGAACACAGCAACAAAAGCGGTAAATTGCTAGTGAAAGTTTTGAAGAGCACACAATATCGTGGATATGTCAACAAAATCACTGATACTCTGGCACTCACATACTCACAGCTCAGACATAGCAAACATATTTCACCACTTTTAACTAACTATATATAATTTACTGCCTCCACCAAACAGATCTCACCTATGCCATCAAGCAATTCTTTTTTAACAATATGCACACAAAGATCTTCCAAGAAGACTGTGAAATATTTCTCTCCAGAAGAAATACAGTCAGTCATCAAACAAGCAGGAAATGCTCCTGACCCCTACAGACCCTTAAAAAAATTTAAAAATATATAAAGGAATTCTTGTTCCCAAACTCACTACCTTTAATACTCCACCCCCTCCCTCCCTCGTCATTAGAAGTCCACATTTCTATTATCCATAAACAAGGAAAGGCCCATCACAATGCGCAAGTTACTGATCCTACGTTATTACAAAATGTAGCTAATCTATAAAATCTTAGCCCTTATACTTCAACCATTACTCCCCAATATTATCCACCCTGACCATGTCGACTTTGTTTAAAATTGAATGCATAACACCATAAAAAATCAACATCATACATTTGGCCAATCTCAAAAAAGAGATCCTCTTCTGCTTCAATCAACCAACGCCGAATAGGCATTTGTTAGGGTAAACTGGTCTTTCCGGTTTAAGACACTGACACAAATTGACATAGGGAAAAACATGTTAACATGGATATGTGATTAATATTTCACCCCATTAGCAATAGTTAAAGTAAACAGTACACTTTCAAAATCTTTCCCTATCACCAACAGTACCAGACAAGGCTGTCCATTATCTCCTTTATTATTTGTCCTCACCCTTGAACCATTTATAAATTCCATATGAGAATATTCAGAGATAACAGGATTGCCTATCTCACATTTTAAACTAGCAGATCATATGCAGATGATTTGCTGATTATAGTTAGTAGACCACATCTCTCCCTATCTGCCATACTCCAGGAAATTTGGCTCAATCTCCTACCTTAAAATAAACTTCACCAAATAAAACCATATGAATTCCCTCTTCCATGCAAATGCACCTACAAACATCAGTACTACCCATGACCTTACTCTCGATCAGGCACCCAGAAGGGAGTGGGACGGTTCATCGCGGCTGCTTAAATGCAGCCACTTTACCGCAATCTCTTGCACGATGACCAGTTAATTTTTAGTATTAGAGGTTAGGATTAATGTTAGTATTAGGGGTTAGGATTAGTATCAGGCATCCAGAACGGAATGGGACGGTTCATCGAGGCTGCTTCAATGCAGCCGCTTTACCGCATTCTCTCATGAGATGACCAGTTCATTTTAGGGGTTAGGATTAATGTTGGTATTAAGGGTTAGGATTAGTATTTGGGTTTAGGGGTTAGTATTGGGGTGCAGGGTTAGTATTAGGAGTTAGTATTAGGAATTACTATTGGGGTTCGGGGGGTTAATATTAGGAGTTAATGTTGGGATTTGGGGGGTAGTATTAGGAGTTAGTATTAGAGTTTGGGGGCTTAGTATTAGGGATCAGAGTTAGTTTTAGGGGGGTTACTTTGTTAATGGGGGTTTGCTACTGTATTAGTAAGCACTAAAAAGAAAAAAGGCTGTTTTGGAAAGTGGCAGAGTGGAAGTCCTGCTTCACAAAACATTTTAATTATTACTGAATTGTAGCGGCATGCTTGAATTTTATGTACATTACATTTTAAATATTTACAACATATATAAAATGTACTGTAAACTCAGTATTTTGCACGGTTTTGCAGAAAACAAATTTCTTCTCTCTCAGATTAGTTTGTTGTTGGTTGCTCTCAGATGCTTTTATTTATTGATGAACAGCATACATTTGCATATTCATGTTGCTAGTATTTATAATTGTAATGCAAACTTATTTAAATATATTTCTGATCCTTGCTTTGACTTTTATATCACTGGAAACCTTACAAGAAACCAAATGGACAGGCTTTTTGTATATTTATGTATTTTTTTTTTTAATAATTAATTTGCAGTGAATGTGTGCATCATTGCTAAAAGAAGTAAATGATATACTGGATTGAGTACAGCAAATCAATAGCATTCATTGATGAGCATCAATGTGGTTTTGCTTAAGTAGTACTAAAAATGCAAAAGTCATTTGGGTGCTGTTTAGATTAAAATCTTGATGCAAATACAAAATTGTTATTCTGGTGACAGAAACAAATCAAATAATCCCACGAACCTTTGCCAGAAGTTTTTCTTTTATTGTTATAAGGTTAAGGTTAGAATAAATCTCACTTTTTTATATTTAACTTGATATTATTAATTAAGTCACTCTGCAATTAATACCTTTTTTCTTCTTCTTTGAGTTCATATAATTATTAGATTAGTGCAGTGACTTTTTACCATAGTTCTTGGCTTACTTGGCCAATATTTAAGGGCCTTGTATAGTCCAGTCCATTATAGGTTTAGGGAGGTGTGTGGGTTCAATCAAGATTTTGAAAGTTTTCTAAATGTTGTGCTCAACTTGTTTATTGATTTTAATAAATTCCTGCAGTATACATTTTCTGGAAAATCCAAACAGAGCACCAATTAAATGCACACACTATTAAGTTGCAATTTAAGCAAATGAAATTATAGCTACTTATAGGTCATATTTTAGTAATATACATAATAGTTTAGGTTAAAAAAATCCCTTTTCCTATTCCATGTTTACTGCTGTTAATTCAAAAGAAGGCATATAAAAACCTCTTCAGTAATTTTGAATTCTGCATTCAGTGGGGGAAAAAACTTCCTTCTTGACTCCAAATGGCAATCAGATTTCTCCTTGGATCAACACTAAAGAAATATGAATGCCTATACTAACATGCCTAGCCCTCTATGCTACGGCTCATTAAAAGAAAAGTATCCAGGCCACTTTTAAAGGCATCCAAGGTATTTGCTAGAACCACTTCTTCAGGCAAAATTCTATATGTTAATTGTCCTTGCTGTAAAAAATCCCTTCCGCTGTCGTAGACTAAATTTTCCTCAAGTCTTAGCAGGTGAGCTCTTGTCCTTGTCCTTGTACTGTTCTGTTAATGAACAGGTCTTTAGAAAAACCTTTGTATAGGCCCTGTACATATTTATATAATATTATCATATCTCTAAGCTGCCGTTTCTCTAGTGTGTACAGATTTAAATTTTTCAGCTTTTCTTGATAACTAAAATGCATAATTTTACACTTGTCTACATTGAATCACATTTGCCATTTATAATGTTTAAACAATACTTTCTCTTTATTTATTTCCTGATTTACCTTACTGGTTAGCCACATTGGTTTTAGTTTGATTCTTTTATATTTGTTACCAAAGGGTATACATTTATATGTATATTTTTTATAGTGTTAGTTTGAAAGTAATCCACTTACCTTCTGTGTTTTTTCCCCAAGAATAATCCACCACGCCCCGGCGGTAGGAAGCAGAGGAGGGAAGGAAGCACAGCTGAGTGAGCACTGAAATTTTGACCCTGTTATGGTCACTATTCCCTAAATGCTCCCTTACGAGGGTGTTCAAGATAAGCTCCTCCGTGTTAGTTATTACCAGATCCAGGCATGCTTCTCCTCTGGTTGGTGTCTGTACTATTTGAGATAAAAAGTTGTCATTCAATACATTCAGAAACGTAATACTTTTATCAGAATTAGTGGTTCCATTTTTCCAATCTACTTCTGGATAATTAAAATGCCCCATAATTATACTACACCCTATTTTAGAAGTCTTTTTGATTTGTATTAGTACCTGTGATTCTTCAAGTTCCCCAATATTTAGAGGTTTATAACAAATACCCACTAATAATTTCTGGGCAGGTTTAGCCCCACTGACTATCTCCACCCACAATGATTCAACATGTTCAGTACTTTCATTACATATATCCTCCCTCAAATGAGGCAATAATGCTGGTTTGATATACAGACAGACCCCTCCACCTATTTTGTTTAAGCTATCTTTTCTAAACAACATGTTGCCCTACAAATTGATTGACCAATCATGTGTGTCATCCCAGCATGTTTCTGTTATACCAATTAAGTCATAATTTTCAATTCCTGCTACCAGCTCTAATTCTCCTATTTTACCTGTTAAACTTATGGTTTTTGCAAGCATTTACCTAATGCTACAGGTATAATCCATTTGTGATTTAATTCTTAAGTTGTTTAAAAGTCACTCCATACAATCAATTCTAACCATGCCCCAGATCCACCCACCTGGGTACTAACTAAGTTGCCATCCCATCCTATACTGTCTAGCCCTGTGTTTATTGGTCCCCCCATTCCTAGTTTAAACACTTCTCCAACCTTCTAGCCATCCTACAGTTTTATCCAGCAAATCCACTCCTAGGTCTGCCTCCCCAACATCTTCATTCAAGTGAGCAAATTTGTTAGGATGGAAAAACTCAGGACTGGCTGCCCTCTTCCTCTTCCCTCCACCGCTACAACCATTTCTAATAGTTACCCAACTGTGTGCCTGGTGCTGATCTCCTCCTTCATTTTTAGGTTAGGTTGCTCAGTGAACAAGAGACTTCTCTCAAGGTTGTCAATATCCCTCAGTGTCGTAATATGTCTCTCCAGAGGTCTAATCTGACCTTCCAGGCCACTTGCTCACACTTGCCACAGTGGTATGGAAAAAAATGGCTGAAATAAAAAAACCCTTTTTTTTTTTACAAGCCCTTAAACTTCTTACTGCAGGTTAAAATACAAGCCACAAATCACAATACAATACCCTATTTTAGCTTATTTAAATGCACCAACTGTACACTTTGAAAACAACAATCACTTAGAAAAAGCAAACTGAAACTGTGAGCCAATTTGAATAGATCAGCATCCCCTTTGTTTACAATCTTTTCTAACCTATTTAAATATGTAATTACCATACAGGTTGAGTATCCCCTATTTGAATTGTTTGGGACCAGAAGAATTTTGGATAATGGATTACTTTGGACAACTGCTCATTTTCACCAATAATATATATTTAAACATATCAAGTCACATGCAGTAAACTTCAATGGATGTTCATTTATGACCAGCTATTTCTGTGTGCAGTGTACCCTCAACCTCCATGATAGCTTTGGTCCCCAATGGCCAGCAGTAGCTTCTTCTAGGAGTGTCCAGGGTGTCTGGTGGAGGCAGCTGCATGGCTGTACCCAGGTGAGTGCATGGAGTGCACCACGCCCAGGCGGCAGGAAGCAGAGGAGGGAAGGAAGCTCCACTGAGTGAGCACTGACATTTTGTTTTAAAATCAACTGAGCGAGCGGTAATGCTTTCTATGTGGCAGACTCCTCAGAGAAAATTGGAGCAGCATAAACAATCATACTGAGCATGGATCACCAGTGCTCGGTATGCGCTGCTTGGGCACCTTGTTGTTTATTTTTTGTTAAGGTGCCACTGGCCACGCTGTTAGTCCTGCTCATCCAGCTGACTAGGAGGCACTTAGGACATAGATAGGCATTGCAGTGCTCCACCTCATTTAAAAAAATAAAACAAATACAGTTCACTGTCCAGGAGTTGAACATTCAATAACGCTGCCGAGGTGAATGCATTATATAATGTTTATGCTGAACTCCCAGAGTAATATCATTTATTTCCCCCCTGCCCTCTAAGGTTTATGCTGCCTGGTTTCCAATGGCATTTATACAAGGTTTTTGTTACCCATTTACCAAATTAATACTATTATATATATTATATACCTGAGGTAGGTATATATTTGTAAAAATTGTATTAATATGGTAGGTTCCCAATGCCATCAAAATAATTTGTATGCTGCACAAGTGTGTCTCAGTAAGTGGCACAGTGTGCATGTGAGATTGATAGGATTACATGTGTGTGTCTGAGTGAGTGGCAGAATGTGCATGAAAGTGGGAGGATTGAATGTGCGTGTGTCTCAGTGGCAGAATGTGCATGTGTGAATGTCAGTATTGCATGTGTGTGTCTGAGTGAGTGGCAGAATATGCATATAAAAGTGGCAGAATTAAATGTGTGTCTGAGTGAGTGGCAAAGGCTTGCAAGTGATAAGCAAGAACATTTATTTAGTTTCCATAGTGACTGCTCCACTTCTAGAACGGCTCCAGATTTGACTTTTATATATAACTCCATAGCCTGTTTAGTGGTATGCTGTCAGATGTTAACTTTTTATGTAATAAGGAAGTGAAAGAAATTCAAACAAATCACATTTTCTGAAAGTTTTTTATTATTATTACTCTAGCAACTATACAAACTATGAGCAATTATACAATCTATTTCATCTGGATGAATGCTCTCTGTTTTTCCATACATTTTTGTAGAGTTAATGGGGCACTTATTGCAGGAGAAACTCACCAATGTATTGCTAAGTTGATGATATGAATCGTTCTGTTCACCTCAGCTCACCTTTTAAGACAAGTAGTGGTCACACACTACTGGCCACACTTACAATACGACTCCTTTCACAGTGTGCTGCACTCTTGTGATTTCTTTACTATTGGAAGGCATAGGTGGAGCATTTCTTTAACTATCACTGATCATCTGTACATGTTATCCTATTTACACATATACATCTATCTATAAATGCATGTACATATTGATATCTACTTCTCTACACAACTATGTACATGCGACACCACTGACCTACTACTACACTGACATTAATATGCATTGTAATGCCCATTGCCCTGCAGAATTTGTTTGTATATGTTAATTCTTCCAAAGCGATGGTTGCCCACCCCCAGCTACCATTCATTGCTCAGAATATCCATGTGTTGCATTCATGTTAACATGTGCAGCCACATGCAATATTCCCTATTTTATTTATTACTAACCAACCTTAACACAGCTCTTACATTTGTTACAGTAACTACAGGTGTGTAGTGCAATTTTAAAATGTGGTCTATGGTGTATGAGTATTTTAAATACACTTAGCTTTTCTTCACCACCACAGAGAGATTGTTCGCAGGTATCAGCATGTATTTGGCTATGATGTCCTAATTGTGGACCTATTCAGAGTCTATTTGTGGGACATATTGGGTAGCTTGCAGTTCAGTTCCCTATATGTCCCCATTGTGCCCTGAATCATTGTGGACTAAGTAGGCACCATTTTGTGGTGCTGACATTTGGGCCCGAAATGGTGCCTCCAAAGTCCATGTTGTATAGACACTCTAAAATAGGTGAATGAATAGTCGAATTGCTGAATATATTTCTGCACATATTTTTCAGAATAGATGAATATAAATTTGTTTTTTAAAGGGAGTAAATTCCTGTCTTGTCTCAAGATGGATACTAGTGTCTCCTTTCTGTGACCAGCGTACTCAAAGGTCCCAGACCTGTCTCTCCTGATGCCTGCTCGTACACCAGGTAAAGGGACTTCTGTTTTATGGTTATAGATCTAAACAGTCATCTGGGAGCTGTAATGCAGAAATCAAGCCAAGGTTTAAATGTTTCATCTCTGCTTGTTTATTGCCACATATTTATACACTGAAATAAAGCCCAATCCAATGCATACCCATATTGTGGATCAAACTTATTTCAAGTAGAGAAACAAAACTTTTCAGAAGAAACAAAACTTTTTCCCGTAAACAAAACCCTGCAGCCTCGAATATTTCTGGGCTTGTGGCCAAACAACAGTAAAGCAAAACAAATGTGATCTATACCCAATTAACTCTTTCAGTTTTATAATCTGCATTACCTTCATTCATTTTTTTAAGTATATTTTTTCCACTTGTTTGAAATTAGTTTTATGTGTTACATTTATATATTCTGATTTAGAAAATAAGTTAATTATTTGAATCTCCTCTAGTGATCTGTCATTAAAACAAATAGCGCTTAAGTCAAATAATTTAAAAAACCCTCAGAATTGGGTTTTAAATATCTCAGTGAGGTGAGGTTTCATATTAGCTAACTAGGCCTTTAAACAAACATTTCTGGAGGGGATCTTATAGTAATTCTGCAGCTTAAGTGCACTTTAGTTAGTGGAACCATTCAAAGCAATATGCAAAAGTTATGGTATGTTATTTGTTTTACGTTTATTGCTCATAAAACAGAGAGAGGGCTGTCATTAGTTTATTCTCATTTTCAGTGACTGACCATGATTTAGATTTTAGTTGTATTCTTATTCATGCAGAGCACACAAAAAAACAATAAGGAAACAACTTTGATTTCAATTTTGTCAGTAAGTTTTTCATTCATTTATTTCTCGAAAGTGCAGAGCTTTTTTCAGCAATAAGATAAATAAAAGATTAAATATCAAAGCATCTCTCAGTGTTCTTTTTCTATTAACTATTTTTTATTAAACTTCTACATTTAACAAGTTTTTGCAATAACCTTATAAAAGCACTGAATTATAACAAATGGATAATATATCAAAATTACTGATCTATATACTGATTTAAATGTGGTTATACATGATTATTTTAGATGCTTGGAAGGTCATCAAAATGGCTTGATTTGATCATAATGACAAGAATAGGGTTTACACTGATCTGCCATAAAATTATCACAACTGTGTGATGCTTTTGGCAATGTTCTGCTGTGAAACCGTAGGTCCTGCCATTCATGTGGATGTTACCACCTACCTAAACATTGTTGCAGACCATGTCTACCCTTTCATGGAAACGGTATGGAGTCCATGCCTTGATAGGTCACATCTGTTTTGGCTTCAAACGGGGACCTACACAATATTAAGCAGGTGGTCATAATGTATTGCCCCCTGAAAAAATGTAGCCTATGGAGTGGCTCACATGTAAGCCATTGTACAAACATAATACACTGCCTGAAGCCTATCCCCTTTGACAGCAGTAGAATGTTCTTCATTGGTAGAGTGCAAATATATATTGTTCATTGTTAGAGTGCTCAAGGTTCATGTAAATACTTCTTAAAGTAACAAGCAAGGACAAATTGTAGCTCCAAAGAGATGACTGCTATGTTATTACATATTTCAATAAAGAGAGGTCTCTCTCACTTTGTTCTTTGAGTGGTTATGGAATAAGAACAAATACATACTTAACATGTAAAAATAACAGTACCATACAACATTAATTTAAATAAAATGTATAATCAGATACAAAACCATAGTCATGAATTAAACTCATGGGACAATGCGGGTAATGTTTTTATAGGAGCCATTACTTTTCTTTGTCTTTCTGTAGCTGTTGCTTTTAATAGCCTCTATATGCTCATGCCATTTTGGTTGGTGAGGTGATTATTTACTACACATTGACTCTGCATTCCTATTATTCTTATAATGAACCGTATGTTTTCATTGATTTCTTGTCTCTCATTCTTTATAAACTAAATTTTCTTTTCCTGAAGCAATTTTTCATTCAATTTTAGCCTTGCAAAGTTTTCATTTTTTATTATTAACACCATACTGTTGTCTATGAAACGTGTGAGTAGGACTTTACATTGATATCTAATCAATTCACCCACCTTAAATAAAATAAAACATGTTTAAATATTACACAACAATACTGGGTTGAACACTGTTGTAGGCCCATGAAAGATGTGTTATTGTAGCCATAACTGAGATTTATGTTATTATTAAATTACTTTAAACCTGCAAATTATCTTTTTTAATTTAAATTTGTTTATTACAGTTACAAGGAAAGTTTTACAGGAATAAGAGATACAATTTAAAATCAGGAGAAAAAAAAACAGATCCATGAGGGAATAACATATAAAAAATAATGAAATAAATGCAATTTTTTTTTTAAATCTAAATTTTGAGCTATCCTATGCCATTAGTATTCCAGCATGTGGAGCACATCCCAATTTTGTCTTCAGAACAGAAATGTTACCTGATTGTGGGCAAATTGGCTTGGGTACAAGGGAAAAATGTGAGAGGTGAAACTTTAGGGTGAAGACAAGGGGTAGTAGGTCCCAACTGGATGGGTTTCATGGGTTTCCCTTTTTTTTTTTTTTACTTTATTGACTTAACAAATACATTTAGTCCATAATCAAAAATGGAGGTAAAGTATTCATATTCTATCAGATTTCTTTGTCTGTGAAAATCATACCCCTTTAAAATAAAGTGTATTGTATTATGCACAAACTCCTGGTTAAACTACATAGTCCTCAGCATTTAACTTAACCATGATATTATAAATGGTTTGATTTATCTTGATAAATCAGAAAAACACTGTAGGGTTCAATTTGGTATACATGGGAATTTGAATAAGGGTCTGGAAGCAATGTATGATTTCTACAAAATTGTTTTATGTTATAAGTTAAGAATTCAAAATAACCATCTAAGTGGTGTGCATCGTGAGAAAATTTGCTACTGGATCAAGTTCTATTAGTGGAAGTTACCCAAGTAATTCTTGTTATATGAATGGTTAGATGTACATAATATTGTTTTGTTTTTTTTTGTTTTTTTTAAATGATGATGTCCAAATGACCATGATTAAAAAGGCAAGCCAAAAATAATTGTATTTTGGATGAATATGTCAAAGACTTTGTCAGGGAATATGTCAAAACTTTATTAATTTATGCAACGATATGCAAATTTCATGTTATCTATTATTGTTATTGCAGCAACACATTTGCATATAGTCAGACAAGATGATGTTATAAGTAGGAGACACCCAAATGTTATCACAATATGTAGACTATTTTTAATTCTTAATTTTATAATGCAAACAATTTGTAGAGTCCCTTTAAATCTCCCCGATTTTACACCAGCAGAATGCAGAATGGTCAAAGTATGGTAGATAATCTTTATATAAATATTTGAACATCACTATTATACTTTGTATAGGTGAAATTAATATTAAGTTATTAAGTTACTACTCACCGTTTAATTTTACAGCTCATTTACTTTGATACCATGATGTGCTAAAGATCCTTTAATTTATACTTACATTTTCCCTTTTCAAACCAGTTCCTTAATAAGTACAAGTATTATGATGATGAAACAATGATTTTGGCTTTTAGGCAATATTCATTTTCTAGATTTTAATTCACTCACATCTTTTACAGTTGGCCTAGTTGTGTTAATTGGTTTTCTGACTTTGGTAACCATGCAAAGGTTCCATCTCCTGAAATGCTAGATGTGCCCTCATCTCTCTGGTTCAATGTGCACAGGGAATTATTTGACTATGATACAATACGCATTATAATAGACTCAAATTGCCTCCTGTGTTTTTGCTTATTTGTTTATATGTAACAATGTGCACAGATTGCTACAATCAAGCTTGGGCAGTCAAATTAAATGCTATATAGTTCTAATGCAACAAATTAAGGTAGAGCTATTCTTAGGACACCATATGGAGTTAAGAAAATACACAGATGAGCACAAAGGGGAAAATGAAGAACAGAACACTTCCTCCAGATGGCAGATTAGAGGATCTGGTGAAGAAGAAATGTCTTGATACTAAAAAATAAAACAAAATGAAGGACTAAATAAATACTTGTGAAATATAACAAACATAATTACACAAATATTAATACAATCTTAACACGTTTATTTTAAAGATAAGCTATTATCCAGCCCTGGACATAATTGTATACCAGCCCCATAGCATAACATCATTATACCAGCCCAATAACATAACATTTTTATACCAACCCCATAGCATAACATCATTATAAGAGCCCCATAGTTTAAAAAAATGTTCTTGTTCACAAATGGGAAAATCATGCATTTTAAAGCACATTTTAAGACTGTATTATTTATAGATAAAACTGATATGTAACCCTGCCGAGGGCAATATATACCCCCAGTATGTACCCAAGGGTATATCGAATACAATGCCCTAATATTTCCCCCAGCACTATTTCCCAGCACTCAGATTGCACTCACAATACTTGCACCCAGCATTTACCCCAGCACCCAGATTGCACTCACAGGGCTTGACCCAGCACCCAATATGTACACTAGCATACAGATTGCACTTACAGGACTTGCCCTAGCTCCCAGGAATTACCCCAGTAGGCAGGTTGCACTCACAGAACTTACCCCAGCATGCAGATTGCACTCACAGAGCTTACCCCAACACTCAGCTTGCACTTTCAATACTTTCTCCAGCACCCAGGACTTATATAACTTGCCTCATCACCCAGCCAGAACTTAGTCCAGGTAGCACTTACTCCAGCACAGGACTTACTCCAGCACATAGATTGCACTCAAGGGACTTGGCCCAGCACTCATCCCAGCATACAGATTGCACTCACAGGGCTTGCCCCCCAGAACATAGGATTTACCCCGGAACTCAGACTGCACTCACAGGACTTACCCCAGTTCATAGATTGCATTCTCAGGACTTGCCAAAGCACATGTATTGCACTCACAAAACTTGCCCCAGCACTTAACCCAGAACATAGATTGTACTCACATAACATGCTCTAGCACTTAGAATGCACTGACGGGACTTTCCCCAGCATGCACAACTTACCCAAGCAATTAGATTGCACTCACAAGACTTGCCGCAGAACAGAAGACGTCTATCAGGCTCTAGCAGCATGTAGGAGGGGAAAGGCTGCAATATCACATTGCTCGCGAGAGTGCTCTGGCATACAGCAGAATCACTGCAATGCTACTTTTCCTGATATTGTTTGCTATTTGATACACACAGACATAAACCCTTACACACAGTCACACCTACATCCGGCGCTCAGACAGTCTCTGGGAAGATGGCAGGCTGAGCATGCTTTCCTTAAGTGGCCCCGGCGGCCGGACTATTAAAGCAGCTCTGGCTACCAAACTTTTAAAGCAGCCATAGTAGCCGCAATCTTAAAGGCGGCATGCGGCAGCCCCAGTGAAGACGGTCTACCGTGATTTTTCCCAGTATCCCAGTAGGCCAGTCCGGCCCTGCTATCATTCACCCTTTTTAGTCATTCTTAGAAAACGAAAACATTTTTCAAGATGGGTATTGGTTGTATTATTTATGTTTAGTATGCACACACATGCACCTGTACACGCCAGTGTTAATTTTGACCTCAAGTTTTGATTTGGTTTTAGTCATAGTCTTTTGACTAAAATACCATTTTAGTTTAGCTGTATTTTAATCAACTAAATCTCCAGCAGTGAGGGATGGAACAGGTCTGAGAAGGCTGTTACATAGTGTTTACTTAACATGCTAGAGAGATGGCAGGGGTAATACCAAGTGAATCAGATAGATGAGTATCATTTTTCTTTGCCTTTCGCAGATAAATAAGATGTCCCCGTTAGGGTATGGAGTAGCAGACCCAAATAATAATAAAATATATATATATTTCCTTTTTACCCTCCACCTATATCTTGCCCAGGTAAGGGCAACACGATTCACCTCTAAAAAAAAAAAAAAACCCCACCCAATCTTTGGCACCCAAAGGGTACCATGCAAATTATATATTATTACCTTTTACTGAAGTTCAGTGTCAATATGCGATACTCTCGATCCTCATCTTCAGCCCAGGGAAAGGTACCACCTGAATTTCTTTACATTTTTTTAAAAGAAAATTGCGAGCATCCCTGTTCTAAGTATCTGTCCCCAGCGGAAGACAGATGCATAATGAAATCCCTGCTCTGTGAGCAGGGATTTCAAATGAACAAGAAAGCTGGACTTCAGGAAAAGGTAATTTGATTTTGTTTGCAGGGCAGCCTTTGGGAGCCAGGGGGTGGGTAGTGATTTCCCACCACTCTGTAAACCAACAGGTGATTTTTTTTTTACAGGTGAATCATCCCCCCCATCCTGGGCAAAGTAGAGATGAGGGTAGTTATGGTAAATTGTAATTTTATTTATGTATTATCATTGTCTCTGGCCATCGGGCAGACATAGACCCAAAAACGGGGGCATTTTGTATGTATTATCGGACTCTAGGGTCATTGGTCAGCCCCAGACCCCAATGGGTCATTTTATTTATTTATTAGCAGTGTCTGGGGACATATCAAGTGATCTGTTATACTGTTGAAGTATTGCTGAATCAAACTACTATCAAGTTATTTATAGTTCTGTTGAAATACTACTGTATCAAACTACTATCAAGTTATCCATTTTATTGTTGACGTACTGCTGTATCATCAAATCATATTCAGTATTCCATATTCCTGTTCAAAGTGCCTTCTTAAAAGACATATACCAGCCTCTTTTCTGCAGTTGTGTTCCTACAATCTCAACTCCTTTCAAGGGAATCTTACACACATCTCCTTGCAGTTTATCTTCCAACTCACTCTCCATTTCATCCCCCTCTCCAAATTATCACCCCTCTCACTCTGCATCTCACCCCACCCTTATCTTATCACACATCTCACCCTAGATTTCACCCATTCCATCCACATTATCAAAAGATCAAAAGATTATTATTCTTTCCATGCATCATGTTGAATCTGCAATTATCACTTTGTTGCCAAAATCAAACTCTTACCAACATATAAATGACATATTTACATTAGAGCACAGCTTGTCATGAATTGCTTCTGTAATGTGTAATGTCAATGAAACAGAAGCATGATAATGTACTATTTTCCATAATCCACATTTATAGTGATAATTAGGACATTTAGCAAAATCATTTTCTGTGCTTTGTTAAAGGGTCATGCAAGCCCCATCTGTTATCATTACTATTTTTATATTGTTTTCAAAAGAAAATATTTTGTAACAGCTTTAAATATCTGCTGGATATGTACTTATATGTGTTTGTGCATATGTAGCATTTAATAATTGCATTGCTGTTTAAAAGTCTAATTATGCTTCTTCTTTATAAATTATTATTGTGTATATGGTAAATAGTGTACTAATTATGAACACTATTGTTGGGTTTATTTCAGATTTTAAAATAAAATTTAGACTTTTTTTTTTTTTACATAATTCCTGTGCTTCTACCA
Source organism: Pelodytes ibericus (assembly GCA_036172795.1). NCBI lineage: Eukaryota > Metazoa > Chordata > Amphibia > Anura > Pelodytidae > Pelodytes > Pelodytes ibericus. The sequence goes on along the minus strand of CM069861.1, from coordinate 121,944,995 downwards.
TTCAGTTTTATCAATTTGCAAATTAAACATCATTGTTATAGAAATCCTGTAATAAACAGTACAAAAGATAGATTTTTTGTTGTTGAAATAAAAAGGTATTTGAAGCCGGCATCCAACATATATTGTTTAATGGAAACTGTGTTCTAATTCTAGTACATCATAAAAAAATATATAAATGTATTCTATTAAATAGCTTTCTCTTACAAAAATATTTTTGAACCAGTTAACTCCTACACATATTAATACATGTTTATGTTCTGTAATTAAATAAGGTGGACACACTATGTGTAGATTTTCAAAATTGAAATAGATGCACATAGTAATTAAACAATGTATCTTTTATGCAGTTTCTTGAAAACCAAGATCAAAGTAAAATATATATGTTTTTGTATTTACACATGATGGATTATATAAAAGTCAATATACAGTAGTAATTACATTAATATATAATGCATAGTTAAATACTGAAATCAATCTTAGCACCTTCATAATGCCCTTTAACTGATTTCCTGTCTAATATAGCCAAGAACACAGATTTAATTTTGAAGTCATGTATAGAAATTTATAGCAGTGGTTTTAAACAATTTTCAATCAAAATAATTTTCAGATATGAATACATTTTATTCACACTTGTAATAACATAAAGTTGTTTTATACATAGTGCCATATTATAAATAAAGGGTAGGATAATATGTTTCTCCATTAAGAAAGTTTACCATGCAGCCAGAGAACAAGTTACCCTAAAAGTGTTTTCTACACTCTTTAATTAAGAACAATGATTTATAGCATAAATTGTATTTAAATTTAACAAACACAAACACTTAGGTTATGATAAGAAGAAGGGGGGAAATTAACTAAAAAAAATTTTTTTTCTATGTTTACCACTAGATTTGAGAGAATTATATTGCTCGGAATTGAGCCCAATAAATTAAAGTTGACGTACACAAGCACCTATGAATAATATTATAATCGGGACACAGAAATAAGGGTAATTAGAATAGAGAGGGAGTTTGTGTAACGTATTTACCTGGGCGGATTCCATGGAGGATAAAGGAATAATGTAACATATCTTCTTGGAAGGAAATAGGGAAGGTGAAATAAATAATAATATAGTTAATTATGGGTGCCAGAAGTCTGTCCTGTGGCAGTGGCAGGATAGAGCATTTGTTCATTAATTTGATGTTCTGAGGGGTATGCATGTGAGAAAAGGGATACTAAGTGGGAGATCAGGGAACTCAGTGGAGTTATCACTCCACATGAGGTATTAATGTTTGAAGGTATGAAGAGGTGCGAATTTTTGTTTTGTGGTAGGGTGGCCGATTGGGAGGTGCGGTGTGGGGGGGTGGCTCGGGGGCAAGGGAGCGGTATATCTTTGTCTCTTAATTTAGTTTCTTTAAACAAGAAGGGCCTAAAGTAGCCACAAAAAAGATCACTCCTGTATAGGCTTCTTATAGATAATAACAAAGATATTGGTATGATCCAGGAGACACACTGGGTAGAACTGGTATCAAAACTTTGGAAATATGGGAAATTCCCAATTGCACCCACTAATCTAGTGGGTACACACAAAAAGAGAGGAGTAGTAACAATTGTTTCTAGCAAACTTAAATTCGAGCATATCTATGATGAAGCAGACCCAGAGGGCCCCTGCCTGATTTTGATTGCTAGAGTCAATGACGTATTATACACTTTCCTGAACCTCTATGCCCCAATCAAAAACCTTCCAAATTTTGGACCAAACTATTAGCCCCGAGTAGAAGATCTTTCTGCGGGATCTCTAATAATAAGGGGCAACTTTAATTGTTCAGTGGATTATAAGATGGATAGAAGTAACAACAGCAGGGGCGTGGAGGTTCAGCAGAAATTGGGGTCTATGACTATGCAGAAAATCCTCGACAAAAGTCGACTTTTTGACTGTTGGCGGGTAAACCACCCTATGGAATGGGATTATACTTTTTCTCCACAGGTCCATCAGACATATACTCGTATTGACTATTTCTTAGCGAGAGAGGGAACTTTAAACAACATTTGTAATATATAGATAGGACAAATTGTATGGTCGGATCAAGCCCCCCTGTTTATGACATTACTAAATAACCCAGAATATAAATTTAGAAGGGACTGGGGGTTAGATTACGACCTACTACTTAGCGACCCGGTGGTCTCGGACATACCGTCCAACTCACAGCAATTTTTTTTAACACAACGATAATGGAGAAGTTACTGATCCAACGCTTTGGTGTGCGTATAAAAGCTTTATGAGAGGCCTTTGAATTAAACATGGGGCATATATAAAAAAGAAAAAAGTTGTTTACCACTTAACAAACTTCTTATTAAATTATCAGTTTTGGAAAAACAACACAAGTTAAATTTAAATTCAAATATGTTAAATATTTTAGATTCAATTAGAAAAGATAAACTGGATAAAACTCAAGAGAATATAAACAAAACATTAATAGCTTTAAAAAAAATGGTATTATGGAAATAATAGATCAGGAAAAAATCGTCACAAATAAGTTAAAAAACAAACAAGCTAAAGAAACCATTAAAAACATTAGAGTAGGAAATACTCTCTCCTAAACTGATAAGTTAAGCTTTTGGGGACTATTATGAATCACTATATAATTTGGAGCCAAATATGCAGGGACTGGATTACTCCTCTTTTTGGCAAGATTGGATATTCCTAAAATTACAAGAGACAAACTGGATTTGCTCAATAGACCAATACCTCTATGTGAAGTGGGTGAATCTATTCGTGCCCTGGGACTAGGAAAAGCCCAAGGCCGGGATGGATTTACATCTCTTTTCTACCGTAAGTTTCACAGCATTATTTCCCCACTCATGCTCAGAGCTTTTTCATATATGATTGCAACTAGGAAAATTCCAAACAAAATGCTCCAGGCAACAATTACTCCTATACCTAAATTAGGCAATGATCCAGCTTTGATCACAAACTATTGGCCTATTTCCCACATAAACATCGATACAAAGATCTATTCTAAATTTTGGCTTTGTGAGTGGAGCACTTCCGACAATATCAGAAGAATGATTACCATTATTCACCACAAGACGTTTTATGGCCCTCAATGCAGAGAAAGCATTCAACCAAGTCAGTTGTATTTTATTAGACTCGATCTTGGGCACGTTCGGCATGGAGGGCCGCATTAAGGATGCTGTAATGGCCCTTTATTCTCCTCCTACAGCTAAGATTTCAGGTCATTTATTACAATCTAGGTGGTTCCCAATCAGAAATGGAACAAGACAGGAATGCCCTTTTGCACCTCTCTTATATATATTAACAATAGAACCACTAGCTGCATCTTATTAGGAGAGCCTCTGAGGTTGAGGGGTTGGTGATAAATGGTATTCAAAATAAAATATCTCTTTTTGCGGACAATATGCTCCTCTCCCTCACAGACCCTTTAAATTCTATTCCATATTTATTTAAATTAATTGAGGAGTTCGGCTGGTGTTCGGGAATCAAGGTAAATTTAGGGAAAACACAGGGCTTGCTGTTTAATGTAACTAAACAAGAAAGAGATTCAATTAAACTCAGAAATAAAATGAATCTAATAGCAGACTACATCAAATATCTAGGTATACAACTAATGACTGACTTGAAAAAACGTATTAAAATTAACTATTTATCCAAATATGAAGAAATTGCAAATTTCATTAGGACCTGGCAAGGTTTGGACTTATCTTGGTCAGGTAGAATTGAAACTTCAAATTCTTACCTTATTCCTAAATTGTCCTATCTATTAAGAAACATACCTTTGAGAGTAGAAAACTCTATATTGTATAAATTTCAGTGGCACAGAGCATGCTTCAAAGGTCTAGGGGGAGGGGTAGTGTATCCTTTCCAGATATACAATCTCTTCATACTGCATGCATGCTCTCCCATGCCCTGGCTTGTAAGTTTTTGAGCTATCGACCATTATGGTTAGGTCTGGAAAAACAGGATTTGGGAAATGTGGATCCATTACTGGTCTGGGTAGATGATCTTAGATCAAATAATCTTCCAGTAACCAATCCAATTCTAAAACATATTAACATCTCAATAAATAAAATAAAAAATAAAACAGCTTGCAGAGGACATTTGTTAAGCTCTATACCAGTTGTAAGCCTTGAATAGAGGATATTAATCTAAAAAACTGGATACACAGTAATGTGATTTCTGTAATAGATATTTATGAGAATGGAACGATCCTACCCTTCCCCCAGATCCAAGAAAATTACTCTCTGCCATCCATTGAGATATATAATTACTTAAGAATTAAAAGCTATTTGAATTCCAGAATAATCCATAAACATACTTCTTTAGACTGTTCATTAAATAAATCAGGTTGATCGAAACTTAATTCCAGATCTAAATTATATTTGGAACAATTGTCACCGTTAGACAAAGCAGCCCCTTGGATAAAATATGAGTCCGATTTGGACAGAACATTTCTGGTGGAAGACTGGATCAGGGGAATTCAATTAACAAAAAAAAGTAAATTTAACAAAGTACGAATCCTCCAGATCATAGAAATAATTACAAAACCACACCAACAAAATAAAGTGTTAAATAATAAAAGATATGCTTAAAGCTAATAAATTACTTTTGTATATAGAAATGTAGCAAAGGTATATTTTCTACAATTCAATACAAATTTGTGTTGCATAATTTATCAATCTTATCAGTTCACAATTGCTTCACAGGCCCTAGTAATACATTATTTAGATGAGTTATAGTTTATCTTTCCTTTTGTCTATCTTCAGTACAAGATCTATTCAAAATGAGCATAATTAATGATTTAAGACAATATGGTAATGTAATGCCATTACAGTTTTTTTTAATAAGACAACTGCATTTTGGAGTAGAAGAAATTAGCAATAGATCGTTATTTCCTTTTTTTAATTTTTTTATACAGAAATAGAAGATAAAAAAGAGAAAGATGCCTACAGTGACTTCAGAATGCATTTGTAAGGATATCTATAGGTGTTTTAGTTTATGAACATTTCCAGCAGAGATTAATAGAATAACAAAGCAATATATTATGTAATAAGTCAATTTATTGGGAGATGGTGAGAAGCTAGTTCAATCACTGGAATGTAAACAGCCTGTTTGTATTACTACTCTGTTAGTGAGTACATTATAATTTATGTATTTTTTTAATAGATTTGTATTATTTATTTTTTCAAATATTTGTTTCTGAAAAAGGCACAATAGGCACAATGTTCCTCCATACATTAGATACAATGTAAACAGATGTTTTTCTTAAAAAATATATAAAATCTTTTATTTTCAAGTAGTATAAACAAGGCAATACAAACACTTACATACATTGCAATTTTCATAACTAGAACATTTTGTGAGGCGAGGATACAGCTAGAAGGGAAAAAATTAAACATGCCATGTGGAAATCACTAACTATGCTCGACTTCTTCTTTTTTAAAGTGCAGAGGCATAACTTGAGACAGACATGTAGATCAAATGCTCTCCTGTGTCTCCTGCATATGACCTCACCCATATACTGACATGCAAATAAATTACCTTCCTTTCTTTTCTCTTTTCCTTCTCTCCCTTCCCTCCCTTCCCCTTTTCTTTTCACATCTTTATACAGATTTGTCTTCATATAATTAATACAAAACTAAGTACAGTGCACACGGCTGGCTAAGACAAATACAAATAAATAGGACAATTACCAGGACACACAAAAAAAACAGACATGGGGGGGAGTGGTGCATATTCTCTAAAGTGTCAAAGCTCGGCTTCTAAAGTGCATATCCATTTGTTCCAGGAGTCTGTATTTAGGCTGTGGTACATAGTTTGTTTCAGTATCCCTATTTCCATTTTGATATGATATACAACTTGATGTTTAATTTCTTCCCATGTGGGTAATTTGTTTGTTTTCCAGGCTGTTGCTTTTGCAAGTTTGCCTGCCACTAAGATGCCTCATCTCCAACAATCCGGTAGAATAGAGCTATACATTTTAGAAGGTTTTATGGGATCATAGTACCATCTGTTCAAAACGTTATAAAAGGCTTCTCTTCGGTTCAGGCAATAGATTTCCGCATTGGTTTCTTTGCAGGTTTTTTACCATTCTTCGTGTTTTATCTTTATGTCTATATCTTCTTCCTAGGCCTTCTTCCCAGAATTTGTATTTTTCTTTTCATTCATGAGAGCTGATCTAGATCTACATCTAGACATCAATTTTTTAGATGATGAAGAATGTTTTATCTTAACAAAGAATTCTAATTCATTTGATGTATTTCTTAATCTAGTTTTAGCAAGAAAGTGTTTTATTCTCATATAAGAGATTAGTTCCTCTTGAGGGAGCTTAAATTCTTCTTTGATTCGTTGAAACATTTTAATTACCTTGTTAATTATGATATTTTCTATTTTCTTTATTCCATTTCCGATCCATTTGCCTAAATCCAGATCCTCTATATTACAAGTCAGCACTCCTAAGTGCAGGTCATCTAGTAATTTATTATGTAGATCAAAGCTCTTTTTTAATTTGCTCCAGGTGGGACATGGGGGTTTGGAGGGGCTCTGTTCTTATTTTTGAGCTCTAATTTCCAGAAGAGTTTATAATGTAAACACATGTTAGCTATCAATTGTGGTCAACAAAATAATTATCTCAAAGGTGTGCTAATACATGAGGTACAAGATGCATATTGTATACATATAGGTAGTCTTGATATCAAACAGGTAACACATGGCTACACTGGTAATTTGTTCCTAACTTTGTATCTTACAAACATTAAGGTAAGGGAACAAAAAATATCCTGAGTTGAAAAAAATATATAGATAAAAGAAGAGTTGGAGAGAGAGGGGAAAAAGAATATCATAACTCTATGACTGTACAATCCAGATTGGAATTGGGACTATGGACACCAAATGTTACATATTTCCATCCTTTATGGAGGCTGTCTTTTCCAGTGCTTTTGCTGCAGCTGCATACACTTTTTGTACAAGTTGATGATGATGTCTGATGAGAGAGGGTATATCAGCTTCAGCATAAACAGGAGCCACCAATGGTGATAGGGATATTATGGTACCCAAAGCCAATGAGAGCCATGCTTTACCAGTGGGCCTACTGACATGAGTTGGGACCATATATAAAAGGGATCAAAAGCCCAGCTGGACCATTACAGACCTGTAGGCATTATTGTTAGGGTTAACTCATTGTTTAACAGCATCACGAGTTAACTGAGCATTGGAAGAGTTAACTTCAGGGAAGCGTTAAAATCCCCTCCCCTCTTGGAGGAAGCACATTCTTCGTCTGTGCCTACCACATAATTTACACACAAAGACAGTTGGTCCTTGGTAAGTATAAATCTAACCATACCGGAAAACCTTATCTCATCTGTTCAGTTAGGGCTGGAGAGATGGAGGAAGTGGCCTGGGTTCACATACTTTGTCTACATCTCAGTAGTTTTTATTATTCTAAGTAGGCAAAGATATATTGATTTTAGTTAATTATATCAATATATATATATTTTTTTTTTTACATTTATTGTTTTTATTTGTATTAGAGCTTTAAGATATCAATTCAAAATCTGGAACATACAATTCAACTTAAAAGTTAGCACGCACTGGGCAGAAGACACATAAAGAAAGCAAAAAGCAAAAAAAACCCAAAGAATACAAACAAAAAAAGAGCATAATTAGAATACTTTTGAGTGTTCCATTTCAATTCTACAATAAAGTAAACTCATTTAATTCAAATGGTTGCTCTCCTAATAGTTATATCCAGGGGTATTAATTGCTCATGTCGTGGAGGGGCAACTTTAAACCTGTCTGCGGTTAATTATAGCTAACTAAGAGAAATTTGAACTTACAGTATCACTTTTAATCTCTCTTCAACCGTTTCTTCTCTTTCCCTTACCTTCCCAGCATGCCCAGTGCATACCAATTAAGCTGGTATTAGGGATATTATACATGTTCCCTCAACATTCACAACATTCATACATTCATTCAGTCCCCGGGCGTGGGGGGCGGGAGCGCAGGCATCGTGGGACGAGACTTCTCGCGAGGAATGTATCTAGGTATTTGTCCAGTATTTTTTCCAAGGGGCCCATATCTGTTGGTGTTTTTCGAATTGTCCCTGACCTGTGTAAAAACCTGCCTCCATATTAGATTGAAAATGTATTTGTTGCATGATCTCCTGCCAACATAGTTCCCCTTTTTTTCCAGTTTCTTGCAATGCATAGCTTAGCCGCTATCAGTACCTGGATCACAAGGCCCTTCTGAGTGTTGCTCCATGGTATCTGGATGTTAAAAATAAATTTTTCCAAAGTTAAATTAACAGGCAACCCTAGAGCACCACTCAGTGAGTCCTGCAGTCGAATAATTGCAGGTTTCAGGTGTGGGCAGTCCCACCATATATGCAACATGGAGCCATTATCTCTTTTGCATCTCCAACACAAATTAGACACCTCAGGATTAATCCTGTTCAGTCTTGTTGAAACCATATACCATCTCATATTGATTTTGTGTTGTATTTCTAGCAGATTTATACTATGAATATTTTTTTCATGAATATTATTGATTTCGCCCAGTCTTCGTCTAAGAGAGAGAACCCAAGGTCCTGCTCCCATCTGATCCTTGGAATCGCCCTCACAGGTGGTTGTATGTTGGATAAATAGTATGAGACTCCTGATACCACTTTTTTCTTTAAGTGTTTTGCTATTAATTCAGTTAGTGGATTCCTTTCTAGGGTTATCCTTCTGTTTAAAAAGTTTTTTAGTCTCAAATAATTAAAAATCTCCCTTACTGATAGATTCCAAGTGGACTGGATTGTTTCAAAGGAGTATATTATACCTTGGGGTGCAATATCCGCTACCGTGCTGATATTATTGAATTTCCAGGTTTGTAAGCTGATGTTACCTATATCGAATTCCAAAAACTCTATTGGGGTATTCATAGGAATTTGGTTTTTCGTCACGGAGGAGCGTTTTCTAATCTTCGCTATTATATTACAAAGGTCATTAAGTATTGGGTTTTAAAAGAGGCATTTTCTGTTCAGCACCCTTTGGCTCCAGAACAAATTAATTAAACTCATTTGTCTAAGTTCAGCTCTTTCAATCTCTAGCCAGATGGGTGGTTTGGAAGAGATATTGTCCCAAGTTACTTCATGGGCTATCATGCAAGAATCGTACAAGTGGTATATGTTGGGGAAAGATATTCCTCCAGCTTTGACATCTTTTTGTAGTTGTTTTAATGCTAGTCTCGGTTTTTTTCCCTGCCATATATATTCTGTCACAATTTTCTGTATAGTGTTTGGAGTAGTTAAATCCACTTTTAGAGGAATATTTCTAAATAGGTAAGATATCTTGGGGATTATATAAGCTTTTATGACATCAATTCTACCAAGCCAAGATATTTCTTTCCCCTTTTGCTCACTTAGATTTTTCTTAATCTCTTTGATTTTGGGATCGTAGTTTATACTAATAGTATCCTTTAGGTGTATTGTTAGCCCTACTCCCAAATAATCTATATATTTTTTAGTCCAACCGAAACCATATTTAGACTTAAGAATTGCTATGTCTTCCTTTTGTATGTTACTCGTAATTATTTGAGTTTTATCAAAATTTAGTTTGTAGTTGGAATACCCACCAAATTCTTCAATCAAAGTGATTATATTGGGAATAGATTTTATTGGGTCGGTTAATGTTAAGAGTACGTCACCTGCATATAAGACAACCTTATTTTCAATTGCGTTAATAGATACCCCTTTTACTCCATTCGATTTCCTAATCATGGAGGCAAATGGTTCCATTGGTAATATATATAACATGGGTGCCAAAGGGCAACCCTGTCTTGTCCCATTATTTATCTTAAACCAGTCTGAAGTGAACATATACCCCGAAACTCTAGCTGTAGGTGTGGAATAAAGAGTCATAGTAGCGTCCCTAAATAGGCCCTCGATGCCGAAGGCCTCCAAGACCTGATCAAGATAACACCAATTAACTCTATCAAAGGCCTTTTCGGCATCGAGGGCCAACAAGGTCGCAGGCACTCCCTGCTTATTTATATGGTAGATTATATTGAAGGCTCGTCTGGTATTGTCTACCGTGCCCCTTCCCATTATAAATCCATTTTGATCTCTATGGACTAGGTCCGACATTACCAGTTTTAACCTACTTGCCAAAATCTTAGAATATATTTTTATGTCCAAGTTTATTAATGAGATCGGCCTGTAGTTTGCCGGGGCTGTCGGATCTTTATTGGGTTTGGGTATCGGGGTAATTGAAGCCTGAAGGAGCTCTTCTGGAATGTTGACCTTCTTTGTAAATTGTGTAAATACTCTCTTGAGGATCGGGGCCAGTTGGTTTTCGAATCTAAGATAAAAAATCGAGGAAAATCCATCAGGTCCTGGGGATTTACCCCCCTTTAGAGTACTAATATTATCTGTAACTTCCTTTATGGTAATAGGCTGGTTTAAAGCTTTCAGTTGTTCTTGTGTTAGTTTAGGTAGGTCTAATTTTTCCAGAAAGGCTGCAATCTCCATTGAGGAGTATTTAATTCCCTCTAGATTGTATAATGCACTATAATATTCTTCAAATGCATTACCTATTTGTCTGGGGGACAGCAGGTGTTTGTCTTTAATTATTATTTTTTTTTATTATTTCCCTACTCTGTTTATTTTTAAGTTTATCAGTTAATAATTTCCCTGTACGGTTAGCGCCATAATACCATTTTTGTTTTAGTAATTTAATGGCTCTATTGGATTTTTCGTAAGTCTTTCCTTAATCAATTCCCTCACCTCTTGGATTTGTGACAGCAGGGAAGTGTCTAAAGTCACCTTATGCTGTCTTTCGAGTATGGCCAATTTTATGTATAACTTATTTATAGGTTCTCCTCTTTTCTTTTTGTGCTCTGCGCCGATTTTTATTAACAGTCCGCGTGTACATTTTAAGGCGCACCACAGGGTCGCGTCAGAGACCTCACCATTGTCATTTAATTCCAGGAATGTCTCTATCTGTTTTGCTAGATATTCCACTGTATCTTCAGGTCTCAGTAAATTTTCGTTTAATCGCCAGTTGTTTCTAATCTTATATTCTTTATTAATTCTGATTGTTAGAAAGATAGGAGCGTGGTCGGACCATGATATTCCACCTATATTTGTTTGTGAAATTTTATCAAGTACATCCGATCTAGTTAAAAAGTAGTCTATTCTAGTGTATGATTGATGTACCTGAGAGTAGAAAGAATAGTCCCGATCGCCTGGATGCCCTATTCTCCAACAATCATAAAGCTGATTTTTAGTAAGAAATCTATGAAGGAGGGTAGGCAGCTGGTTATTTTTTTGTTTTCTCACTTGGCTGGTACTTTTATCTAGTTTATTGTCCACCATGCAATTAAAATCTCCAGCGATTATCAAATAGCCAGAGGACAGTTCATCTACTCTGGTCATTAGTTTGTCTAAAAATGTCCGTGGGGTCTGATTGGGGGCATATACATTAACCAGTGTATAAAGTATATCATTTATTTTTGCTATTAGTATTATGTACCTACCATTTTTATCTAATTCACAAAAGACCTGTTCAAATTGTATTGCTCTGGACACCACTATGGCCACTCCCCTCTTCTTTTTCGTTCCCTGCAAATTTGCATGGGATACTAAAGGATATTTTGAAAATCTCCAGGGCCTGTCCATATTGTCTGTCCAGTGAGTTTCCTGAATTAGCCCAATGTCTATTCTCTTTTCAATCAACAGATTATACAAACAACCTCTTTTATGAGTTGAATTGAGGCCCTTGGTATTTATCAATAGGATATTAATAGACATTCCTCTCTTCGGGGTCCCCCTCACCGATCCATAGCCCCTCCCGCCCACCCCGCCCGGTTACTCTCACCTTAACTTCACACAAACACTCATACCCATACTCTCTTATCTTCATCCCTCCAGGTAAACACCCTAGGTGGGAGAAGAGACACTTATTCAGCATTTAGGCTTAATCCTATTCAATAAAGCCTTTATGCCCAAACCTACGTCCGCCGCAGGTGTACGATGTCCAGCCGACTAGGCAATGTTGCCCCCTCCGCATACGCAAAGTTGTCTCCTTAAATATGTAACAAAAAATATTTATCAAACTCTATAATCCAATCCCAACCGGGCAATAGTATTTATCTGAGGGGAGGCAGAAAGGTGGAGAAGAGGAGAGGGGAATAGGGGGGGGGGGACAGAGAGAATGTCTTCCTCTCTACTTTCTTATTTAAGGATTATTACATTTTATTGACCACAACTTGTAGTATGCCGTGGTTTGTATACTTCCCCCTCCTTACCGCTCCTCTCCCCCCTCCCCCCCTTTATTAGACGTTGTCAGGAAAAAAAAAATAATAGTTGACTCAATTCCTTGCTCCCAGTCTTTAGTTAATCATTGTCTTCATTTTCCTAAGGGAGGGGGAGAGTTTGTGATCGGCCCCAGCGTGTCCCTAGTAAAAAGAAAAAGAAAAACTAAGAACCCCAAGTGAACGTTGTTGAGTGTTAGATGAATTGTGTCTTGTATCAGTGTGTTCATCGATATGGTGTTGTGATAAAGGTGTATAATTGGATCTAAAATGTGTCTTGTGATAGTTAAAAAGTGAATAGTGTTTGTTTGTGTATAATATGTCTTCTGTGTGTTTCTCCCTGTGAGTGTATTAAGTGGTTTACTGTAAATATGTTAACAGTGTGTTAAGGAAAAGTGTTTGTTTATGCATATTATAATATATATATAATATATATATATTTGAAACACATATGTATTCTATGCCTACACCCCTTTTGTACTCCATTTTTTGCACCAATTATTAACCAATGATGTTGCTCTAGACAACACCTTGTTGCTTCTATATAAGTGCTTGTCAAAACAATAAACTTCAGAGTTACTTAACGAAAGGCCTTTGTGTCAGACTTGAGTTACTTTCCGAACGCATTCACTGATGTGTTACCAACTCCCACCACGTGAATCCATATCAAAGTGATACATTGCCGTATACCAGAGACTTGCTAATAAAGAGCCCCCTACGCAATGGTCCCTTTTATTATATCTGTGGTAGGGAAACTGTTTAAAGGTTTGCTAAGAGTATATATTCAAGATGTCATCTTGAATAGGAATTTCATTAGCAGAAACCAGCATTGCTTTGTAAAAGACAGATCTTACCTAACTTACCAGCATTCTATGAAGAAGTGGATAAAAATATAGACATGGGTGCTGCAGTGGATTGGATATACTTAGACTTTGCTAAGGCAGCTGATGAGGTACCACACAAAAGGTTACTGTACACATTGGAATAAAGTTGGAGAATTTAAGACAACAATTTTCTCTCCTTGTTGATAGTAAATTATCAAAAGAAGTTACAAAAGACAAATGTTCATGAGCAAGGAAATAATGCAGAAAAACTATTTACACAAGCCCTAAAGACACAGCATACTTGAGCCTATATAATGAAAATGAGAGATAACAAAGGCAAATAGGTTTACAAATTCCAGGAGATATTAAAACTCTTTCTACAATATTACTATAATATCTATAACATTTATCCAAAAGGAACATAATCTCTTAAAGGGGAAATTAAAAACTATTTACAAAAAAATCTTGAATTACATTTAATCAGAACAGGCAATTCCTACTAAGGAAAATCAGCAAGCAATAAGGATTCCCCTGGGAGGAAAAAGTTTTGTTCCTGATATAAATACACAATATACAATAACATATTATCAAGTGTTTCAGAAAGAATGAATCCCGCATATGAAAGAGATGTTAAACTTAACTACTAAAGGGAAGGGCAGAATCAAAGAATGTTACAAGATACCATCTCAGTCTTGCCAAAACAAGAAAAAGATTCAAACTATGCTCTAATTTCCACCCAATCTCTTTACTTAACACAAACGTTTACCAACATTTTGGCAAAACACATTATAATTCTACTACATGGACTAATTCATATTGATCAATACGGATTCATACCTGATAGAGAAACATGGAATAATATGGTTATATCCTGGAATATTGAGGGGCAAAATCCTGGCATATTGAGGGGCAAAATCCTGGCATATTGAACGGCTAAATCCCGACATATTGAGTGGCTGAATCCTGGCACACTGAGTGACAAAACATGGCATATTGAGGGGAAAATCTTGGCATATTGAGTGGCTACATCCTGGCATATTAAATGGATAAATCCTGGGATACTGAGTGGCTAAATCCTGGCATATTGAGGGGCAAAATCCTGGCACATTGAGCGACACAACATGGTGTATTAAATGGCTAAATCCTGGCATATTGAGTGGCTAAATCCTGACATATTAAGTGGCTAAATCCTGGCATATTGAGTGGATAAATCCTGGCATATTAAATGGGTAAATCCTGGCATATTGAGTGGCTAAATCCTGGCATATTGAGGAGCAAAATCCTGGCATATTGAGTGACAACACATGGTATAATAAATGGCTAAATCCTGGCATAATAAAAGGCTAAATTCCGGCATATTAAATGGCTAAATCTTGGCATATTGAGGGGCTAAATCCTGACATACTGATGGGCTAAATCCTGGCATATTGAGAGGCAAAATGCTGGCATATTGAATGGCTAAATCCTGACATATTGAATGGCTAAATCCTGGCATAGTGAATGGCTAAATCCTTTCATACTGAGTGGTTTTCTTGTTTTCCTCCTCTAAAAACTAGGTGCATCTTATGGTCAGGTGCGTCTTAAGGAGAAAAAAATACGGTGGCTAAAGTGCTCATCCCAAATCCGAATCAGGACAGATTTTCATATATTGAATAAATCCTTAAGTGTTGGCCTTCAAAATTTTGATAAGATGGATTTACATACATTGTATCCACAAGTATTCAAAAATGGTGCAAAAATAATCAGTTTAAGGGATATTTACCTCACATATGGTTGCTAAAATAAAAAAAACTTCTGGGAGAAAATAACCATCACCATAATGATAATAGAAAACCAAGACCTTTCTTTAAAACTGGAGACAATACTGTTATTTCATACTGATAACTCAATAAATACACTTAATAAATGTAATCAAGGAATGAATTCCCCTTTACAGGAAACAAATTAGAATGCCATCTTATAGAAAATGGTTTGACACGGTCAACCACCTAACACAACTAAAGCACCTTATTTATTACAACAAAGTAAGTGCTGCATTAAATGGAAAAATACTCTTAATAGTCTAATTTTGTACCTCATCTTCTTGCTTGTCTGAGTTTTTTTGGAAGATATCTAGACAATATAAAGAGCAAATGTATGATGAGGAAAAACATCATCAACTCTGGTATAGATCATAACAGTCACAGAGAAACAGAAATAACAACTAAAAACTGGAGGAAGATACAGAATCTCACTTTCAGATCAGTTTCATGTAAATATTAAGTTCAATTTTGGCAGAAATCGAACATACGCCATAGCGCAGTCTATCTTCCTGCCATCTGTTCCTTCAGAGGGAAACACAAACAGAGAAACTTCCCCGAAGCAGAGTGACACCAAAAGGTGTGTGAGTGTGATCCACAAGCGTCCCACCCGTCAGCCATCACCAGGATCTGAACCCTTTGAGGCCCTCGAGCACAGCTATCGATTTGTGCAAAGCCACGGACATCTGTGGGTGGCTGCTGCTGCAGCAGGAGATCAGTGGTCTGAGTTTCCACATGACATTCAATTGGACAGACCTAACATTCATTACCGGTGAGGTTCTGGGACCCTGACGCTGCTAGAAACTGTGGAGGTCATCGGTGGACTGGATAACTGCGCCCTTACTTACCTGTGTACCGGACTACAACTGCTTCCATTAGACGGCACCTCTGTAACACCAACCTCGCCCTCTGATCCATTTTCTTTCTCAGCATTCTTTATGGTCCCTCCTCTCCTTCTCCAGCTAGTCCTCATTTCTCACTCTCACCCCCTGTTTTTTCTTTTTCTCTTATTGTCCTATCACTTCATTATCTTCCACTCAGTGGGAGGGTCCCATATAGGACGTCTTCATGGAGAAATTTATGAAAAACTCAGGAAAATCCTCCACCAGACGTGATCAAAATAAGGATAAAGACAAACATCCCCTTTGGTCTCTAACTCAGCAGCTCTGCCGATTTCTGTAGCTCAAACACCGCTGCTGACAGCATAAGACATAAGCAATATTATTTCTCCTTTTTTAGACACCAAGCTGGAAAAACTCTCAGTATCTATTGAGAACACCTTGGTAGATTTGTCATTGCATAGTCAAAGACTCTCTACATTGGAAACCAGACTTTCTGAAGTTGAAGATAGCCGCTGCACGATCACAAAGGACATCCAGTCTCATAAATCGATCATATCCCTGATGCAAGATAGTATTGAAGACTTGGAGAATAGGAGCCTGAGCAACAATTTGAGACTTGTCGGTTTACAGAGAAGGTCAAAGCCTCTTCTTTGTTTGAATTTGTTTCAGTTTGGCTTCCACATTCTCTGGGCCTCTCCCTCCCAAACTACAAGTTAATGATTGAAGGAGCTCACAGAATTGGACTGGAGAATAAATCGTCCCCAAGAGAGACCGAGGGTGGTGATCTTCAAAATCCTCAATTACGTGGAAAAACTCAAAGTCCTTGAGGCTACAGAAAACTCCCTTCTATTCAATACCAAGGTCACAGATTATTATTTTTTCAAGACTAAAATTGTCTAATGGGTTCCCAGGCATATTGTATATTACTGTATTGGCATAGTATTTGTTTTTTGTTTATTGTTTTTGGTGCACTGTTCCTTGTACCACAGTTAATGTTGGAAAAGGGTTTGAAAATGTGAGAGTGTTCAAATTCTATGATCACATGACTCCAATGTTTTTTGTACCTCTTGTACCCTTCAAGGGAACTCACTGGGACTCCCTTGAGGTGATTCTAGGGGTCAATCTAGCTGGACAATCGCTTCTGCGAATGGGAAAAGGCTAGATGTCCCCAAATAAATCTGGTGATGCCCTATCTACACCCATATACTGATGTAGAATTATTAAAAATCTTTATTGAAACCTGTATTGAATTATTGTACTAACTCCATTTTAACCTCACATTATGACAGACCCTCCATTTTGTTCACATTACATGACAGAATTTCCTGACAGTATTTAGTATAATGAATAGAGACTGTATTTTCTCTCTAAGGATATAACTAGCCCCGGAATTACTGAATCTCCTGTCATTTGCAACATAGTATAATCTGAAGGCCATGAGAACACCGGCCAAATGAAATGTTCTATTCATAAAAGAACCTTGCACCCGACCACGAGACTGATATCACTAACTACGCAAAATGATGCCCGAGCCCCCCCTTCCACCGAGTAAGCCTCGTGCTGGGAAAGATGGTGCTTGAGCCATCCGTCCACACCCGTGTCCAGAACAATACCACTTCTCGGTGGGAGGACACCTAGCTAACCACTTCGTTTTTGGGCCAATTAATCATATTGATGGGTGGACATTGACACAGCCACTTAACATTTAACCCAATTAATGATGTTTATTTGTTATTATCTGATATTCAATGATGATGTCATTCTGCCTTTATAAGGGCTTGTAAGCCTGAATTTTGCCAGATGCTAATAAATTTCCTCGAAGTTATTTTAACCTGAACTGCATGTGTCAGTGTGAACTTACTTCTGCGTATACGCAATTTATTCATCTCAGATTTGGACAGGAACAGATAGACTTTTAAACATTTTTGTTTATTTCTAAATTAATCTACATCAATTTGGCGCCCAATGTGGGGCACCGGGCTATGGCCTATGGCCGGTAAGCCGTCCTAAGGAAGACGCTGTTGAACGGAGGAATCGGGGGGGAAGGAAGGGAGACTGATCACCTCTGATTACACGGTAGAGACTTCTGCAGGAGCCACCGGTATGTTCCAGCCCCTTTGATTGACCCGTCCACGTGTCTGTGACTGCTTCCCGGGAGGGCATCAAAGACAGGTAATATCTTGCCCGGAGTCTTGTTACTCATTTGTTTACCTGCATTTAGTCTATCTGTTGCCTGGGTATGTTAGTGGTTTATGTTTAGTTAGTTTTGTTCTTTCCCTCTTTTTGGAAAAAGGGGGGTGGACCCGTGGGAGGTTGCCTGGGGGTCTTCTGTTGCATGTTTTACCCCTTTTAGGAGTCACGTGGCTCAGACTGTATGGAAAAAGGGGGGTGGACCTGTGGAAGTTGTCCTGGGGGGTCCTCGTTGCCTGTTTTCTCTCTTTTAGGTGCTGTCTAGCTAACAGTAGTAAGGAAAAAGAGAGGGTGGGGAATCTGTGGAGGGGTGTAGACTCATTGCTTCCTGGGGATTCCCCCGTGGTGTCACTTTGATAGCCAAGCTAGCCGCCTCATTGTGCACCTTGCTCTGCTTGCAGAGGGTGGTACACTCCAGCTTCGAAGCGCTGAAGCTGGTGGCATTCCCGAATTTTATTTTTGTGGTGGTGGATTCGAGCAGGTATTGCTGTCTTCCTGCACCACGGGTAGTGAGACTTATGGGTGGGTCCATAGGGGCACTACGGGAGTGAGGATAGAGGTGGCCACACTTAGTGGACTACTGTAACGAGGGAGGCTGGCGGATCTCGGGCCGGTGTTAGTTGTTTTCCGCGGCCTCTGGTAGTGAGATTTACGAAAATCGTTCTCCGAGCGGGGACACTACGAGGTTGAGGGAGGTGGCTTTGGCCACAAGAGTAAAGGAAAGGGATTACTGTTGAATTTATTTGAACTGTGTTGCATGCACTGTATTTCAATTGAAATGTTGTTTTAAATGTTGTCTTAATTGGGAGTCATTCAAACTCCTGGGTCTGTCTCTACTTTCACTTTTTATCTTTATTCTATTTTCTGTATTATTTATTTCTATTTCTCTTTGTGAGAGAAGTGATTGGTCACACACTTCTCACCCCGCTCCAATCCGTGGCTACCACCTAGGGTACACGGATTCAGTGACTGGTCTACGTTTTGGGAAGACGCACTTAGGAGGGACCCACCCTTCCTAGTGGCAGTCGAGCACTGTAGACGTTCTGTTTCATTTTCCTTTACCTATACTTGGGACGCTTTGTATAGGGGGATATGGGACAGGAAGCGAGTAAGCCCAGTAGGGGCTGGCTCGCGTGTGACTTAGTTGAAGATAGAGAGGGTGAAGAGATTGCTAAAGTGTGTAAAATTGCTGTGCCTTCATGTGGTAGATTACAACCGGAAAGCTGGCGTAGATTACTGACAGAGAAGAAAGGCAAGCTTACAGATAATGATTTATTGCGTACTACTGAAGCATGGTACAGAGTAGCGAAGGCTATTCAGCAGGAAGGTTGGGTTGAAGAAGAGATAAATCATAAAGGTGTAAAACTGTATGTATATCACAAGAATTGTGTTACTGGGGCATCCCCTCAGCCAACGCCCCAAGATGGTGCCCAGGGGATGTCCATTCTCAAGGTTCAGTCAGCAACAAGCGATAGCCAGCTGACCATGTTCCCCACTCCCGACCCTCCCAATACCTATCCCGTCACTTCCCCTGTTTGCCCGGTCCTGAATTCTGATGGATCTTTATTCTCCCCTTCATCATCCCTAACATTCCCATCATCCTCATCCATCCCTACACTACCTTCTGTGTCTAATCTAAATGTTACATCCACCATTCCTTCTCTACGCTCTCTCTCTGTTGATAATTCTACCATCCCATCTGCATCCACCCAGTTTACTAACCCCTCCTCCCTTGCTATTGCCAATCCTACTACACCCGCTCCGGCTACTCCTCCTACACCCATATCTACTAATCCTTCTCTGTCTTCTCCGTTACTCACCCCTCCCACAGTCCAGGTTCCCACCTCCTCCCCTAATCCTTACCCAGCTGTCCTGCCCTCCCCTGTTTCCGCCCTAGCCCCCACCCAGTTGGCCTGGCCATACCCCTTACCATACCCCATGTCCTTGCCCTATCCAAATTACCCCTACCCCTTTTTTCAAGCCACTCCTCAGACCCCGGTCATGCCCAGTCCGGCCCAGTCTGCCCCGGATGTGCCCACATCCAACATGGCCACCACTTCCTCCCTTAACCTTAGACAAACTTGCAGATCAGGCTGCTGGCCTTACTGATATTATACAAGAAAAAGGAGAATCAGTGGAAAGGTTTCATGCAAGACTGTTTCAAATGTTTACAGATTTGGGTTTTGACCTTACTGACAAGATTCATTCACAAATGCTGTCAGGTGCATTTGTCCAACGTGTAAAAGACTCTATACGCAAGGGAATCATTGCTGCACGCCCTGAATATAAGGTAGTCTCTCTAGATACCTTACTCTTAGTTGCTAGAGGTCTGGAATCTGCCCAGACTCCTAGGAGACCAACCTCAGTTCCCTCCTCAGCTCCTCTCATGGTGTCCCGCTCCACCCCTATCCCAAAAGGCACCAAACCTGAGGATGTAACGTGTTATAATTGTAAGGCCAAAGGACACTACAGAAGTAGTTGCCCAGAACCCAAGAGAGTGCACAAACCAGCATCTGACTCCAAGGCCACAGAAACGGTTCCAATTGTTGGGGAACCAGATGATTAGGAAACTGGCAAGCCTGTGTCATTAACCCCTGTCATGGCAGTGTCTTCAGGGGATAAGGGGGGGCCACTCGCCACGGTGACTCTACCCATTGAAGGACAACCTACCACATTTCTTGTTGACACAGGTGCAGCCCGAAGTGTTTTGAGAGAACAAGACCTGCCAGATACATCATTTTTGTCAGATATTGATGTCTCTTGTGTTGGGGTGGATGGCCAACCAAGACACAGTCCTTTAACAACTGCATTACGAGTTGGCAACTACCCTAGCTTGCTTGCTCGTTTTGTAGTATCTTCCACATGCCCAATTAACCTGTTAGGCGCTGATGTCCTCTCACGCCTGCAGGCATCTATCACCTTCACCCCAGATGGACAAGTGGAATTGTCTACTCCTCTATCCGAATCAGACACCTCAGCCTTGTGCTCCCTACCTCTAATGCTGCATTTAGAAGAACCCCGTGGGGAAGCAAAGGAACAGAGGTCCAATTTTCCTGATATACTAAAAACAAAGGTACCTGCCAAATTATGGTCCTCAGGCCCAGAGGACATAGGTCACCTAAGAGTACCGCCTGTGGTGGTAAAGCTCATTCCAGGAGCAAAATTACCAAGGAAACCACAATATCCTTTAAAACCAGCTCAAGCTGCAGCTATTTCAATTCAAATCAAAGCACTCTTGGAGAAGGGTGCTCTTGTAAACTGTGTATCAAAGTGCAACACTCCATTATTTCCTGTGAAGAAGAAAACTCCAAAAGGTGAACCAGAGAAGTACAGAATGGTTCAGGATCTCCGTGCTGTCAATGAAGCAACTGTCCTGGACACCCCTATTGTGCCAAACCCTCACACTCTGCTCTCTGGCGTCCCACCATCTGCAAAATACTTCACAGTCATTGACCTGGCTAATGCCTTCTTCAGTGTTCCACTGGATCCTATTTGCCAATATCTGTTTGCCTTCACTCATGAAATGCAACAGTATACATGGACTGTCATGCCTCAAGGGGCACAAAACTCTCCAAGTCAATTTGCAAAAGCCATGTGCTTCATCCTTGACCCATGGCAAACAGACCATCCAGAGGTTGTACTCCTCCAGTATGTGGATGATTTATTACTCTGTGGAGATGACATACCTACAACTGAAGACTGTTCAATTAGTCTCCTCTGCTATCTGGCAGAACAAGGATGCAAAGCTTCACGTCTCAAGCTGCAATTCTGTCAATCCACAGTACTCTTCCTTGGTCCTTGCCTATCTCAAGGTACCAGACATCTCACGCGGGACCGAGTAAGAGCCGTACTGGATATTCCACCTCCAAAGACCTCAAAATCTCTACATGCCTTCTTAGGCCTCATTTCCTATTGCAGAGCATGGATCCCAGAAGCCTCTCTGCTTATGCAACCACTCTATGATGCACTCAAGTCAGACCCATTTTGCCTGACCAATAAAGCACTGGACAATTTTCATACTCTAAAACGTGCCATTGCATCTGCTCCTGCTCTGGGCCTGCCAGACTATACCAAGCCTTTCAAATTATTTGTCTCTGAAAGACAAGGCCATGCTACAGGAGTACTTACCCAAACAAATGATTTAAGAGGCCGCCAGAGGCCTATTGGATTTTTCTCCTGCCAGCTGGATATCGTGGCCAGAGGGACCCCTTCATGTCTTAGAGCTGTTTTTGCTGCAAGGGAACTTATTGAAAGAACTGCAGACCTGGTCCTTGGCCACCCCTTGGTTGTATTGGCCCCTCATGACATCTCTGCCATCATCAACCAAGTTCAGCTCAAGCATGTGTCTCCCGCTAGACACCTACGTTTACAGTGTCATCTCCTGCTGCTTGACAACATTACCATACACAGATGTCAAGTTCTTAATCCATCCACTCTTCTTCCACTCCCTGAGGGGGGTATCCACTATGGGTTTATCATGGATGAAACCTATGTTTTTCTTCTCACTGGGACCATCAAGAGAATGCATCCTGATTTAACCTTTTATAAAGAACAAACACCTCTCTGTGAGGGTCCAGGATATGCCTTCTGTACCACATGGTACAAGCCAAACATCACTCCTGAACCTTGCTATGAAGATGAACTCTACCACTGGGTGGAGGTGAAACTCACTGCCCAAGACTTCTATTGTGATTCTGAAGGCAATAGCATGGTCCTGATCCAACTACCCCCAGAACTCAATTACTTGTACCGTCATTGGGATACTGCTATTCCACATGTCCCTGTTACCAAGTTGAAAACAAAATCATGGAATGATCTTGGGCCCATGCCAAAATTATGGGCCACCATGGATGAATCAAAGCTACAGGAAAATGGCATTGTCAAGTACCCAACAACTGACCTTCTTGAAGCATGGCCACGCCATTTCCTGGAAAATGAATTCCAAGACCTGGTCATAGTGAATAACTATGACCCAGAGACACCTCATGACTGTTTTGAACAAATGAAAATGGAAACAATACATCTGCCAACTGTACATGAGAATCCATTAACAAATCCTGACTTCACTCTGTTTGTGGATGGTTCAAGGTATGCTGATGAAGAAGGAAAATACCACACAGGATATGCCGTGACCACAACAGATGAAGTTATCAAATCATCATCTCTACCGCCAGAAATGTCTGCACAAGAAGCTGAATTACAAGCCCTGTCTTCAGCATGCAAAATCTCCGAAGGAAAACGTGCCAACATCTATACAGATTCAAGATATGCCCTGGGTGTGGCACATGACTTCGGCCTCATTTGGAAGACGAGAGGATTTCTTACCACTGCCGGTACACCAGTCAAACACAGCTCTGCAATCAAGGAACTAATGGATGCCCTCCTACTCCCTGAAGAAGTGGCCGTCTTGAAAGTCAAGGCACATGGGAAGTTGGATACAGATGAAGCAAAGGGCAACCATTTGGCTGATCAGGCTGCTAAGCAAGCAGCAAGAAATTTGCAGGAAGTGGATGAAGAAGTGTCCGGTCAAGAAGAAGTTCCTATTTTTACCCTACAGACCCTTCCTACTGATCTAAGAATTTTGCGGGAACAGCAAGCCGCAATTACCCCGAAGAAATCCAGAAATGGAAGAAGAGAGGGGCTGTCTTAAAGGACGGAATATACTACAACAACTTTAAATTCTGCCTTCCTAAAAATTTATATCCAGCAGTTGTCCAATGGGCACATGGACCTGCACACCTGTCAAAAGACTTGATGGCTGCCCTCATACATAAGTATTATGAAGCATCCTAGCCCAACAGATGCAGACCAGTATGTAATGGGAATGTATTGGAAAAAGGGTTCCTATAACAAATTAGGGCATTTCTACCTTAAAGATATGTGCCACTCTTCTGAGTGGCAAGGGACCACCCACATGGTCTCAAATCCATTGAAACCACACATCCAGTCCTTTAAAGACATGATGGCCATTGCAAACCCCACATTTGAAGATACCATGGCCGCTGAAACAGGTTATAACAATGTTAATCTATGGTTAGAATGGATGAAATATAATGCCAATAAGCATAACAGAACCGCATGCTATGTGTGTGGTGGTGCCCGGCCTCACCTGGGCACCGTGCCTTTAACCTTGCCAGTAGATGTAGAAGAATGTGTTTTGAGTCTTTTTGCCTATCATTACGAATTCAACAGGTCCATATGTAAAGCATGGACAGTAGAATATCCCCTTCTAGCCAAGGATTGCAAACCCCCAGATGGTGTTACAGTTTATAAAGGTAATTACACCTGTTATGCTAATTATGATGGGATTGGTAAATTTGTGGGTAACTTCTCTAAAGGGTATTGTGCCACCTACAGAACTGTCTCCATGAACCTTCTACAATTCCATACCAGATCTTTAGGGGATATTTACTGGTTGTGTGGGGATTTACAGCTAAGATCCAGAATGGACAAAGAATGGTGGGGGGAGTGTACTCTGGCCAAAGCCATCATGCCTATACACATTATCTCTGACACACACCCCGACACCCATAAGTCCAAACACACACCAACCAAAGTAAAGCGTGAAGCCCCAGTTAAAGGCAGTTTTGACCTTCATGTTTATATCGATGCCATTGGGGTGCCTAGGGGGGTGCCCAATGAGTTTAAAGCAAGAGATGAAGTTGCTGCAGGGTTTGAATCACTTTTTACCATAGTCACTGCAAACAAGAATTTAAATTGGATAAATTACATTTATTACAACCAACAACGTTTTGTTAATTACACCAGGGATGCCCTCCAGGGCTTAGCCGAACAGCTGCAGGCTACGTCCCAAATGTCCTTCCAGAATAGAATGGCTTTAGACATGATTCTAGCCGAAAAAGGAGGGGTATGTAAAATTTTGCCCGACACCATGACATGTTGTACTTACATTCCAGAAAACACAGGCCCTAATGGTAAAGTTACCTTAGCCATAGAGAAGTTGAATGAGCTCTCTGAAGAGTTAAAAAGGAATTCTGGGATAAAGGATCCCTGGGAGAGATGGTTTGGTTGGATGACAGGATGGCAAAAGGCTTTAATGCATATTGGTATAGCAATACTAATTTTTCTTTTTATTTTTGCTCTTCTTGTTTGTTGTGTCCTCCCTTGTCTGAGAAAACTCCTCTTGAAGACTGTAGACCAAGCGGCACCCACTTTCACACATCTCACAGTTGATGACCAAGATTTCCAAGATATCAACTCGCCCTGTATACCGCTACAAACTATCCTTTTTATTGATAAAGTGCAAGAATTCTAGTCAAGGACCAGCTTAGGGACAGCATCTGTCTGTTTGGGAAAGACTACCGTGTGGAGATGTGGTGGGCTAGCCACTGCGGGATACCCATGGAGTGAAGCGTTCGAGTGCCCAGCAGACGGATGAGTTAGCCAACTAGGGACAGATGAAGGTACAGGATTGCACTTTGCAATAACACCAAGCTAGCGGCCACGGGGTTTCTGTGCCTTTGGGCTAACACGTCTTCTGATACTAACAAATAAAGATTATCTTTTAGAATCTAACATTTCATAGGGGGCACTGATGTAGAATTATTAAAAATCTTTATTGAAACCTGTATTGAATTATTGTACTAACTCCATTTTAACCTCACATTATGACAGACCCTCCATTTTGTTCACATTACATGACAGAATTTCCTGACAGTATTTAGTATAATGAATAGAGACTGTATTTTCTCTCTAAGGATATAACTAGCCCCGGAGTTACTGAATCTCCTGTCATTTGCAACATAGTATAATCTGAAGGCCATGAGAACACCGGCCAAATGAAATGTTCTATTCATAAAAGAACCTTGCACCCGACCACGAGACTGATATCACTAACTACGCAAAATGATGCCCGAGCCCCCCCTTCCACCGAGTAAGCCTCGTGCTGGGAAAGATGGTGCTTGAGCCATCCGTCCACACCCGTGTCCAGAACAATACCACTTCTCGGTGGGAGGACACCTAGCTAACCACTTAGTTTTTGGGCCAATTAATCATATTGATGGGTGGACATTGACACAGCCACTTAACATTTAACCCAATTAATGATGTTTATTTGTTATTATCTGATATTCAATGATGATGTCATTCTGCCTTTATAAGGGCTTGTAAGCCTGAATTTTGCCAGATGCTAATAAATTTCCTCGAAGTTATTTTAACCTGAACTGCATGTGTCAGTGTGAACTTACTTCTGCGTATACGCAATTTATTCATCTCAGATTTGGACAGGAACAGATAGACTTTTAAACATTTTTGTTTATTTCTAAATTAATCTACATCAATACCATAAATCTAAACATATATGAATCCTTTCCTGGAATGTTGAGGGACTTAACTCCCCAGTAAAGTGGAAAAAAATATTGACCCATCTAAAAAAATTTCACCCTGACATAATTTTCCTCCAGGAAACACATTGGAATGATCCGCATTCTAATACTCTGAAAACCCCTTGGATCACAGATTGTTTTTCATCTATAAAAGTGAAAAAATGTGTTGCGCAAAGAAACTCTACTTATCTGGAGAAAACTGATAATAACTCAGGAAAGTACATATGAAAGAAACAGAAAGAAAAAACAGCAATGTGTAGTAATATAGGAGTAATATACAATATGGAGATATGTCCCCCAATGGAAATGCACTCACAAATTCAAGAGCCTGAAAACCGGCTCTGAGTGTGGAAAACTTAAGAGGACTCTGAGTCCTGTCATCCACAGCCAAGTGTAGTGATTTGGTAATAGGTAGATGTAGACCCAGTTAGGAGATGTAGACTTATAATGGGAAGTTTTTCATCTATGTACACCACCAAAACTAGAGGTGTCTCTATTATTCTAACGTCTGGTTTGTCTTATTCAGTGGAATCGGTTGTCCATGATCCTGAAGGGAGATATGTACTTGTTTCTTTGATACTGGATAGTGAACGGTACACATTGGTTAACATTTTTAGTCCAAATTCTGGACAAATCTGATTTCTGGCAGAATTACATGGTGTGTTATCCTCTATTTCTGTCCCCAATTTAATACTAGGTGGGGATTTTAATTTAACAGCTAATTATCTGCTAGATACCTCACAACCAACAGGACACCACATGAGCTTCTATACCACTCCTATAATTGACCACTTGGGCCTGAATGACTCCTGGAGACACCAACATCCAAAACACAGACAATACTCCTTCTTTTCTCATCCTCATTCGTCCTTCTCGAGACTGGGCTACTTAATGATCACAGAAATCCTTGTACATAGACTCCTAAAGACCAACATTTTTGACATAGCTATTTATGATCATGCCCCAGTCTGGCTGGACATTAAAACTGTGATTGCCCGCCAATATTCCCATAACTGGAGATTTCTGGCATCATTGATTCACTCGGAATCATTCCGGTCTTTTCTTGATCACGAATGGAACAACTATTTAGATGACAACATAGACCACATTGAGGATATCAGTTTATTTTGGGAAGCATCAAAACCGGTCATGAGAGGACACATTATATCTTACATGGCTAGACACAGGAGGGAGGCCATGTTGAAGTTGCTGCAACTGGGTAAAGACCTGTCCTCTGTATATTCAAATCAAATGGAATTAAATACTATTGACTCAGCCCGCTCATATAAAGAAACCAAAGTACTGTATGACACATGAGCTACAGAAAAAGCCCAGATGTATTACAACTTTGCCAGAAACAGATTTTTCAGATGGAGTAACTGTGCTGGTAAACTCCTGGGAAACCTGGTCAGATACTCCAAACATAAGCGACAGAGCGTCCTAAAACTTTCCTCCCCTGAGGGAGACATAACTTGACCATCTAAACTCACTGACACCTTCGCAAATTATTTTAATTATTTTTACAAAGCGGAAGACAACAGCATGGACAACATTATCAGTCTTCCAACAGGCTACAATCCCTAAACTCAATCCCCAGGACAGAGACCAGCTAAGCTCTCCAATCTCCCTTTCGGAAATTGGAGCAGCAATAAAAACACTTTTAAAACCCCTGGTCCCGATGGCCTTAGTTCAGAATACTACAAAATATTGTCAACACACTTACCTACTTACCTCATGGATATATCTAATAGGCTTCTGGAAGGCAAGAGCCCCCCCAAGGATTTTAATAGGTCCAGGATTATTGTTATACTAAAACCTAACAACGATCCTACCCACTTAATGTCTTATCGCCCAATCTCACTACTTAACCAAGATCTTAAAATATTTTCTAAAATAATGGCGGACAGGCTACAAAACATACTCCCCAAAATAATCTTGCCTTCCCAAACTAGTTTAATTAAAAATAGACATTCTTCTTTAAATGTTCGTAAAGTCATAGCAGGTATCCATCAATCAATCCTATGTAAAAATAAGACAGCGATTATTGTTAACTGTGATGCAGACAAAGCATTCAATAGAATATTGTGGCATTATCTAACTAGTTTTTTTAAATTCCATCATTTTGGTATGTCTTTTATTAATATGTTTAGAGCCCTGTATCATCAACCCACAGCCCAGGTCACAGTAAATAATCTAAACTCACACTGGTTTATTAGGTAGAGGCACTAGACAGGGATGCCCCCTCTCCCCCTTATTTTTTGATTTGGCAATCGAATCCCTACTCATAATCCTGGAAATGTCCCCACAGGTGGAGGGCATGTCTGTGGGCAGTGTGGAGCTTCGCATTGCACGCCTTTGCAGATGATCTTCTACTGTTCCTTGCTAATCCTAGCCGCTCACTCCAATTTATACTAGAAATGCTTCTCCAATTTAAACGGGCCTCCGGTTTTACGATTAATCAGCAAAAGAAGCACTGCCATTCTTCCCATTGGCAAAACGGGGATGTGGAACTAGTTTTCTATTCAAATGGACGTTGACTCCTGTATTGACCTACCTGGATTTACAAATTCCTGCAAACCTTTCTCAGCTCTATAAATTAAACATTAAACCATTGTTGCATCAAACTGAGACAGACTTCAAAACCTGGGAGAAATTTAACTTATACTTTACAGGTAGATGCCACCTATTTAAAATGGTAACATTCCCCAGAATGTTATACCCCTTACAAATGCTACCAATACAGCTTAAAAAAAAGGATATCAACCAGCTTAATCGCACATTAACACAACACAAAAAGAGTAGAGTAGCCCTTTTCAAGCTCCAGCAGCCAGTCAGCCAAAGAGGACTGAACCTCCAATCTTACAGCACTATAATTTAGCAGCTACCTATAGCATTGCAATAGACTGGGTCCTGGAAAGCTCAAAATACACCTGGTATGCTCTGGCTCAGTTCTACCCTGGTACTCACTTGGCCTCCCTCCTGCATCTCCCAAAATCCAAATGGTCTCCAGAACAACTTAATAACCCTCTGTTAAGTCATACCTGGCAAGTCTGGAAAATCATCCGGAAATGGTTGGGCCTAAATTGGACCCATTCAAAATTTCAACCCCTAGTGGGCAACCTGAACTTTCATAATGGGGCAGCTGATGGCACTTTCCAAATTTTAAAAACTCAAAATGTCCACTTATTATTCCAATTCCTTGACAGACTTATGACCAAACTTCTATCACTGGCGGAGTTAAACGATAGATTCCCAACAATCACAATCCATCCACTGCATTATCTACAACTCTCAAGCTTTCATTCTTCTATTTTTCCTCACCTCACTGATAAATCCAATCCACTAGACAATCTTACCATTGTCAGCACAACCCCGACCTCAAAGATTTCTATAATCTACAGCCTTATACGACCAAGTCTAGATCTGGAGTCCCAGGGTTCAGGCATGCATTCCTGGGTAACAGACATCCCAGAGTATAATTTAGTACAATTCATTGATCTCACGAACCTAGCCTCCAAAATCCTGGTGTTATGTGAAATGTTTTGGAAACTATTGCATAGAGCTTATGTGACACCTAAACTATGAATGTAAATTGGTTTGGCAGATAATTCTAATTGTCCTACATGTACACAATTGAATGCCGATCTGTTACACTGTCTTTGGTCTTGTACTCACATACAAACATTCTGGAAAGAAATCCACACATTTGTTACCCAACAATTACATATCCTGTTTTACCTATCCAAACAGTGGGCCTTATTCAACACACCTTTCTCCGAACATGACTGTGGCTTGCCATCCAAAATGAAAACCATGTTGTTAATAGTGTCTGCCGTCTCTAAAAAAGCAATCCTATCACAATGGGTTCATTCCCAACCCCCTTTGTTATCTATGGTTTGACTAGACTTCAATACTTATTCCAAATCGGTTGGTTGGAATCCTCACTTCATAAGGAAACCAAAACAAAGGCATTGTTTACAAAATGGTCCCCTTATATCAATACTTTGGACAATCAAGTCCAGTCATCATTTTTGTCAACTTTCCAAACCACCAATTGGTTCTCCTCACAAATTTTGTTGAGCCGACATCCTATCCCAGAAATAGCCACCTCCACTTAACAATCTTTGTCTTGTATATGATGTGTTTTGTTAAGGATATGATGCAAAATATGAATGATGCAGAAGCGCGTGTACAACTCCAGAAACAGTGGTCAGTCGTATTGCTCTTCATTGTATGTATTATTATATGTTCGTA
Organism: Pelodytes ibericus; assembly: GCA_036172795.1. Taxonomy (NCBI): domain Eukaryota; kingdom Metazoa; phylum Chordata; class Amphibia; order Anura; family Pelodytidae; genus Pelodytes; species Pelodytes ibericus. Next base: position 121,914,452 of record CM069861.1, on the reverse strand, counting down.
GAGATACCCTTTCGCTATTAATTGTACTCATTTTGTACTGCTATGATTCCGGTATCCTTGTTATCTTTGTTATGTATGCACTCTCACGTGAATAAAGAAATGAAAAAAAAAAATAAAAGAGCAAATGTATGTAATGTAATACTATTATATGACATATAATAAGGGTGATTATTATCTATGTTTTATTTTTGTGTGTGTTTATTGCCTTATGGTTAACTGCATTATTAATTTATTTTTTATGTACTCGTTTTGGTTTATGTTTTCTTTTGTTGCTATTTATATACTATTGTAATGGTTGTGAATTCCTATGGAAGGATGTCTTTATTGTACAATGATGATTGATAAATATAAAGTGAATTAAATTATTTATTAATATTACTTTTTTAAATATTTGCTAAATCACTTATACATTTAAGTGAATAAGTCTGCTATCTACTGTGTTTTCGAGAATCAAATTAAACATTTTCAAGAATCTACTGTTTTTAATATATGTAACTCAACCTGTTTTACATGAGTACATTAAAATATACCTGTTTATTCATGCTATTCCAATTTGCATAGTATTAATTATGTGGACATATTCTGAAAGTTTTATATTCTATTCTGTAAGAAGTCATAAACCTGCACTCTTTTGTAGGATAAGAGCACATATCACTATTATGTTATTATTAAGATATTTCTTCTTTTTTAAGAACTCTGTACACTGCAGCATTCAATAGTCACTGACATTTAATAGCGTGGCCGTTCACTCTTTCCACATAGTAATCTCTATCAAATCTAACAAAAGTTAAGCTAATCTAAACACTATGAATACCAATTAAATCATTTTCCAAAACAATTGCTTTTATAAAGTGGGCTATAACAATACAAACAACGTATAAAATACTTTGCATTTACTATTGCATTAACATAAACTTCACATAACATAGTATTCTATTTATTTTATTGAAGTTCGATTGTAATTTTAAAGCAATTTTGATAAACTTCTATTTTTGCCCTTGGAAAGTGCAAATGAATGAATTCACATATGCTACCTTGGTCAGAATAAATGTAAGAAATGTAAAGGATCATTTAGAATTATCCATTAAAAAAAGAAGGATATTTATTTTAACTGAGCTCAGTGTAATTACATGGTAAGGATGAGCAATTGTTACAGATCAAAAAACAGGACAAGCATGGGAGCTAAAAAAAGAACTCCATTATTACTGTTACTGCCTACCTAACCAAATCCATCCTAATATTGCTTATAATAATTACTGATTTTATTAATTAATGGCATAAATCCATAACCATTTAAACAGTGAATGTAACTCCTATAAAGTAAACAATTAGAGGCTAGGCCACACGATAATAAAGGACATGTGAATTATTAAAAAAATTATAGGAGACTGACAACAAAAAAGTGCAGCACACACTAAATATATATTGTGGGTCTTAATAAATGTAATCTTCATTTATAAACAGTAGACACTGGAATAGTTTGTATTGCTAGCTGCTAACAGCAGCAACATTTAAAGGTTTTATACCACATGTTATTCCTACACAGGAACGTCCAGACATATATGGTGGGACTGTACGATACTAAAACCCCTATGGGAGGAAATTTTTAAAATCTTATCAGAAATTATTGAAAATTATATAGAGTCAGATATGGCATTGGCACTGCTACATTTTAATTTATCTAATTTCACATTCAAGAAGAAATATATAATTATTCAGATTTTGATGGCTACAAAAACAATAATATCGAGATACTGGAAGCAAAATCTGAGGCCCCCAAAGTCCCAAATAATAGCCCAATTGGAATATCAATATAATATGGAAAGAGGTATATCGTTCCAAAATAACAACCACAAAAAATTTGAGGAAAAATGGCTTCCCTGGATCAATTGGGTTAAAAAACACAACAACATCTAGATAGCATGGGGGAGGGAATAACAGAGGAGAGGGAAAGAAGGGGAAAAGAAGGAAAACAGAAATCCGTAGGTGGGATTTTGCAGTACGAATCTCCCCGGAATTATGTTTACCCCTGAGGCTTTTTAAACATTACCTATAAGATATTACATCTTCACACCTGGGTCCTATAGCCGCCCCCCCCACCCCCCCAGTGTCCACTGAAAAAAAAAAAAAAATTAGATAAATGTGGAAATCTAGGCTCCTCGCTATATGTTAGTAAGTCCTGTTATGTTAGTAAGTCTTGTGTGGTTTATTGCATGTAATAGTCTTAATATCTATCTAAGTCTAAAAAGCTTATAATGTATATGTAATGTTGTATGCAATGTTCTTGGGCAGAATGACTATATATGCATTGATTAAAATATAAAAAAAAATAAAAAAATAAAAAAGACCCCATCTAAATAGTTTCTAAATATTGTCCCGAGTTCAGAAATATGCTTGTTTCAATTTTTTTATGCAGTTTTTTGAGAGTTATAGGGCAAAAACCAAAAATATTGTTTTTTGTTTTTTTCCTACAGTGACCTTTTGACTCCTGCCCGAACACTAAATTTAACCCTAAACCTAAATTTAACCCCAACTCTAACCCTCATGCTAATCCATGATATATTCTAATTTTAATTCAATTTTAATTCTATCCCTTATGCTAACTGGAATTTAATTGTAACCTTAACAACTATTCTAACCCTAACCCTAGATTTTAGCTAATTAAGTTTAGTTGTTTTTTTTTTTTCATTGCAATGTTCCTGACTGCCTCTAAGGGCAGTCAAGCAACAGATTCAGAGCATTGAAAGTTATTTTTTTTTACTTCTGAAGCTCTACCCACAACAGGGCACAGCCATTTTACAGGATTATGCTGCTCCTGCAATATTGCACTCATGATCGCTCAGTGGATCGATCGTGGCTGCCCAGAACTGAAATTTTAGTGCTGCCTATTGCCTCAACATCGAGACTATAGAGCAGCACCATCAGAGCGGTTTTCAAGATCTCTGTTCATGAAAACTGCTTGTTCCACCGCGGGAAAAGTCATGCATGCCCATTGTCAGCAACACAGTTGCCGGCTGGACGTGCTTCACATGTCCTTTGTTGTGAAGGGGTTAATATAATTTGGTGAACAATCTGATGCCTCTCAGAACCATAACAACAATAAATAACCTTGCAACCTAGCCCATCCTGGAAGCAATACCCCACCCATCTTACCATACTGATCCCAAGTGGGCCTAGACACAAGTTCCTTTATCCAAGTTAAGATTCATTTTGCCCCCAGTATGTGTTCAGCTCTACAGGAGATGTTCTAAGACAGACAACAGATGACCAGGTACTGAAGCAACCTAATTACCAGTGGTGATGAAGCCATCAGACTGTTAATGGCCAAGACCACCCCTAGGTTGTAGCAGTGAAAGACAAGCTTCATATCTGACTCACCCCAGAGTTCCACTGCTATTACTATTGGTAACATTACAAGGAATGTCAGGTTCCTCTTCAGTCCAGACTCATTCCAGGATGCCCGCCATGAGATCCCAGTATGGCACCAAAACCCACCAATCCAGTCACATGGAGATCTGCATTGGACAACTTCTGGGCTTGCCAGAAGTGATGATGCCATGATTTGCCTGGTGCGACTTCTGGACATCAAGAGGTCAGCTGCCTTCTTGTTTCTAAAATGTTTTAGAGGAATGTTTTAGGGATCTTCTGCACCCAGAGCATTTGTGCTTGAACCTGCATGTGGCTCCATATTTAGACTGCAAGTCTATTGCCAACAAAAGCTGGAGCAGTGTCGGCTGGCTGATGCTGCTGGCAAGCCACTATCACCGGCCACCTCAAGAAAGAAAGATAAACCACCTTGGTGAGAAGCTGGATGGATCATGATGGACAACCAGAGTCTGATGCCCATCTGGTCCCATGCTGTGGTTTTTCTGATGGCAAAATTGCTTGTCACCGCACCAGTTCAAACTCCCATAGACGTTTCCATATGAGGTCCTGGTAGAAGAAAAGAGCTGAGCATTTTTCAGGGAATGTTTCCATGATCACAGTCATGAGTATGAATGAAAAAGGCCTTGGATCCAGTTTCCAGAGGTCTTTGGGATTTTCCAGAACCAGAAATCCTTACCCTGTTTCTCTGGGGGAAGCAAGTGCTCCAATGGCTGAAGGGAGGATGTCCATTCATACTATTTATAGGCATACAATCTGCACTTTGCCTCCGAAGGGGCATTACAGAAGTATCTTCTGAAATAATAGAAGAAAAAAAGACGACCGAAGACACAATGTAGTGTAATCACAGCAGACATCAACTGATGAATGAAAAACCCACGTGGGCTCAAAAAGAGCGTCAGCTTCCCTAATGGCTTTAGGGGGCATTCTTACACACAGGTAACAGGTGATTTTAATTTTTTATCTGTTGGTCTATATTAGAGTGAGCAATTTGTAATTTCTAATTCGGCAGCTTTTAAAGAAAGCAAGGTGTTGAGAAATGTCTCAAGCATTCGCCCACATTACTTCGTTTTTTTGCTATGCCTACATGTGCTTTTATTGTTTCGATCAAGTATCTTAATTAAAGTAAGTGTTTTTATTGACTTCAGAACTTTTCTGCCTGCATAAATTTTGCCAGCAATTTTTTCTTTCTTTGCTACTAGTAACAAAATAGTGGACATTTTTTTTCATAAAAGAGATCTTAAAGAGCACTATGAGAAATAATTACCATATTTGCTTGAATATAAGATGACCCTGATTGTAAGACGATCCCCCAAACTTTGAATATGCAGTGAGGGGGAAAAAACTGACTATAAGACTACACTATAGGAAAAAAGCTTTACTTGTAAATTTTGAAATGTTTTTTGTATTTAATAAAAATTGATGAAAAAAATGCATTTCTTTTTTTTTGTTTGCCAAACTAGCCCCCAGACTTAGTCATCCCCCACACACGTAGCCATATGCCCCCCAGATGTAACCAGTGCATTACCACAGATAGCCATCTGCCCCCAGACTTAGCCAATGCACCCACACACAGCCATCTTCCCCCTAGACTTAGGCAATGTATCCCCCCATGCAGCCACCTGCCCCAAGCTAATGCATACCCCCATACATCCACCTACCCCAGCCAATGAGTCCCCCATTTTCCCACCATATAGCCACCTGACCCCAGCCAATGTATCCCCTCCTTCCCAGATAGCCCCCTGCCCAAGCCAATGCATCCTCTCCTCCCCTCTGCCCCCAGACAAGGCATCCCCTCCTTTCCTCTGCCCCCAGACATTGCATCCCCTCCTCCCCTCTGTCAGCATGTATTGCGCAAATATCCACTGGCTGCTTAAGAGGAGGAACCAGGTCCCCTGCAGCTCTGGATCCTAGTCTTATAGTCAGATCTCTATTTAAGGTTGAAGGAGACAACCTCGGAAATAAGATGAGGGTTATTTTCAGAGCATTTGCCCTGAAAAAACTGATCTTATATTCGAGCAAATACTGTAAAGTTCAAGCATTAATTCCCACTTCCTTTATAATGAGCAGTCTACACCTGGAGTGTGATAAGTGTTTCAAATATAATAAAGCATTAACTGATTTACTAGTTAAACTTTCTTAACTAATGGTAATAACTGCAATTAAAAAAGCTTTTTGAGTTTGTATTCTGCAATGTTTGTTTCTTTTCACAGTACTACTGAATCAGTACCTGTTTAAAAAAACTTGCGTATTCCAGACAGTCCTAATTTGCTTCTGTGCTTGCAGCAAAGCCCTTCTTATCCAGCATCTTGCCCTCCCTTTTTTTTTTTATCTCCTTCAGCCATCCTTGGCAACATATCTCAACACTGGATCAGTGCAAATTATTGATACATTGTATACAAGTCATTAAACAAATGAGTTCTTATTTAAGTTTTTTATTTAATGTAAGGCCCTAAGCCCATATTGAAACAAAACCTTTTAATTTTACAGAAAATCTATTTGAAGTTAACAGCATATTCCAATTTTGGTAGAAAACTATTTCCTAAAATACTATAAAGTGTTCATTTCAGTTTAGGAGACTCGGTTTGTCCTGTGTTAATTCCATTGACTAAACATTTTCGTCATAGTTTTAGTCAACTGTATGTTTTCAGTGACTAAAATTAAATAATAATTAAATAAAAACTACGTTAATAGGACTAAAATTATAAGTAAAATCCATTGCAATTTTCGTCAACTGAATAAAATGTGACTAAAATGTTAGGGAGGAACTATTGCATTTAAATATTTGCAATTCTGGTTCTGTTTTCCATGGATCTCTGCCAAAGCCCAGTCCCCTGTCACATGAGTGTTTCCCCTGCCATCTTCTTAGCTAGTCAGTTCATAATAACATACAACCAGTGGTAAAAATGTAATCATGCAGCTAAGAACGCTTGACCCGCTTCACACTTCTAGCACTTAGTCATAAGCTCAAAAAACAAGTGCACTCACACTCAATTTAAACAAGTTGAAATGACACCACTAAACCTCAAGAACCAATGCTCTCTGTGTGGCATAGATATCTTCAAAATAATTTGATTATCAACCACAGGAGTAGCATGGAGAAGAGTAGATTCAGTGTAAACACAGCAATATGTGCAAAATCTAGTGACATTAGATACATAATACAAAGTGTGACTTTCCTTAACTGAAATAAAGAGAGGAAGCATTTATATATATATATATATATATATATATATATATATATATATATATATATATATATATAAATAGAGAGAGAGAGAGAGAGAGATATTCAAGTTAATATAATGAATTTTAACATATATGCTTCAAGAGCGCGACACCTGTCAAGCTTGTGTTTGCTGTGTGTTTATATTTTTACCACTGCTCAGCTATTATTATGAACTGACTTGAAACATTTAATTCGTATTATCAGCACAGACGTGAGTGCCCCTCTTAATTTTTTCATTTGTACTACTTCAGTGCTACTCAAGCACTATTGGAGAAGGCACCAGTTCTGCAGGAACCATATGTAGTCTGCCCAGCCTCAGTAGCAGTTGTTTAAATAGCAGGCAGAACAGCTTCTGTGGCAACAAGATCAAGTGAACCGTTGAACCATACTATGTGATAGTTTGGGAAACTTCACAGGTAGAGAAAAAGAATAGCCTGGTGGTCACACATGGAACTGCAGGAAGACTGTGTTATAATGGCTAAGCTGCCAGACCCAGAAGACAAGAACCACGAGTTTGAATCCTGCTAGGGGGGGAAGTACATTCAACTTTAACAGCTGCAAATAAAAGTCTGTAAGTTCCCAGAGAGCCTCTCCAAGACCTACCATGCCTGAATCATTAGGTTATCCTGGGGACTATCATGGGATTTGTGGTCCTCAGTAAAAAAAAAAAAAAAAAAAGGGAACCACTGGGATCTGTGGAAGAAGACATTGTGCCTCATCCATGTTCAAGATCCATAAACATGCAAAAACAATGGTTTGGACAGCACCCCAGAACCGGCATATGTTGCACAGAGCACCACTGAGGCGACCACCCACTCACAGGTGCTCTGTGTATGGTTTCCAGTGAGATTTGTATAAATTCTAGTTCAAGACAGATTGTCAGAGAGATTCATTTCAAGTAAGTAGCTAGAGATAGGACTCACCAAGTTTGGAGTACTTTGGCGTAGTGGTGGGCTAAGCAAAATATGAACATATATTGTGACTAAATCTCCAATATTTTTTCATCTAAGCTAGGTGTTTTTAAAAATTATTAAAACTGTTTAAAATTATTAAGATTATATGTTGTATGGGTGCACACTGCATTTATTGCCTTTAATATAAAAATTGTGGTCGCCTCAGTGGTGCTCTGTGCAACATATGCCGGTTCTGGGGTGCTGTCCAAACCATTGTTTTTGCATATTTATGAAGCCTGACCAGCTTTTGGGCATGCACTCCACCCACTCACAGGTGCTCTGTGTATGGTGTCCAGTGAGATTTGTATAAATTCTGGTTCAAGACAGATTGTCAGAGAGATTCATTCCAAGTAAGTAGCTAGAGATAGGACTCACCAAGTTTGGAGTACTTTGGCGTAGTGGTGGGCTAAGCAAAATATGGCCCTATATTGTGACTAAATCTCCAATATTTTTTCATCTAAGCTAGGTGTTTTTAAAAATATTTAAAAATTATTAAAAATGTTTAAAATGATTAAGATTACATGTTGTATGGGTGCACACTGCATTTATTGCCTTTATTATAAAAATTGTGGTCGCCTCAGTGGTGCTCTGTGCAACATATGCCGGTTCTGGGGTGCTGTCCAAACCATTGTTTTTGCATATTTATGAAGCCTGACCAGCTTTTGGGCATGCACTCCACCCACTCACAGGTGCTCTGTGTATGGTGTCCAGTGAGATTTGTATAAATTCTAGTTCAAGACAGATTGTCAGAGAGATTCATTCCAAGTAAGTAGCTAGAGATAGGACTCACCAAGTTTGGAGTACTTTGGCGTAGTGGTGGGCTAAGCAAAATATGGCCATATATTGTGACTAAATCTCCAATATTTTTTCATCTAAGCTAGGTGTTTTTAAAAATTATTAAAAATGTTTAAAATTATTAAGATTATATGTTGTTGGGTGCACACTGCATTTATTGCCCCTAAGATCCATAAACACCATTTAGGTTTAGGTATTAATTAGGGAGAATGATTAATTTGGTAGTGGAATTAGCAGTTACAATTGATAAAAGTGAACATTATTGAGTTGACGGAAATCCTAATAATATTGCTTATCCATGACTACAACAATACTCCATTATCCAAATGTTTAATTACTATATCAGTGTTTTTTTTTTGTAATTATAACAATGTTTCCTTATTATACCATTGAAGATTTTGACAGCATGGTCTTCCCTTAACCTTCTCATACAAATCTCTAAGGCCTGTCTCAGCAGATCCTCTACTGCTAACTGGATAAAAAAATTTGATTTAGGTTGTACCTTAGCAGTTGCATTTTTGCTTGTATTAGACATATAAAATTACAAAAACATTATAACCCTAGGCCATAATTCTTGCCCTAACACAAGCCGTAACCCTAATACTAACCTTAAAACAGCAACCAAATGTAACAGAGGGGTCTTCTGTGCCACACAGTCTTGTCAGTTACATCCCTTCCTGCATACCTCAATTACAACTACAGGACATTGGCAATGTTATAGGTTAAAGTTCATTGATTTGTCTTATATGCTATAGTTATACAACAGTATAGTACTATAGTAATTAACCAGATGCAAAAAAATATTTTTTTAAAAATCGTGTTTTTTTGGGGGGTTTAACTGTTGCTTTAAAGAAAAGGATAGCCTCCTGTTTAAAAAAATTGAATGATTGAGAATAGGATTTTGAGTTATGCACATTCATTCTGGATACTGTCTGACATTTCTGTGAGAAACGATAAATTGTTACTATGTGAAATGTTTCACCGATCCCTGAAACATAGGGCAGTGAAGCAAATCACGATTCCTTCACTGGTTTCAGAAATAACAAATGAGTTTCACTGTCCTTTACAAGCAGCCATGAATGTAAAACCAAATTAGGAAGCAGAAAAATTATGTTAGAATCATGATGATTCTCTCTTAACCAATGACAAAGAGACACGTGGTAAATGTGAAAATATACATTTAGCTACTTTTCTACACATTGCTAAAAATCCCTTAAATCCTGCAAATATCAGTGTGTACATTAAAATCTTTATCTAGTTGGAGCAGAAAAATGGTATCTACCATAACACAATATATTTCCTTGCAAATTAATCAATAATCATAACTAAACTTGCAAGCTGTATTCTTCATTATAATGGGTTCACAAGATGTGGCCCTAAACAGAGCTACAAAGACAATTTGATCATTTACATTCTACTTTATACACTAAATACAAGTGTCTACACAATATAGTCTCCATTTGGAATAGATCCATTCCAAAATGGATTGAAATCAGACATAATACCGAAATAATAAAGGAGGCTGCAAAGAAGCAAAATGATTCCCAGCCACTAACAAATACATGGGGGGTGGGTCAGTGCAAAAAGCACTGATCCCCTCTATAAACAATGGTTACACAATGAAGGGTAACACTGCTACATGCTGAAGGTCTATGAGCCTGGGTTTAATTAGGCTCCACATCATGTGAATGCTATCAAATTGGAGGATATAAAGGGATTCCTTCTACTTCTTCTAGACATACTGCACTATGGATTTGCTTTTGTCTTCTTGTATGTATTTCATACACAGATATATGGCTGTTTAAAGCAGTTTGTGCAGATAAGTTAATTTTTTAATTTGAAAAAAGTAGTTATTTTATTTATTAAATTAATTGTATGGAGCCAGCCCCATATAATGTGTACTTGGCCCCCTTACTCATAGGGGGCCAAGGACATCTTGCCTATCCCACCACCCCAATATTTGTTAAGAGGCCAGGGGAACCTTGCACAACCACAGGCCCAAAACTTGTTAGTTGAGCAAAGGTATCTTGCCCAGCTCTTGGCCTTGCTAATTAGGCAAGACACCTGTGTAAAAACACTAAAAACCAACACTAATACAAAAACCTAGACTCCAAGAAAGAAGCAGTTCTATTACACTACTGGATGCAATTAAGGCCAGATGACAGCATCAGAAGTTATTGTATTATATATTTGCTTATGTTGGATATCTACATTTCACCTTAATATATTTAAGGTAAAACACAAAAATCCTGTTGGCATTATTTGGCAGTTTTGAATTTCTAGTTGCGTTTTCTTTCTAGTAGTCAGTGCTGTATATAGACTTGCTGCTGCCCAAAATATGTACAGTTTAAAAAATCTTTACTTTGTGCATTTGCTTTGAACCACAAATTCATTGCAATGCTCTTACTGGAATCAAAATCAATTTTCTCTATTCTGCTGCATTCTTGAAAGTACTGTAAATTAGCGAGTTTGCTCAATTTTCTTAGTAAAAAAAAAACCTGCAACAGTTTTGGTGAAATATTGCCATTGCATTTTTTAGCAAAGCAGGATATCCTGAGTTGCCATTTTCTTTGACGTGAAGACTTTATTTTAGGGGAGTTAGATCAACAATACTGCAAAATATGTGCCTTTAAGAGCAAGATACAAAAGGCATAGACTAAAGGTGTGAAATCAAATGCTTCTGTCATGGTACTTATATTAATCACTGTAAGACAAGGGAGAGCTGGCAAAGGGGGCATGAGGGAAATTGCCCCCCAGTCTGCAATCTAATCACAATTCCTATGCCAATTAAAATGTGTTTGCTTCCCTGGGCCAACAGTCACCATCACTCCAAAACCTCAGGAGAATTCATATTAAGCAAATCTCAAAATTGCATAACAGAGGATAATGTTGGAAGGAAAAGGATGGAAGGGAATGACATGACAAGAGGCAGAACTATAATTAAGAGAATTGGGACTGGGACAGCAATTTTTTCAGCAGGTTTCTGTATATACATATAATCCAATACCCGTCACCAATATTATAATGAAAAAAATACATAAACAAAAAAAAGTATTTAAATATTTTAAAAGGTATTGAACCAACATTCTGATGTGCACTTAGTGTGCCATGTAAATGATTAAGCTGATATTTTATTATATAGCATGAAAATGTATAAAAATGTAGATCAGGGCAGTATCTTGGTAAAAAATCAAATCACAATACATTATATGTATTAATTAATGCACCATGTAGTGAGCTGAATATGTATATGCACTCACAAACATTCAGGAATATAGAGACATCATCTGCAGCCAGAATCTACTCTCATGCTCCACATCCATATGCAAATTGTATGTCCCAATAATAAAGAAGATACATGTGTAATATCAACAGTGTACAATCATTTACTGGTAACCAGTTTACCTTACATTCAAGTTTTCAGCAAACGGTTCTTCACATATAGAGCAAAAATACAAACAGGGACAGCAAGCTCCCCTCTACACATTCCACCAAACAGAGGATTTATTTTTCCTGCCCCAAGGTGCTTGTTGTCCCTGTTTGATTTATTGTATGCCTGCATCTTTGATCCATACACAATGTATGATTTGCTGAAAGCTTAACCCCTTCACAATAATGCCCGTACATGTACAGACATCCAAAACAATGCATTTTTGACAATGCCCATACACCTATGGAATTATTTTTTAAACAGTGCAATTGCCACGATTAGCGCCATTGCCCCTTTGACGGAAGCTTCATGAGTGTACAGGCTGTTTAGTCTGCAGTAGCTTAGTCTCTGTCATTGCAGTGAGGATATTAATGAGTCTAAATATTCATTACAATCCATTGCCATCCTACCCCCATTTGGGGGAATGGATAGGGGGAGTTGATCCTGGTTGCCTTAACAGTTAGGTAGACCATGATCAACAATTATTGTTTTCCATTTAATGATGTAATAACTGTGAAAATCAATCACATTCATCACATGCAATAAATAAAAATAAAAAATAAAACAATAAATGACAATCAGTGTTTCACTTATCAAAAACTCTCACACTGACACTGAGAGAGAGAGAGATAATAAAGATATGTGTCCCAAAAAAACAAAAATAAAAAAATGTATTGTTAAACTGTATACAGTGCATAAAGTCTCAAATGAATAATCTCAAATGAAATCCCTATCTGTCCTTAAAAAATACAAAAAATGTGTAGATTAATTTAATAAGGAAGAGCGCACTTTTATTTAAAAGCACCATCACTAACAGTGTCAAATGGCTGTGGTCCCAAATGAACATCAACACACACACACAAAAAACATTATTCTGAAGAGGTTAAATGTAAGGTATACTGCTTACCAATAAATTATTATACACTGCTGATACTACACATGTATCTCTTTTTATTATTTGGAGTTGCAATTTGCATTTGAATGTGGAGCATGAGAGAAGATTCTGACTTCAGATAATTACAATTTTACAATGTCTGTATATTCCTGAATGTTTGTGAGTGCATATACTTACCTTATTTATCTCAGTACACACAGTGCATTATTTGAGTGTGAGTGATTTGAGGGTTTATCATATTGCGGTGCTTCTGGGGTAAGGAGCTGGAATCCTCAGGCACTTCGGAAGGGGAACCAGAATTGGGATATGAGGAGATGATAGAGGAGCAGGAATCCTCAGGTGCTTCAAGGAAAGAGATTAAGGAAACATAACAAAAATGGTAATAGACCTACACCACTGAAATATAGTTTGACATTTTAAAAAAGAAAGAGCTGCTATTTGATACCTTAAAGGATATTTCCAAGATCCCAAGGAAAATGGGATCTTGGGAAAATATAATACATTTAATGATACATATAAAATTTACTGCAATGTAAAACCAATAAAATCAGCCAATAATGGAAGAATACCTGTTTTATATGTATTTTATTTTCCTGTAGCAGGTCCTTCATTTTTTCTAAGCACCTAAACCATATTCCTTTCTTCCTTGGGATCTTGGAAATAGTCTTTTGGTCTCATATACCAAGGAAACATAACAAAAATAAATACAATTACTAGCCTAAAACCCTGAGATGGTAATGGTGATTACACCAAATGGCCATAAGGTGATGTTTGCCAGCCAACATTAAGGTATCTCACATTAGGCAAGGCCCTAACACTGGAACTAACAACATACTAGTAACTAAATCGAATAACTGAAACTACAACAGAACAAAAAACATACCTGTAGCTGGACCACACTGACTGAGCTTGAAATAAACTGCCAACATTTAAATAGAGGAACAGAAATACAAAGTAAGAGGAAACAAAGAAAACACAGAGTAGTAGCAAACAGCAGAGAAACCTGACATGAAATAGAGTAAGAGAATAAAGGAACACAAAGCACTGAAGCAGGTGCCTGAGTGATGCTAGACTAGGAAGCGCCACTCTGTGGCCAGACTAGGAAAGTGCAATTCTGTGATCGCGCTAGAAAACCTATACAAGGTACAGGAAAAACACAAGAACAAACATAAAACATAAGCAAGATATTAAGGCAGAAAGCACACAAAACAACTGGATAAAACGGAACAAGACTGCTCATAGGTTGAAGCCTGACACTGTCATTAACAGCATTTCAGTGACAAACCTGGTACTTCTGTGAAGGGGTTAAAAAAGTTTTATTATTAGCAGGGTGGGCCCAAAACATTGTGCTGCCTGGAGCGAAAAACAAAATGCTGCCCCCCCACCCCACTAAACAAAAAAAAGCCCACAGTCATGATAATTCAAACTAAAAGGAAATGTTTCATTAAGTGATAATTTAATGCAAGAGCACCTTTCTATATGTAAAATAATATGAAATACTGTATTGGCCAGAGCATTGGCAGGCCATTATTAAAATGTGTACCCTAAATGTTTGAGCATTTAAACTTAATGTACAAAGTGGCCACATATTATCATGTGGGAAATTGCACAGCCTATTTTCATATTAATGTTTGTTTTACCATTTCTTTCTATTTACCTTGTGGGTGAGCTCTTTATATAAATAAATATTTTATTTTTGTATGCCCACTAAAGCACTTCTTATATACATAATAAAATAAGCTCAAAAATAAAATAAGTGTTCACCCATAAGCTGAAAATAAGTAATGGTAAAACATGATAATACCCTGTGAAATTCCTTGTGACCACGTGAAAACATAATGTGACCAGTGACCTATAACAAAATCCAGATAGATATAGTTAGTATCAGAGGAGTTAACCCCTTGGGTGGCTAGACAGATATAGGCAGTGTTAGAGGAGTTAACCTCTTTATCCACACACTCACTCACTCACACACATACATACACAGACAGTCTGTCACTCACACAAATACACAGTCTGTCACTTACATACACAGACACTCACTCACACTGACAAACACACTGACATACACACACTCTCACTCACATACACACACTCTCACTCACACTGGCATACACACACTAGCACACACACTGACATACACACTCTCACTCACACTGACATACACACACTCACTGACACACACACACACTGTCTTATTTCAACCTGGGGCAGACATCTCTTGCTTTAAACTCCTCCTATGAAGGAGGGACTGAGCCAATCACGGGAGGCTTCTGAACTCTCAGCCAGTCAAAAGAGATGAGAGATCTAACCCAATTGGCTGAGACCTCCTTCTATCAAGCTCCCCTGGACCCTTAAAAGAAATAGAAAAAAACGTTGCACGGCTCAGTGCCGCCTCTGCCAGGGTGCTGCCTGGGGCAGCTGCCCCAGTCTTCCCTGTTAAATGGTTGGCCCTGATTATTAGACATCCAATAACCAGTAGAGAGCTGGTGTATACTAACTCCTGCAATACGTGTTCAGAACTTGGGGCTCAAAATAAAACTCCCATTTCCATCATGCTCAGCCAATTATATAAAAGTAAAAGAAAAAAAAAGATAGATTATGCTCTCATAAAAACTTAGGATAATTGTTTTTTATCTCCTTCAGTTAAACTTTCATTTTTAGATGCCATTATTGTTCTTATGCTTTCCTAAAATGTGTATAAAATCATATAGATATACATGTACAGAGTAAAAATACTAGAATTTGAGTAATGACTTTTTCTAAAGACTAAAATTATGTGCTTTAAACCTGGCATCTGTTCATCCACCATAGTTCATTAAAATGCTTATAAGATTACAGTGAAAATCCCTATGAGGCAAAATTAAATGTTCTATTCATCAAATTGTACCCTGTTGTGCTATTCATTTGATAAGAACTTTTATTTTTTCCACTTGTGTCTTATTTCATTATCGAGATAAAGAGAAGACTTGAACTGCTGTATTGTATATCTCTTTGGGCAATCAATCAATGACTTGAATAAAGGTAAACATACCCTAAAGGGAATGGTATTTCTGCCATCCTAACTGTTTCAAATAATTAAAAAAAAACATTTTTGAACATTTGTTTTTTTCATATTCAAAAAAATCTATTCATTGAACCCCATGACTACAAACGCAAAACTGTCTCAAAAAGCATTACATTTAAGCAGTTAATAATTAACCACATTCAGTGAATGTTAAGTATGTATGCAAAAAATGTGTCTGAATATCTAGTATTGAGAGTGTTACACTTAGCAGGTTTCATTTTAAGCTACATAAAAATGAATTGTTTAATTAGAAATGCATGGAGCAATTTATTAAAGTGTAAAACAATAAATTATGTGCTAAAGCATCTACAGAATGAATCTGTTTCTCAAGAGATAGTGATTTGGAAGGGAATATAGGAGCATGTAAAAGTCAAACCCAAAGGGATAAGTCCATGGATATATTTACATTCAGGTGTCCTTCAGCATCAAAAATACAGTGGGCTTTATTTATGAAAGATAAGGAATTGAGAAGGGAATTTCAAAATTAAGGTCAAAATACCAGAGTCTGAAGTTGGAATTCTGAATGTATAATGTTTTTTAACTTGGCTACTTTGGCCTTAATTTAGCAATTTCTTCTTTCATGAATAAAGCCCACTGTGTCTCTTCACTAGCTGAATAAGTAATCAGCTAGACAAGTAGTATATGGGAATTTCATGATTGCACACAGTCCTGAATTTGCTGGGATAGACCAATTTTTTTGGGTGCTTAGCTCTGTGCACAGGCAGCACTGCACTAAATCTGTGTATGCCTAGCAGACATACACATCCTGAATACAAAAAAAGAGCAGAAAACGTGCATTAACTGTAACCAAGTAGTCTGAAGCTCAAATTTGTAGGGTCACACAAAATAATGTGATGGCACAAGACGTTCACAACCTCATCCAATTTAGGCTGTGCCCCCTTCACATCCTGCGACTTAATTCCACTAATTATTGAATTAGATTCATAAACGTATAGTAATGGACCGAACTGTTTAGTGTAGATAATATGAAATATGTCTCTGGATCCGTTTTTAATGTTAAAAAATGCATGTCACATGTTGTCTATCTGAACACAAAATCTGGTGTCTCCTGAAAGAATGGGATATGGGAAATCTGGTTGTGAGGTTTAGACAGGGGTAGATGTGATTAGCCACTTTTTGTATGGTACCCTGGCCCATGAAATTAATGTACATGTGTTCTTGCTGTGTGACACAAAGCCTTGGGCCTTGGAATTATTTTCCATTAGTTAGGTTTCCCATTATCATGTAGGACCTAGTGGTAAAGCATGAGAAATATAAGGGTTTACTTTGGCAGCTCTGATTATCAGAGCTAAAATTGGGCGCCCTAAGACAGGACAAGTTTGAAGCATATAAGTGGGAAGAAAATACCTGAATTTTGAGCTACTCAGGTAGGACCAATATGTCTGTGTATATGGCCAGAGTTCAGAAATCAAAAGTCATCACACAATGATATGTTCCCACACAGAAATCAACCAAAACAATGCTAAACGGAGCCAAAACGGAGTGATACCTCTAACACCCCATTATATCCTACGGGAGGTTTTGCACACTAAAGAAATGGAGCAGAAATAAAAAAAAAAACATTCAACCAAACTAAACAGAACCTCCTATAGAAAATTGGCCCAAGTTAAAGAAATTGATACAAATTATTGATGCAATTGACTAACATCCAATCACTATGCACGCAATATTAACAATGCATTCTTCATCGCCAACAGACCTATCTACACCACCTCCCAAGGTTCCTCCCATCAGCTGCTGGCTCCTGATGTGCCTTAGCTTCCTCTGGAATACATCCATGTACATGGAAATGTGGACAGGGATGTTCAGTTGTATGACATGTATGTATTTGCGATCTACAGTTAGAGGAATGTGTAACCCCTGGTTCAATGAAAGGATTAGTGTGCAATGAGTTAAACACGAGCTTGTGTTATGTAACTGCTAACTGATTCTGTAAATGACTACAATAACTGCAGAGATAAATTTGGATTGTTATAAGGTGTTCAATAGTACTAGGAATGTCAATGTAAAATAGCTCAGGATTCAGATAACCTTGAATGTGTACTATAAGAATGTGATGACTACATTCTGTATTGCAATGTCCTAAAAATCTTATTTTCCTGTGGATACATCCATTGCCAGATTCCTAGGTGCATGGCTTTTTGACACCCCAGGTGGTTGTGGCCATGATAATAATCCCTCCTCTTTACAAATGTCTGATCCAGACATGTCCATTACATTTTGGGGGGGTGGGGGGCAGCACAAACTTTATTTTGACATAAAAAGCCACAAACATTATTAATAGTGTTGGACAGATGGCAAATTTAATTTTTCTATAAAGGGCCAGCACACACCTTTATTTGAAATAATGATATATATTTGGTCATAATACTGTGTAGTGGTTTTATTTATTTCTGAAGTATACTACTATTTCTATGATGCACAGCCACCAACATGGGAGACTTTTGGCTAGCTAGCAGAGTGAGTTTTAATTACCATTCCCATAATGGCCAACCAGCTAGTCTCCCATTAACTTGCTGAGTATCACTGGAAAACAAGTACAAAAGGAGCAATATGTACAATTTCCCCATGTTCACCACGTCAGTTACTCATGTGTCTCTTTTTCCCATCATACCCCATGCCTTTCTCCTTGTCTGTCTTACTGTTCCCCATGCTCCCCATGGTGGTCTCTTTTTCTGTGTGTCTCTGTCTCTCCTCCTATAACACCATGTCTGTCTGTCTCTCTTTCCCCAATATCATTTCCTCACTCCTCATATACCCCATGTATCTTTCTTACATGTATCTCTCTCCCCCACACTCCTACGTCTTTCTTTCTCTTCTCCATGCTCCCCATTTCTGTATCTTTCTCCCCACGTCTCTGTCTCTCCTCCTATACCCCCATGCCAGTCTCTCTTTCCCCATGTCTGTTTCTCTCAGCTCTCTATATGTCTCTTTCCTCCCTGCTTCCCATATCTCTCCTACAGGCTCTCCATGTCTTTCTATGTCTTCCCCCTGTCTGTCTCTCCTGTAATTATCTGTCTCTCCTGTGATTATCTGTCTCTCCTTCTACACTCCCCATGTCTTTGTCTCATCACCCCATGTCTCTATTCCATGCCCCCTCCTGATCTTCAGGAGCCATAATTGATAATCTCAAACCTCCATCAACATTGCCTTGCTCTCCCTGCAAACACATTTACGAACAAGAGCATCATGTTACAACGCTCTGTGTCATAACTGAGCACGTAAAGAGCGAAGAAGCCCTGACTGAGGATTAATATTGTCAAGTGCCGATTTTTGGATCTCCCTAACAAATGGACCTCTTGCCACCCTGGCACCTCATTTTATAGTAGCACCATCTCTGCATCTTAGCGCTACTCTTTTGCTTTTGCTCCCTCGTGCCTGTGCATGGTGCTCCCCATGCACTTACCCAGGATTGGAATGTAATTAGGAATTTGGATTTAGCCTCTTTTATGCCTGAGGAAGGGACCTATGAACTTGGTCTTGAAACCTTGCAACCAAACTCTAAATGGTACTTGTTTCCTATCTATCTCACAAGCATACGTGAGACATAGTAACCATTTTCAAAGCATACATATCCACATGACTTATTTTTTCAAAAATTGGATGTACTTACAACCTTCATTAAAGCCATTAGGAGTTTGAGTGTTTAGGGGAAAAACCTACCTAGATTCTCTCTGCAGAAGACTTTTCTCTTTTTGAAAACAGAGATGGCTTTTTGATTAACAGTTAAATGTTTTCAAATAATTTTTCGTGTCTTTGGTTAACCATTGGGTCTAGGAAAAAATCTAGATATATGCTGATATTTTGTGCAAGGCAATCATTGCCAGAGACAATGGGTTTCCCAGATGGTTTGTCTAGGCTTATGTGTACTTTTGGTAACCCATAAAAATTGCAATTGTGGAATTAAATGGGAATAGAAATTTAAACTCTTCTGGGGTTTTGAGTGCTTGAAAAAAAATCATTGATATGTGTATACCCTCTATTATGTATCTGGGTTGTCTTGATATTGTCTCTTTATGATTTAGAATGATTATGTATATTGGCCTTGAACACACCTATAAAGAAAGCCGCCAACACTGATATCGGAAGCTGCTGGACTTCACCCAATGATACTACTGTATTGATGCACTTATTGTGAGCAATTCACCACCGGAGTAAGCCTTATCATTGTTACTGTGTTGCAAATAATTAAAGCTTATTTTACACTGTGAAGCTCCCTCTCCTCTCTTTACATGTGGGAAAATACTGCTGAAAGTCTGGAGAATAAAATGTTTATTTATCAGGTGGGATTTTTTTCACAGAGTTCTTTCTTACACAAACACTTTAAGTGTTATTTTATGCTGGTATACTGAGCAGTAAAAATCTGCTCCACCAAATGTGAGTTTGTTTTAAAACTGGTTTTACTTTTATACAGTGTGTGCTTTATATATGTTTTCTCTTCCCAGTGGACGTTCAATAGAGTCAAAAGGAAACAGAAATGTTCTTACCAAATGCAACAGGTGGGATTAGAATTACACACAGGGTGTATTTTTATTGAAACTGAAAGTAATAAGTGCTCCATTTTTCTATATACAATGACTTGTAAAGGGTAGTCATATTCCACATATTCCATTTGGAAGGTTTTTCAAAAAAAGCTGAAACATTCCATTGATTAAAAACATTTTTAACCCTTTTCTGAATCCATTCTAGTTACACTATATCCTTTTTTGTGCTAATGCAAAAAATTGCAATGCAGTATATTTTGCAGTTTGGTATTTTTCTTTTTTTATTTATTTATGCTGGGTCCTGTGGACCAGTCCAGAATGATTTTACACATTTCAACATTTAAAACAATATTTACACATACAGGGGTATATATTTATTCTTATAAGTGAAAAAAGAAAATAAATAACAACAATAAACATGAGCAACGATGAAAATGCTAAGTAAATAAATGTAATGCAATAAAATCTTGTGAACTATTAATAGCTACTTTCTAGTTTTAGGAAATGGACAGCACTCCTTTTCAGGGATTTTACATTAGAGGAGGATATGTGTATGTGGTGTTTTAACCCCTTAGTGACAAGACATTTTCACCTTGACTTTTCCTTGGTGGCTGTTTTGACATTTCTAGGGTGTTTGTGTTTAGCTGTAATTTATTTCTTTCTCACATACTGTACCCACACAAATTATTTGTTGTTTTTTATCGTCATAAGAAGGGCTTTCATTAGATACCATTATGTTCATCATATCTTATAATTTACTACAAAAAAAATCATAAAATATGATGAAAAATTTAAAAAAAAACACTTTTCCTAACTTTGACGCAAAATATAATTTACACAAATAAAATCATTAAAAAAGACCCCATCTAAATAGTTTGTAAATGTTGTCCCGAGTTCAAAAATATGCATGTTTCTATATTTTTCGGTATTTTTTTGCGAGTTATGGGGCAAAAACCAAAATTAGTGTTTTTTGTTTTTTTTCTATATTGACCTTTTGACCCCAACCCGAACCCAAAATTTAACCCTAACACTAAATTTAACCCCAACTCTAATCCTTATTATATCCCTTATGTTTTAATTTTAATTTTAACCCTATCCCTTATGCTAAAAAGTCAAGTAGCATATTCAGAGCGACGGAAGTGAAGTTAATTTCACTTCCGAAGCTCAGGACAGCAGAGGGAGCCCACGATCGCTCCGTGGAGCGATCGTGGGTGCTCCAAAATAGAAATTTCGGTGCTGGCTATTGCCTCGACATCGAGGCAATAGACCAGCACCGTTAAAGCGGTTTTCGCGATCGTTGATTCACCTTTGTCGTTAAGGGAGTTTTCCCAGGACGTGCCTGGAACGTCCTTTGTCGCGAAGGTGTTAAACTATTTAAACAGAAAAGAAAGCTAATATGTAACCTTGCACATTAAAGTCGTGCTATCAAAATAACATTTACAAAGTGTGTATACCAATAGCCTCTTTGTCCTACCCCCCCGGAAATTATTTAAGTATCACAGTTCAAGTTGGCAAGTAAATATCCACATTTATAATCCAGGTTGTCATTTATTTTATTTCGATGTATGCTTATTTATTGTTTGCTTTGAGAATTGTTCTATAAACATTGTAGCAATTACATTATGCTGCCAGGAGCAATGAATGGAAAATGTCAGGATATTATTTATAGATGTGAATATGAATTTATATTATTTCATTAAAACAAGTTTAAAATGGAAAATAATTTAATTATACATAGACATTTACACTTTGAAAAATACAAATAATCTGAAACTAATCACACAATATCAAACTTCATACTCTTACACATGGCCACCTTTCTGATATCTTATAATTTCTCTAGTGTACAGATGTCACATGGTGGGAAGGAGGGAGTTAAAACAATATTCATCATAAAAAGACAAAAATAACATAGTTTCAACTTTGTGACCCACAGCTTCCCACTGTTCGGAGTAAGGTTTCAGAGACATTGGCAACTAATTGTCATTCTCAACGAGTTGTGATTAGTACTAAAGAGATTGATTGGAGACATGATACGAGAGGCAGCATAGATGGCAGCAATCCCATTCCTCAACCTGAAGATTAGGTCAACTTTTTTTGATTTATACATCCTAGTAAACTATTGTAAGCAAGGCTTTGCATACCATCTGCATCATATATAGTAACTACGCTTTGTTTTCCCTTTGCAGACATTTAGAGTGAATTGTCAGTGCTTCATAGATAAAATATAAATTACTCATAATAAAAAAAATGTTTCAAGATTTTCATCTGTTGAAAGTTGACAGACAAGTTTTAGAATATAGGTCAAACTACCAAAGTTGCAAAAATAATCAAACCCTATTTTTTTATTTTTTTTAATTGTCTCTTTTGGCTTTATTTTTCATTAAAATTTTTATTTCATCCCAACTATTTAGTACACTCCTGAAATCTTTGTATAGAAGTGACAGTTATTAAATGTAATCTCTTTATTCATTTTCCATTACCTATAGAATAAAAAACACATACAGATATCGCTTTGTGCATAGATTGATACGGTTACAGTTCATACAATCTTGGGAAAACCGTGGAGTTTGCCTATACCACCCCTTTTGCCATTTATAGGTGATGTAGGGACCCGCGGATCTGTAGATCCCCGGCATCCACCTCTCAGCATCTGGTCTGGCTAGAAAAATTATTGTTAATCAATTATTTCTGTTCTAATTACGGCTCTATTTCATCTGCACTATTCGATAGCTCCCGGTCCCACTCATTTATTCCCGTACCTCACCTTATACCATTCACACTCGCATTCACACTAGGGGTATCTAAGATGATAAAGGAAGGGGTCCGGGGGGGGGGGGGGAGGCGGCCGAATTACAAACGTTGTCCCATCTCGTTATTATACAACTATCAGAGCGGCCAGGGCTATATACTATCTGTAGTTTCCCTACACCTATTGTTACTCCTTAATCAGGGACCATGCTTGCCATATTCTTTCGTATTTAGGTAGGTTCTTTGAAATACATCTGTAGAAATATTTTTCCGAGGACTCCTGGAAGTCTACTTGAGATCTAAGTTCGGGCCAAGAAGGTATCTCTGATTTCCTCCAGTATCTCGAGAGGCAGATTTTAAATGCCAGTAAGATATTTATACACAGGGTTTTTTCATACCGATCTGTGCACTGTAAATCGATGTGGAACAGTACCCTGTGTGGAGTTAGTTCGATTTTCCTAGAAAGTACCTTATCCAGCACCCGCTCGAGCATATTCTTAAATGTATCCAGAATCCTGCACTCCCACCATATATGAAATTGCGAGCCCTTCTGCTCATGACACCTCCAACAGAAATCATCCCCATCTGTACTAAATTTAGCCAACCGAGTTGGAACTAGGTACCATCTGTTCGTTAGCTTATAAAATTGCTCCTGGATGTTCACACAATGGGATGCCTTCCTAGTCTCCCCCCACGCTGTGCACCATACTTCGTATGGAAAGGATTGGCCGATATCTCTCTCCCACTGAAGTATTGCCCTGGATTTGCCTCTTTGAACAAAGGACTCTAAAAGTCTTTGAATCGTGGATACTTGGTTCTTGTTTGGAGGAGCTTCCAAAAAGGCATCCCAACGCGGATGGTCCATAGGAGGGTAAGTCGCCAAAAAGCTCTTGACTCTAAGGTAAGTAAAAATCTGACTTGAATCTAAATTAAATGTCTTATTTAAGTCCGATAACTGAGACAGATGTTCGTCATTATACAGGTCTCCGATATACTGGATGCCCTTATCTCTCCAGTGTTGCAGATTCAACTCCGCGACACAGAGTGAGACTACCTGAATCGGGGCGCGTTTTGATAGTGCCTCAGCAATCCCCAGAGCTTTTTTTGTTCTATGTAGAGTTCCCATAAGATCTTTAAGAATTCTAGGTGTGAGCGCTAGTTTCTTAAATAAAATCTGTGGAATCCAGCAGATCTGATATAGATCCGCTGTGTGTGTTTGTGCTTGCTCTATCTTTAGCCAAGGGGGGTTACTGGAGAACGCCTTTTTCCACTCCATTATATGTGCTATCTGGCAGCTTCTGTGAATGTTTCTAATATCGGAATAGCCCACTCCCCCATATTGGGGATTTTGTTTTAGCCATTGGCCTGGTATTCTCGGTTTCTTAGCGCCCCAAACGAATTTAGAGAATAATAAATCAAATTTCCTCAATATCTCAGTTGGGACGTTAAGTGGAATAACTCTGAACAGATAGGTAATCTTCGGAAGAATATACGCTTTTAGTATGTTTATACGTCCCATCCACGATAGTTCAAACTTAGCCCATTTTTTGCACTCCTCCAGCAATTCACTATGCATATGGGAATAATTTAGTGCTACCAAGCTCTCTATTTGTGATGGGATCTTTATCCCTAAGTAATCAATGTAGTCAGAATCCCCTTTTTGTGTACTAAATTCTTTAAGAATACCATCTTGATTCGGGCCAAAAAAAAAGGGAATGGTCTGTGTTTTGGCCAGATTTAGACTATAGTTGGACATTGAGCTATATTGCTCTATAGAGGTTAGTAGTTCTGGGATCGACTTCTCTGGAGATGACATAGTTATAATTATATCGTCCGCATACAGGGTTACCAGATGGTCGAACTCCCCGATCTGGATACCCTCTACCTGTCCAGCCCGGCGTAGTTGTTGTGCAAATGGTTCAATAGTCAGGGCATACAGAAGGGGGGCCAGGGGGCAGCCCTGTCTGGTTCCGTTCTTGATACTGAACAACTCGGAAGCCAGTGAGGGACCCTCTATTCGTGCTTGTGGATCTGAGTACAAAGCAGTTATAGAGTCAAAGATTCTACCCGTAAGGCCGTACGACCGGAGGGTCTCTGACATAAACCTCCAGTCTACCCTATCGAAAGCTTTTTCTGCGTCAAGCGCCAAGATAATTGCCGGGGACTTTTTCTGATGAATTGCCTCTATTATGCCCAAGACCCTCCGAACGTTATCAGCTCCTGTTCTTCCTGGGATAAAACCGGACTGGTCCGAATGGACCAGGTCCGCGATCACTCCCTTCAGTCTATTGGCCCAGATCTTTGAGTAGATCTTGATATCTAAGTTGATCAAAGATATAGGTCTATAATTTGCTACCGAACTGGGGTCCCTCCCTGGCTTCGGAATTGGCAGTATTGAGGCTTCCAACATTTCGGTTGGAAATCCTTTATTTGGTTTTATTGAGTTAAATAGTCTGGCGAGGATCAGGGAGATCGTTGGACTTAGAATAGGGTCGCGAACCCATCTGGGCCCGGGGCTTTCCCTTTTTTTAAATCCTTAATAGTCTCACTTATTTCCAAAACCGTGACCGGATTATTCAGTTTATCCAATTTCTGTCTGGAAATCTTAGAGAGTTTCAAGGCTTCTAAATATCTAGTGACCTCTTCTAAAGAGGAGTTTAGTTTAGGTTGATTGTATAGTCGATGATAAAACTTCCTAAATGCATCCGCAATCAATGGAGGTGAGGTGCACTCCTGTCCATCGTATATTATTTTTTTAATTCTATTTGCTGCATTTTGTAATTTGATTTTCCTAGTCATATCCTTCCCTGTTCTGTTGTTACTGTAATACCATTTATTTTTTAATCTGGATAAAGCATAGTCTGCGTTAATCTTAAGTCTTTGGATAATTTGATTCTGGATCGCCTGGACTTGTTCTGTGACCTCCCTCGAGGGATTCAATTTATGTTGTCTTTCCATCGGAGCTAACATAGCATAAAGTTCTGGGAGGTCTTTACCTCTCTGTTTCCTCAACCATATCTCTTTCTTCAACAAATGTCCCCTCATAACGCATTTCATTGCGCACCATAGCGTCCCTTCTGATATCTCTGGATCGTCATTGAGTTCCAGATATACCCTTGCTTGGTGCTGCAGATCATTTTTACTTTCATTCGACTCCAGAGTATTCTCATTCATCCTCCATCTCCTTCTCGATATATATGCTTGGTCTGTATTAACGACCAGAAAAATGGGGGCATGATCTGACCATGTGATGGGCCCAATGCTGGAGGACCTACATCTGTCCAGCATGGGGCCCATCACAAAAAGATAATCAATTCTGGAGTACGACTGATGGGGTTTGGAGAAGAATGTATAGTCTCTCTGGGACCTGTGTTGTGTTCTCCAGACATCGTATAAATTGTGTTTAAAGATGCAAGAGGAAAGAGCCTCAGCTCTAGCCTTCAGCCTTATGTCGTATTTACCCTTCCTGTGGGATTTCCTGTCTAAGTCTATGTCAGCAATAGTGTTTATGTCCCCTCCCATCAATATCAGACCTCTGCCAAATTTATCTTTAATCGCCATGGTGGCATTGATAAAACTAATTGGTCTATCCGATGGGGCGTATACGTTTACCAGAGTGTACAATACGTCGTTTATCTTACAAATTAATATTACTCTTCTTCCCTCCCGATCCGCCACATGAAAGCAATATTCAAATTTATTCCTATTTGCAATCATTATGGTGACTCCCCTTTTTTTTTTGTCAGGCAGGGAGGAGGAGTAAAGAACAGAGTACTTTTTGTATTTCCATAAAGATTTTGTTTCTTGTTTCCAATGTGTTTCCTGTACGAAAGCCACATCTACCTTATTTGTCTCCAACGTATCGTACAAATAAGAGCGTTTATAGGGGGAATTTAAGCCCTGGACGTTCATTGACATTACATTAAGGGACATCAAAACTTAAATTTCGTCTAGTCTTAGTCTACCCTGCATTCATACTTCCTCATACATTCCTCGGGATCGCATTTCCAAAGCGGCGAAGGCCAATTAACCGCCGCAGCAAGGGAGTTTGATCCGACATACCAAGTCCCCATACCATCGGGGACGGGCGTGACGACATGCAAGGGATGTGCTCCCCGGTTTCCCCCAACTTGACCGGGTGCATTGGGACATATCTTGGTTCTACTTCCTATTGCTTCTATATCTGTAAGGTAAACACTGGGGAGTGAGGTGATTGTTCCTATCCTATCCTTCCCTACTTCCCCTGGATCCTTCATCGGGTCGCTGCAGGAGGAAGACACCGTTGTCCGATCTAGGTTGGGAGCTCCCGCACCTCAGCCACGCCCCTCACATTCCACGTGCGCGTCCTACGTCATCCAGATGGATCAGTAGTGACAGTTATAACCTACTGATGTAATGCTCCTTAACTGTCAACAGAGCTAAGCAATTCCTGTTGTTCCTTTGACAATGCTTATTTGGCACTGAACTTTACAGATGAGAAGGAAATAATAGACACAAAACACATATATGTAAGTAATAAGGGCCTTGAGCATCCACTTTTAGCAACATGGAAATTCAGCGTTGTTGGCTTGATGAGGAGCAAAATTCAGAATTCTTAATACTATGGCGTATATATGTTCTATTAAGGTTCTGGTACCTGGCAGGTCATTCAATGGCTTTAGTGCTTCAAATAAGTTGATGATTTATTAGCAGGTAATCAAACATACAGAGGATTAAGGCAGCAAGGCATAGAGTGGGAATAGATCGCCTTACGAGTTTCGCGTGTACTCACGCTTAATCATAGGCTAGAAACAAAGTGAAACAGTGCTGTTTAAATAGGTTGTAACTTCAACAAGTGAAAAGGTCAGATTAATTGTGTTGATTATCACATCTGAGTTTATAAATACAATGTGCAGTTTTGATGTCATACCATGAATATAAAGAGGACATGTGCTTATATTAATAAATTAATTCATGTAGTATTACGTGCAAAGCATAAAACTACTGTCCCATTGAAATACAGTACAGGTGATATGTGACATAAAAAAGGCAACATTTAGAAAAATACATACATTTAAAATAAGATACAAATATGATAGAGAATGTATAAGTAATGCATGAAGACATGACAAAAATACATCAAGTGCCTAAGCACATGTGCAAAAATACACACAAAAACTCTCTTAATCACATAAGAACAATAAAGAACAATTATATTTAATAATAAAAAGGGTCAAATAAGACCTAGATCTTTTAAAGTGAGAGTAATGTGTTCCTTGTAAGTGAGTAGTTTAAACTTTATTATTTTCTGAACTGGGAGTGCAGACATCATTTCTTCTTTTTTTCTCGCTACCCTGTTTCAACAACGAGATGGAGCACCCTTAACTACATGATTTATCATTCCGAAAGCATCATATATCTTATCTCGAGTGGAGCCGGTGTTGGAGAGAGACTCTCCTGTCTTTCTCTTTTCCTTTCTTCAATTAAGTTACCAATAGTGTTGAGCGAACCCGAACCCCACTGTTCGGGTTCGTACCGAACTTTACGGTTTTTGGAATTTCTTATGAATGGAGACTCTAGTTCGGTTTAAAGAAAGCCAATAGCATTACATGTATTCCATAAGCCGAAAGTCTATAAACCGAACGACATTCAGTTTATAGACTTTCGGTTTATAGAATTCATGCAATTCTATTGCTATTCTATAAACCGAAAGTCTATAAACCGAATGTCGTTTCGGTTTATAGAAAGCCAATAGCATTACATCTATTCCATAAGCCAAAATTCTATAAACCGAAAGACATTCTGTTTATAGACTTTCTTTTTATAGAATAGCAATAGCATTACATGTATTCTACAAAACGAAAGTCTATAAACCGAATGTCTTTCGGTTTATGGAATACATGTAATGCTATTGCTATTCTATAAAGCCAAATAGAGTCCCCATTCATAAGAATAGATCAGTTGACCTATTCTTATGAATGGGGACTCTATTTCGGTTTATAGAAAGCCAATAGCATTACATGACCTAATTAATTGAGCACAAGAAAAATAAGATAAAGGAGCTTTCGTTTCAAGCTACGTATGAGATGAGTCTGTACACATCTGGGAGTCTGTGAGGGCAATCAATACACACATTTTACTCACATTTTTTTAATCTACTACACTATATGTATGTCAATGTGTGTTTTTTTCTATATGCGAATATTACTAGGATTTTTGAAGCATACACCTTTTTTACAAGGTGTCTATTTGTTTCAAGTTTTGAGGTGGTGGTCACATAGCGCACCCACCCCAACAAGATTTAAATTATAAAGCTAGTAGCCCAGTGAGCACTATTGTTATGTATCGTCTCTGTGGATACATGACTGTGGTTAAAAGCTATAGCAGATGATGACAGTTGGCTAAGCTCCGAGATGGCTGCTTAAAAGATCTGCTCTGCAACGATTGAGCCAATTGTAGCATAACTTAGACATCCTACCTACCTAAAAGTATCTGAAAAGCAGTTGTATTTACCCTTCAATGGGTCCACCTTCACAAACTCGGAGAACCGCAAAGAAAGATCTTGGGGAAGGTACTTTACTCAGTAATAAATCTCTGTCTCAGTGCGGACAGCCGTTGGATCATAATATGGCGGACAACTCCGTTTCTCATCATTACCTTTCCACTAAACAAGATCTTGAAGAAATGTTTACTAGAGTGCAACAGTGTATCAGAGATGAGATTAGCTCTGCTCTAGCATTGATACAAACGGAGGTGAAAACCCTACAAAATCTGAGACACATGATGTACGGATTAATCAATTACTTGGAGATTATGACCAACTCGCAAACGATTCGGTTGATCTACACCATAGAGTATCGGGTCTTGAGTCTGCAATGGAAGATATGGGTAACCGGTCCCGCCGCAATAATGTGCGTCTCAGAGGATTACCTGAGCGTATAAAGATGAATGAGTTACCCCGGATACTTGAACAGCTGTTTAAAGCTGCCATGCCTGACTTACCTGAGGAAAAATTGCTCTTGGACAGAGCACATCGATCGCTTAAAGCTCCTGGTCCACCGGGCTCTCGTCCATGGGACGTGATTGTTCGCTTTCACTTCTTCCAAACTAAAGAAATACTTATGAGTGCTACAAGGCCTTCCCCTATAATGTATGAAGGTGTACATATTCAGACTTTCCAAGACCTTGAACCTATAACATTGTACCGTAGGCGTCAATGGAAACCTCTTACAGATAGGCTAAGAAAAGCAGGTATTCGGTATGCCTGGGGGTTCCCCTTTAAAATCATTATCTCCCATGATGGAGTTACTCGCTCCTATTTTACTTTTGAGGAATTGCAAAGCTTTGTGGATGAGGAGATCGAGCGGGTGAACCCTAGGCATTGTGCAAAGAGCCCTGGTACTAGTTCACAAGAAGAGGTTCATCATTTAACTTCCTCAAGGTCCACCCTTCGCCATTAGTCTATCTTACTATCATTCAGTATTTGGGTCTGTTAGTTTCTAATCCTAATTATTCTTGTCCTTCCTTCTGGAGTTGCTTACATTTTTATTGTTACTGGTTCAGATTCAATTACTTTAGAGCTACCTTCTCAATACTAGGTATTACATTTATAATATATAATGTATATTAAGTAAACCCAGTTACAAATATATAAGGTTACTGTAACGTCTACGTACGACGGTTATTTTATTCTTTTTCACATATTTGTATTTAGTAAGATTGTTTTTGCTTTGCAAAATTCACGGAGTATAAGCTAGACAAAATGCAGGTTAATCCATTTACAAATATGTAACTTGAAGAATTGAAGGGGGATGAGTCGTTAGTGTTCGAAATGCCATGATCTAATAAATCACAAGCAAAAGTTACAATTTTATACATATAAACTTACCTGTTTTTGTTTTTTTTTGCAAGCAATAGTGGTGAATTTTAATTATTGATTTATCCGTAAGTTTCCATTTAAGGATATTCCACTTTGTATTGATAGTAAAGGTATTACACCTTTGCAGTTTTATTTCATGTTCATAAATGTAACTTTAGCTGCGGTTCATGATGATGATCTCTGATGTTTCATTGTATCGATTATGAGGCTCACCGTCATTAGCAGGCACATACTCCAAGACCTGAGGAGTGGTTATTAATTGATTAATTGATTCTTCAGGTTTTGACACAGAGTATAGATATTTTTTAAGAAAGTATGTAGCCGTCTTAACATCTTTAAAAGTAATCTTTACAAAAATAATATTAGCCGGTCTAATAGTTTTTATCCATACCGATTCACCTTTTGTTACTCTGATCTGGTATGCCTGTGAGCACATCCCTGTGGATTTGTCTGTTAGTGTTCCTTGAGCTTCTATTATATTTATTTTGGGGTTTTATCTAATAGTTTTGGATAAGTACTTATATTCCCTTTTAAAATTTAGTGAACAACAGACCGTGTTTTAGCTTTAGTGCAAACCTTTTGTGATGCTTCTTTGATATAAATTTATAGCGTTTTTGTTCCATAAGAGCTCACACTCTTTGTTTGACTAAGAACCCGGTGCAAATTGGCTTGGCTCCAACATAATCGTTACCAATTTTAGTTGAACACTTTTAATAGTTTAATTGTATTTTTTAACGTGGCATGGTAATAATACCTTGCTTCCAGAAACTTTCTGGTATAAATGTCAATTTGTTGAAGTTTTCTGGGAAAAACAACAAGAGGTATTTATACAATGTATTATATATAAACAAATCACACACAACTCACTAAAAAAGCAACTTTAAGGATCATAGTGACTTTATTTTTTTCCATTAATTTCAGGTGCTCAAATTTGAATGAGTCTGATATAAATGTTACGTAACTCCCTACCAGTTTTAACTCTATACAACAAGTGAGTTAAGATAATTACAGTATATCAATTGTTAAGTAATTATATGAATTTTGTTATTCATTTATTTTGTAATTTCATATTTCTACATTTATATATACTTTTATTGTGTAGGATTTTTGAAGTCTCATCTGCTTTGGTAGTATTTACTCTTACTACGTTTAACATGTTTTTTCAGTACTTTTTAGCACAATATTATAGGAGGCTTTCTACTAAGTTCTGTTCTCTCGCCCCTTCTAATCATTTAAAGCTGGCTACGATGTGAGTCCACAGTTTTAGGCTCACATATCACCCAGTCCCAATAATTCTGATTATACTTTCTCTAGATCTCTCTGTAATGCTCTAATGCCCTCGCAGTAATTTGTTTTTCATATTAGTTCTGGGATCAGTTCTAAGTTGCATTTTGGTATTTGTATTCATTTAAACTGTTCTTTCTTACAATTTATTAGTAGGTAAGGATTATATATACATAAGCTCGCTCTCATTGCAAGACACACTATTCCATCCCTATATACCCATTTATTTATATTGGGTGGGTGTGTCATCACTTATAATAAAAAAAAAATTATTTTTATAACTTAAGCTCTACTTGCCACTTATTGTCTCACCTTGTTTTTAACTGGCAACTATGTAAGCCCAGTTGTTAAATTTAATTTTATACCCCCCCCCTTCCTTTTTTTTTTAACTGTAGCAGAGCCCTTTACCCTTCCTAACCTTCCCTCCCCTTATTTCCATTCATGACCCAAAATATTATAGTCCTTATTAAGTACTTACCCCAGTTCTTATAAATTAATATGTCGTCCCCTGTATCATTATTATCGCTTAATGTACACGGCCTTAACTCTCCGCAAAAGAGGAGAACCATTTTAAGACACCTTAAAAAACGTAATACTGATATTGCTTTTATCCAGGAGACACACTTTGCCTCCACTAAACCCCCTAGTTTAATAGACAGAACTTATACTCATTGCTATACAGCTAATTTTTTAACCAAAAAATTGGGAGTAGCTATTTTACTAAGGAAAAATTGTCCATACACTGTTACTTGTGTTCGCTTACTTGTGTTCGCTCACAATAGCCCTTCTCAACGTATACGCACCTTCTATCCCTAGCGTTATCTTTTGGCGCGAACTCTCTGATTTCTTAGACAAACATCCTTATGATAAATTAATATTTGGGGGAGACATGAACGCTACTCCTTCCCCAGAATTGGACAGGTCTTATATCAGTCCTACAGGGTCAACTCATCCTGCTGATAAACATCTTCTGGATTTCATAAACAATCACAATCTCTTAGACATCTGGAGGCTACAGCATCCCTCACGTAAGGACTATACCTTCTTCTCACATCCTCATCATAGCTATTCAAGAATAGATCTATTTTGTGTGTCTCATGCCTGTCTCCCACTCATTGAATCCACAGAAATACACTCAATTACTTGGTCTGACCATGCTGATATTTCATTAATTTTTACAAATAAGGAATTCTCCAAACACTGGGCATGGAAATTTAATGATACTCTCTTACATAATAAAGAGGTCTTATTATCATGTAAACAGCAACTAAAAGATTATTTTAATTTGAATAAGGGGACAGTTGATAATCCTGTTACGCTTTGGGCAGCTCACAAGACGGTGATACGGGGTCACTTAATTAGCATTAGTACACGACTTAAGAAAGATTCAGCAAAACTTCATCAACAACTACAAACTGATCTTTACAAATTAGAAACTTTGCACAAAGCCAATCCAACAGCGCCCATTCTTTCTCAGCTTAATAATGTTAGGAGCCAAATTAAACAACTCACGCTCAAAGATACAGCTAAATCACTTAAATTTACCAAACGATACTACTATGAAAATGCAAACAAAGCAGATAAGTTACTAGCCTCTATGTTGAAGTCACAATTGTCGTCTAGGTTAATTTCTACAATTACCACTGGTTTAGGGACTGTGGTAACCAACCCACAAGACATTGCTAAAGAGTTTCATGATTATTTTACGAGTTTTTACAATCATTCGCCTGAAGAAACTTTTTTTAACAAAAAACATATTGATGAAGTCTCTAAATACCTAGATCAAATTCAGCTACCTTCTCTTACACAAGAGGATATTGGTCTTCTAGGTTGCCCGATAACTAAATTGGAAATTGAATCGGCTGTCGGAACCCTGAAGACCAATAAGGCCCCTGGACCAGATGGCTTTACAGCTCTTTATTACAAAACCCTGAAAGAAATTCTAATTCCACAACTACTTCCAGTGTACAACAGTCTCTTGATGGGGAACTACCTAACTGATGACATGCAAGAAGCTAACATTACTCTCATTCACAAACCAGGTAAACCAAAGGAATATACAACCAACTACAGACCAATAGCACTTTTAAATATAGACTACAAACTTTTTACAAAAATTCTTGCCAACCGTCTTAATACTATATTACCTAAGCTAATTCACCCGGATCAGGTGGGCTTCATCCCTGGTAGGCAGGCATTGGATAACACCAGGAGGTGCATAGATCTTCTGTGGATGGCAGATGAGTCTCGAACGCCTTCTCTGTTTCTTTCTTTGGATGCAGAGAAGGCGTTTGACCGAGTAAATTGGGCTTTCTTAAGACTGGTCATAGAAAAAATGAATTTTCCACAACAATTCTTAAATTGTCTGGCGGCAATTTACCATAAACCTTCTTCTAAAATATGTATACCTGGGGCTACACCCTTAAGACTGTATAATTTTAATGGAACTAGACAGGGCTGCCCTCTTTCACCCCTCTTATTTGCTATTTCTTTGGAACCCCTTCTGCATTCTATACGACAGAACACAAACATTAATGGATTCACAGTAGCCAATAATCGATACATAGTAGCTGCCTATGCAGATGATATTATACTCTCTATTACTGACCCACTTCAATCCCTTCCACACATTTTTAAAGAATTACAAATTTATTCTAAAGTCTCTGGTTTTCAAGTTAACCCAGAAAAGTCCAGGGGACTTCCGATTCATTTAGCTGCTCAAACTCGTCAGACTATACAGTCCACCTTCTTAATACCATTATCTGACCAACCATTGACTTACTTGGGTATACAACTCTCATCTGACCACACTAAATTGTATCAACTCAACTACACTCCCCTCCTGCACAAACTTAAATCAGATCTGGATAAATGGAATCCCCTTTTAATCTCTTGGATTGGACGATTAACTACAATTAAAATGAACCTCCTACCTCGGTTGCTGTACCTTTTCCAGGCATTGCCAATCCCACTAGTCACCAAAGATTTCTCGGTACTGCAAAAATCAGTTAATCGTTTTATCTGGCAAGGTAAGAAATCTAGAATTAACATCTCTACGTTGTACAAATCCAAATCTGCTGGGGGATTAGGCCTTCCTGATTTCTCAAAATACTATCTAGCTGCCCAGATTGCACAAGTTTCAGCCTGGCATTCCCCTGTTGCTACAATTCGATGGGCTGACTTGGAGAATGATTTATTTAGTCCAGATGTCTTAAACCATTATATTTGGTTACCTAAAAATCACAGACCTCTTTTACGGAAGCGATGTCCGATGATACTTAATTCCCTTAGAGTTTGGGACAAATATGCCATTAAAATTAATTTAACAACAGCACAATCATCTCTTCAGCCTATTTGTCGCAATAGAAATTTTCCGCCTGGTATGGATTACATTCAGTTCCGAAGTTTTGATCAAGGGGGTATCTCAAGAATCTGTAATTTATTTCATAATAATTCTGTTATATTATTTGATGATCTTGAAAAGACTTTACCTTTACGCTCGCCTGATTATTTCCGATATTTACAACTTAGAGACCTTGCCCTCACTTACTCTTCAATTAATTCAGCCAAAATCAAACAGACATGGTTTGAAAAGCTTTGTTTGAATGATCCTAGGCAAAAGGGTCTGATCTCTCAATTATACCAAGATTTTCTTGACTTAAATTCAAATTTTTCTCCATCCTATATAAAGGCTTGGGAACGTGTTTTGGGTCATCCAGTGGACTCAGACGATTGGTCTGACATATGGGAAGCCACCTCTAAAATTTCCATCTGTACTACTCATAAAGAGCAGGCTCATAAAACTCTGATGAGATGGTACCGGCCCCCCACTACTGTGGCAAAAATGTACACTTCAGCCTCTCCTCTTTGTTGGAAAGATTGTGGACAATTGGGTACCTACTTTCACTGTTAGTGGTCCTGTCAATATCTGCAAGCCTTTTGGGTGCAAATTCACAAACTCCTCATCCATGTTATAGCTAAGCCAATACCATTTGAACCTGAGCTGTTCCTACTGTCCAAACCTGCTGACATATGCACCAAACATGAAAATGTACTGATTACTAAAATTACTTTGGCAGCTCGTAGAGCTATAGCACAATTGTGGAATCAACCCAACATGCCTACGTTAACGGAAGTTAAAAACATGATTATTGAGGTAAAAAACGTGGACCTCTTAACTGCATATGTACATGATACTCCAGCCAGATTCCAAAAAAATTGGTCATTATGGACCTTGGCCCTCCCTTAAATCTTTATAGTTTACTAAATTACATAACATAATATTAACTTTCGAAACTTATAATCGTTCCTCCACCCTTGGGTCCCCCTATTATATTATTATATCAATACCCCCTTATCCTTACCCATTCCCGTTAATACTTTTCTGATTCACCTTCCTTTTTATCTTCCTTTCCCAGGGTAATATATGTCTTTTTTTTTTTTCCTCTCCCTTTTTGTTATTTTTATTTTACTAGTTTTTGTTTTTTACCCTAAGTGTTGTATGTTCTCTCTTATCTACTTTCCTATCATATTTCCCATAACCTTGTCTGTCCTGGTTGATTTAACAAATTGATGAGTAGCAGACAACGAGCTTATGTTATTTTTATTTTTTCTTAATTAATTATAAAAATATTGATTGAAGAACTATTTCTACTGTCCTATTAATGTTTTTTTTGCGTCTTTTTGTATTTATGTTACCATTTGTTGATGGTGTACTATTGTTGTCTTGAACTTATGTACTGTCCTTTTAATATTTTCTGTATGTGTTCTTGTATTGTCATGTAATGGTATCATTTGTATATTGTATACTATTGAAATCTTGGACTTATGTATTAATGGTTTCTTCAAATAAAGAATGTTAAAAAAAAAAAAAAGCTATAGCAGACATCCACAGAAGACTCATAAGAAAAAGGGAATCATAAGAAAAGGTGTTTAATGATATTTTGCTTGATACACATTTTTATGAATGACTGCTTTCATTTTTACGGATGAATTCAAAGTGTTAAGTAATTGAGAAAACAGGTTTCCAATTGCAGAAAGATCTAACTGGGCAAGAACAAATAGTAATGATTTCAATATTGGTGATACTTCCACACAATCAAAAAAAATAATACATTTATTTATTAAGATGTAACAAGTGTTCACTAGTACTAGACAAGTAGAAAAAAATAATAAGTAAAAAAAAAAAAACCAGTTCTGGTTACCTCAGGATTTATATTCATATCTCTATAGCTGTTGCAGCAGTGAACAAGTTGGGTATTACAATTGTTAGAAAATAGATAATTTTTGTACTTGTAGCCCATTTGTAACTTCTGCTTTATTTTTTATTGTTTTATTAATAAATATTAATAAAACATATGTTTTAATAATTGTGTGGAAATGTCACCAACCTTAAGTCTGAATTCACAGTGTTGTTTATCATAATATGGGTTCACCGTTGAAAATGCTACAACTGTACCGGCTACCCGTGTTCGATGTCTTGGGGTCACTTTTGACTCTGCTCTCTCCTTTGTTCCCCACATTCAGTCTTTAGCAAAATCCTGTCGACTGCACTTAAGGAACATTGCACGCCTTCGCCTGTTCCTCAGCGAAGAGACCACCAAAATTCTAGTGCACTCGCTTGTGGTCTCTCGCCTTGACTACTGTAATGGCCTCCTGACTGGACTACCTCTGGCTCATTTGTCTCCCCTGCAATCTATCCAAAATGCAGCTGCCAGACTCATCTTTCTTGCACATCGGTCTGATTCGGCGGCTCCTCTCTGCAATGCCCTCCACTGGCCCCCCGTCTGCTCAAGGATAACATTTTAATTCTGTCTTTAACCTACAAAGCCCTCCACTCCTGCGCCCCTCCGTACATTGCCTCCCTTGTTAACCTATACTTCCCTGCACGACTTTTGCGCTCCTCAATGGAACTAAAACTCTCCTCCAACCTCATCACCACTTCTCACTCGTGACTCCAAGATTTCGCCCGAGCTGCCCCCTCTCTCTTGAACTCCCTTCCGCAGAGCATCCAGCTCTCTCCCTCCTTTTCAAATTTTAAAATTTTAAAAAGTCCCTCAAAACCCACCTCTTTAAAGAAGCTTACTACCCAACCCACTAGAACACCTGTATCTTCACCTCTAGCAGTTCCCACCTAGCTGAAACACACACAATTCATCTTCGGCCTATCTCAACTAGTGCCACCCATCCACACTACTGTTATTACAACTTCAATCCCTCTGACCTCTTAAACCTCTTGTGTGTCTTATGGACCCCATTCTATCTAGATTGTACGCTTGCGAGCAGGGTTCTCTACCTCATGTACCAGTCTGTTTCTAGTATGTATAACTTAGTATGTAGTTCTCTATGCTCTATACCTAGCGCTACGTAAATTGTTCACGCTATATAAATAAATGGTAATGTAATATGGTCTCTTTTGAAAACCATTACTTACACATTCGCATACATTTGGTTGAAAACTGTGTGAAAGTGCCACTAAACTGTTTCTAATATAGAAACATAAAAAAAATAGAATTTGCTAGCAGATTAGAATAATTTGGCCCATCTAGTCTAAATACTAGTCTAAGTACTAGTTTAAATAATTTTCTTAGTATCTGGCCCTATCTTTTATATATCATTGCCTTGTGCATGCATTGTGTTTACCTATATCACTTGCGTTGGAAGGTTATTCCATACATCCACTGTCCTCTAAGTAAATGTTCTGATATTACTTGTACATCTTTGCCCTTCTAATTTAATACTATGTCCTCTTGTTGTGGTAGTTTTTCTTCTTTTAAATATACTCTCCTCCTACGGTGTTTATTCTCCATAGGTATTCAAAAGTTTCTATCATATCCACCCTGTTATTTGTTTCCTCCAAGATGCATGTAAAGATGGCATAACATTTCCTGGTTGTATCATTCAACCCATGAACCAGTTTAGAAGCCCTTCTCCCCACTCTCTCCAAAGTATCAATATCCTACACACAATGGCATGAGCACTTCACTCTTTCTACTGCTAATACCTCTCCCTCTGCAACCAAGCATTCTGATGGCTCTTCCTGCTGCTCTGTTACATTGTCTACCTACGTTTAAATCCTCTGAAATTATTACTCCGAAAACCCTTTCCTTAGATATTGAGGTTAGAACTATTTCAAATATTCTATAATCTGCTTTTATGGTTTTACACGCAAGGTGCATAATCTTGCACTTGTCCACATTAAATTTCAGTTACCACAGCTATGATCATCTTTTATCATCAGCAAAAAGACATACCTTACTAAAAAGACTGCGAATTAGAAGTGAAATAAATGAGATCCTAGTATGAGTATAAAACTGGCATGCACTTTTTAATACACGTGCCAATCAATCCTCTGATCATCAGCCATGATGCTTCAAAAGGAAACAAAAATACCTGAGATAACTACATTATTTTTAACCCATCTCCAGCAGTTATGGATTGAGCTTCACCTCGAATATTAATAAGACTACCATTGATTTTTTGGATAGTACTCTGTTCATTAAGAACAATCAAATCTTTACTAGCCCTTTCCTTAAGCAGACTAATTACAACAGGTTTATAAATTTTAAAAGCCATCAGAAAAATGGCTCCGGAAGATCCCTAAAGGTCATGTGTATTAAAAGCAATTGCACATCTGAGACCGATTTTAACAAACAGGCAGATATTTTAAACAGATGGTTTAAAGAAAAACATTATCCCATAGGTCTTTGGAAAAAAAAAAAAAACATAACAGAAACACAGGAGATAAAAAGAAGCACTATTAAAGAAAAGCAATAGGAATTACATTTCTGATGTAGATGATAGATTTTTCTTTTATCACCAAGTATAATTCCTAAACAGATTGGCCTATTTTGGAGGATGACTCTTATCTGAAGGGATATATTCTTAGGGTTTTATTTAGAATAGCATGTAATCTGAAAGATCTGATGGCTCCCAGTGTCTTACCATTAATAAAAAAAATACTTTCCTACATTACTAGTACTAGTACTAAACTGTTAGGCTTTTGAAGTGTGGCACCTGCAAATTGGGCATAGATCGAGCCAGATGTACCCTTTCCATATCCAGCACTATTACTGGTAAAAAATTTCTCAACTGTATTGCTCTAAATGTTGTTCACTTATTACAATATCCCTGTGGTAAGAAACATGTTGAATGAACCATTAAACCCCTGAAGGAGAGAATTCTGGAGCATCTAGGAGGAATCACTAGTAAGAATACCAAATGCAGTGTCTCTAAACATGGATACATTTACGTATAAAGGCATAGAGAAGGTCACAACACAATGGAGAGGTGGGAATATAGTCCAAAAAAAGTCTCTGCAAAAACTAAGTGGATTCATTAACTTCAAACATGTTTGGTGATTAGAATTATTATATAAGGTGCAATTTAATGTGATCTTAATGTGTGTAATATATATTCCCTGCTAACATAATGTTGCAAGTCGATGATGCCATTGGCTTTATTTCTATAAATTGCGCCCATTTGAACTTCTGATAAGCCCCATCAGTACAAATTATCTCCCATGCAATGGAATTGAGTATTTGACACAACTCTTTTTGGTCAATGAGAGGACAGGCGGCATGACTAAATGAGATGGGAAGAAGCATCAAGTCTTTTCATGGTGCAGAATATTTAAGAGACCTTACATAATACACCACATTGCAGTTTATATGTTTAAGATCCATTCATTTGTGTCAAATCTGAAGACATCTTAGTCTGGTGATATTCATTTTAAGGCTTTATTCATTTCCACGTTTTTGAGTGTAATTATTATTTAAGTCACCAGTCTAAGTATTTAAAAATTATTCTGTTCATGAGAATGAATATACACCGATCAGCCATAACATTATGACCACCTGCCTAATATTGTGTAGCCCCCCTTTTGCTGCCAAAATAGCCCTGTCCCATCATGGCACAGAGTTCACTAGATCTCTGAAGGTTTGCTGTTGTATCTGACAGCAAAACATTAGCAGCAGATCTTTTAAGTCCTATAAGTTGCACAGTGGGGCATAGATGGATTACACTTGTTAGGCCAGCACATCCCACAGATGCTTGATTGGATTTAGATCTGGTGAATTTAGAGGCCAAGACAATACCTTGAACTCGTTGTTGTGTTCCTCAAACCATTCCTGAACCATTTTTTTTTTTGTGGGGCGCATTATCCTGCTGAAAGAAGCCAATGCCTTGGGAGGGTGTACATGGTTGGCAATAATGCTTAGGTAGATGTTATCTGTCAAAATAACATCCACATGAATGGCAGGACCCAAGGTTTCCCAGATGAACATTGCCCAAAGCATCACACTGCCTCGACGAACTTGTCAGTGGTCATAATGTTATGGCTGATCGTGTTTAAGCCACACATTTGTTTTTTAAATCTCATACAACAGTACATTTTACAAATTACTTACAGTGCTAGTTCTTAGTTATTACTGTCATGTTACATTTGCATGTGTTGCATTGTATTTATGGGATGTTACATTATATCTGTTGCTGTTTAATGAGCTATTTAGAGTTACCATGATTTATCTGTGTACAGATTTATGTTTCATTTTCAGCAATTTTCACCTATTTGGTGTTCAAGTTGCTGTCTTAAATATACTTTTTAAGAACAAATGTTCCAGGCTATTGCTTTTATGAGTATATGAGTATTCAATATGTTTGAAATTACATTTTTGTACTTATTAATACATCCGTAAGTCCTATTTGCATTATTAATTTATATTGTCATGATAAGGAATGCCAACCATTTGCCAGATGTTTATTTCTTTATAGATTATTTATTTATTTATTTCTAACAACCATTATAATCTACATTTATGCTGATAATACTTTTTAAATTACTAAAATGCCCATTTTTACATAGTTTTATATGGATTAAGGCAAATTTACATTTTAAAAAGAACACAGAAATACACATAGCACAATGTATTTAGAGTTGTTTAGCCAGAAAACATGCAGTTTTCCACAGTTAAAATGATACCCTACCTATGTACAAAACATAAAGTTATAGACCTTTTATTACAGATTCACCATAAATTACTTTAACTCCTCGTAGTTTATTGTGTTTCAGAAACTGATAAAACTGTTTTTTTAAAAATATTTCTCTTCATTTGAAAAATACGATAGCTTGAAACAAGTATACTCTTCACAAAAATTTGAGAATAGCTTGACGAGGTCGACTTTGCAGGTTGACTTCCATTTTGGGACCTGTGGAGCCACGCTCCATCTCTGTGACAGCCCTTTACAGTGAAATGGTGTATGTAGCTGTTAAAGACAATGCCTAGCTTTGACGCTTCACTCTCTACCTGCCCCATGGTAATCAGTGGGACAAGGAGAGACTAATTACAATATGAGTAGCTTTTTCATTTCTTCCAAATACCTCCGAACCCCAAGATTTCCTAAAAAATATATATGTTTCAAGGTAGCCTTAGGGCTAGTGTTAGGGAAAAGATTAAGGCTAAAATATCAATTTTTCAATGCTGAAAAAATGGTTAGTAAAGCAATTTGAAAATTTCCAAACTCAGGACACATATTGCAATATATTTAGTAGGTTTTTATTAGCGTTTGCAGATGGGTAAAACATTTTTCAAGTAAACGTTAAATAAAGTGGTTTTTTGTTTACATTTTCCATCATATTTTATTTCTGTATAATAAATTATATGATAAGATCATAATAATGGTATCTAAAAAAGACAATATATCATTTGTGTGGGTACACTGAAAAAGAGAGAAGAAAATTACAGCTAAACACAAACATCACAAAAGTGTCAAAACCGCTATTGTTGCAAACTACACAATTTTCAAAACAGTCCGATCAGTCCCAGTTAATACATTTTTTCTACATCACAGCTCTCCCATATAATTTTATCAACTAGCCCATTATGTTCCCCACATCATAACCTGTCCACAATGTGTTCTGTTTAATCAAGTGCACCTCCATTACAATCCATTGGTATATTTTTTTCCCCATTTCTTCTTCTTAAA
This sequence comes from Pelodytes ibericus, assembly GCA_036172795.1. Taxonomy (NCBI): domain Eukaryota; kingdom Metazoa; phylum Chordata; class Amphibia; order Anura; family Pelodytidae; genus Pelodytes; species Pelodytes ibericus. The sequence continues at coordinate 121,871,318 of CM069861.1, read as the reverse complement.
GAGCTTCATTTGTGCATCATTTAGAGGTTCTTTTTTAATCACACAAAAACCTCTAACGAGGTATGGAGCTTTTTCAGAGGAAGTGTGATTAAAAATCTACATGGAGGGTTAGACCCTCTTTCATTTATTGATTCCTATTATGTCATATAATCATACTAAACCCATTATATTATGTTACTTGCTGTTCCTACATCACAATTATGCCACCATTTTCTTCTCATATTAGCTTGATGTTTTTCCCACCCAGACAATATTGTAACATGGAAGTAAAACCTACAGCACTTAATATCATTTCCTTCTCAGGTATTTTGCTTGCATTTAGGGCGTACAGTCCTGTCATGATTATTCCTTTCAATCATCAGTTTGTTGGGTAAAATGGATACAAAACATTTTTGACTGATTGCGGTAACTTTTCAGTAACATAATTTTCGTTACTATATTTCAAAGAACTTCCAGTAAATGCTTATTGCCAATGCAATTTATATGGTTTTACTCTTTAAATCCATCCGATTATTCTAGGACCTTCAAACATACTAGATTACACATTACATTTGGAAAGAATATTTGACAGAAAGCATGGCCTCATCACTTGTTGTTACTATATCTTTATGGCTGGGTCATTATTAATGAAACCCTTGTTTGTCATTATAAACACACAATCTTGTTTGATTAAGATTCAATTCACAATTGTATACTAGATTGCCAAGGGATGGATCCATATAAAATCAATCTATCATTTGAAATCACAATTTCATAATGCTTCTTGAGTTTCAAAAGCAGAAAATCTACTGTTTTTGTCTGCAACATTTCTTATTTTAATAGACCTTTAGGTTCACTGGTGTGACAGCTTTGAGACTCCTTTGATACAAGAAGCCTTATATGGGTAATTCATTCAGCTATTGAGCACACAATCTACAGAAGATAATTAGTAGAACCATCCCACTGGACACTCTAGCAGACATGGATTATTTTCCACTGCCCTTGAGCATACCATTCAAAACCATCAATAAAATCAAAAGCATGCTTGTAAATAACGTCACACCAACCCTTTGTGATATACAATGGAACTGAAATCCTTTACTTATTAAAACTGACATTTTGCAGGTCTTGAAGTACAAAAGCAGAATTTGCAGGCATGCCCTAAGGACCTCCATAATGCTCAATCAGTTGCAGATCAGCAGGACAGGCTTACTTTCTTTATAAAATACCAAGCATAAACATTTGCCTTTGTGCAAATCAAAAGCCGCATACTCATTTTCACCACATTACATGGTATTTTTCATCTGTGAAATGAAAAGTCAAATATTTTACTCAACCTTTTTTGTATGGGTATTATAGTTAGAAACATTCAGCACAGAAATGGGTGATAAGCTTTGCCGGTTATACAGCTTCACAGTGATTTCCAATGAGCTGTGAAGCTTCAGTTGCAATTTGGCTTCATGCGTGAAGTGACACAAGGACAATCTTGATGGTTTCTTATAGGATGAGAGTGCCACAGGTAAAAATTTAATGAAAGCTTATACAATACCTGCTTCTTCTCGTAATAGAGATTTTCCTCTCAGAAAGTAAAAGAAAAGCAAAAAACTTTAATTAAACATTGAGTCTGTCATACACTTTCCCTTAAGGTACCCACTACCAAAAATAATGAGATCTCAGTAATCTTTAAACCTGGTATTATTTAGGTCCTGGTCAGTTATGTAATCAAACTTTTGAAATATGTTTATATTCCAGTACTAGAGTGCTTAAAGTTTTTATTTTACAGTGTAATCAAGATAACATAATGTTTATGCTTTGAAACTGAAGTCAAGGGGTAATATTATTGAAGCTGTAGAAAAGTGTAATGATATTTTATTTTGAATTAATGAAAAAAGTAGAAAAGCATACATAAAGAATGGTCTGACAAAAAAGGCCTTCAACTTAATCATGCATTTTTATTAATAAATGATATTATTGCATATTAAAACAATTATCATGGCAATTAACTATTTATTTGATTGATGTGGTAATTGTACCATTCATGCCATAATAGCATATTATAAGAAAACAAATTTGTGGCATAATAAAACAATTACCATGGCAATAAACAATGTATTTAGGATGTTTTCCATTACATTATATTATATATATTATTAGACTAAATAACATTAATATATAGATTCAAATGTTTTATGTTTTTAATATGTATTAATTGTATGCTATTTTCTTTAATAAAATAAAAGATTTATGTTAATTTTTTATATTTCCATTAATATTATATTGGATAATAGCTGGCAAATTGAAGTGCCCACAATCCGTCCCTTTTACCCGAATTTGACCCAATTTCAGTGGGTCTCAGCTATTATTTTTTTAATTATATTTATCCAGGTAAGAATCAGGGTAAAAAGGCAGGCAGCAGACAAAGGGTTAGTCCAGGTAACAATCAGTGTCAATAGGCAGACAGTAGACAAAGGGTTAATACAGGTAATAATTAGGGTCAATAGGCAGGCCGCAGTCAAAGAGTTAATCTATTCACTGTGTATTAACCTCTTCCCTGCCATTCATCACTGTATAAGCAGAAATCTTGCACAGCAACAGTATGTTTTGCTGTCTGCACTGTTTTATGGATTAATTTCTTTGTATCCCATATAGGACACGGACGCAGGTTGACTACATGTCAAAATTCCAAGTTGGAATTTTGAGATGCGCATCTCACAAATGTTGCATTCTAGCCAAAAAACAAACCAACAAACCTATGCATGGGTGGTATCCCTGTACTCGGAAGATGTTGCTGAACACATATTGGGTTGTTGATTTAAAACCAACCAATCAGAGTGCTGTGATAGGTAAATGGAGAGACTTACCTGTCAGTCAGCACAACACTTGCGGCATTATTATGGTTTTTTATTTGGCCTTTTTTGGGGCTAAAGAAAAGAAGAAAGAAAAAAGAAGACATCAAATGGTAAGTGAAATTGTTATTTTTTTTACAGGTTAGTTTATTGGCCACCCCCTCACTATTGTTAGGGTGAGGGGGGGGTAGGTAGGCATTTTTTTTATTGTGGGGGGGAGTGACTAGGGGCTGGGCACCCCTAGTCACTTTATTTGTGATCCCCACCCGCTGCTCATGGGTGGGGACGTGGGGGGGGGACACTAGGTCTCCGCCTCATTATTATTATAGGGTCCCCACCCGCCGGCAATGGGTGGGAACATGGGGGGGAAGTTAGGTCCCCCCTACCATTATTGTTATAGGGTCCCCACTCGCCGGCAATGAGTGGGGACCTGGGGGGGACATTAGGTCCCCCCCACCATTTTTGTTATAGGGTCACCACCCGCCGGCAATGGGTGGGGACCTTGGGGGGACATTAGGTCCCCCCACCATTATTGTTATAGGGTCCCCACCTGCTGGCAATGGGTGGGGACCTGGGGGGGACATTAGGTACCCCCCACCATTATTGTTATAGGGTCCCCACCCGCCGGCAATGGGTGGGGAACACTTTGTGTGAAACACTAATCCCAGTAGTAGTATATTTAAAATAAACAAAACAAAAGTTCTTGCCTATCCCAACAGAAATATATTCCCCTTTCTGTTCTTAGTCTCTTTTATTAGCTCCTGTAATACCTCACAAAACATAATCTACCCTCCTTCTTGGCATTGGAGTATTTAACAGCACTTGCCATGAATTATCTTTTTCAGGTGAGGTAAATCAGACTGCTGGAACGCTAGAACTGGATTCCTCACCCGCAGTCTCCCAGCAATCTCCAAAATGTGGAGTGGAGCACTGGCTCACACTACTCTCCAAGTGTTCCACCCCAGGACCCAAAACATACTCTTACATAAAGTGCAATATTCATGTAACCTAACACAATTCCCTGGGACTAATCGTCTTCATAACATCAAGTAGGAATCGTGCAGTATTTGGGGAGATATATAGATTCCATTATGCACATTTCCTTGCTTTCAGTCACAATATTTACATATATTATATATATATATATATATATATATATATACATATATATATATTGTTCACCTAATGTGATAGCACTCAGATCCTGTTCTCTTTTTTCCCTTTTTTGATCATTCTGCAATAACAATTTATTGATTTATTTTATTGATTGCCAGAAAATTGTAAGAACTATCTAAAAGCACACCCGTTCAAGCCACATAATCAAGTTCCTGTTAAACTGTTTATTATCTAACCTCATGAATGTCCTTCCAACTATAAAATTGACCTTTCAAGATGCATTTTACAAGCCTTAATATGTTATTTTGTGAAGAAATTATATGAGAAGTGATAGACTACACTGTTAATAAATGGCAGCATTGGGTCATTCACAGTAGTCTTTTTTTAAATTATTATTTACTTATATGTGAATGGATGATATTTAAGATGTATGTGCTTTAAGCCATAAACATAGAAAAGGCAAGCAATTTTAAACTGTTCATTAAACTATAAGTAATATGTGTTGAAAAATTATAATCAGATCAGTTTTAATCATTATTCTACTACTGCATTTAGTTTCAAGCAGATTGGAACTGATTCCCCTTTGTTAAATTATCCCTGAAAGGAAATTATTACCTTATTACACATCATGGAAATAAATTTACCATGACGTCCTCTGGATTGCAAATAGAACTACTTTAAATATATTGTATGTATATATGGTCATGTTCCAACCCACAAACTAAAGTCAAAATAAAACATCCAATACATGGATACTATGACTCACCCCACTCGTCTGATCACGGTCTGTATGCACTTGCAGAGACAGACAGTTGACGACCAGACTAGGCTGAATTTTTTCATGTGGAAGCACTATGAAAAGTACATACTAGATTATCCTTATACTAGGGGCACTAATATAGATTCACCATGTGTCACAAAGTGGTTAATTAATTTGTGTTGAAATAATTCAAATAATTAATCCAAGTAGTTTCTAACAGATCTTTTATTAATTAACTAGCTGTACCAGGCCACGCGTTGCTGTGGCTCAGTCTTGTTAAATGGAAAAGAAAGAAAAGAGAAAGCGCACATTTGTAATATGTTTAATTTCACAATTCTTGTGGGTATACAATATTTTTTGTTGTTCCATTGTGTGTGCAGATATAGAGATTGTCTGGTTTGCCGTCTCTAGAACACGCAACATATAATTGTCCATGTGAGAAGCAATCCGTGTCTAGATCTAAACGGCACAATTCTAAAGATTGGCCCTGAGCTTTGTTGATGGTGATTGCAAACGCCAATCGAATTAGAAATTGCAGTCTCTTAAATTGAAATGGCCTATCTGTTGGAATCATAGGAATGCGAGGAATGAGGACATCTTCACCTTTGAAAGGTCCTGTCAAGATTGTTGCTTCTACGACGTTGCTCATTAATTTTTTTACTGCAAGCCGTGTGCCGTTGTTTCACAACATGATAATTGGCACACAGGTTTTAAATTGCAGTACGTGCGGTGGCATCCCTGGCAGATCGAATGAATTCAAAAGTTCTGTTGGATCATCTGCTTCCACAACAGTGTCGACGGACTTTTATGTGACTGCCTCACTTTGAATGTTAGATTGACTAATATTGTTAAGTTCGTAGACGTCTTTGTTCTTGTTCAAGAATAGCTTGTTCACTCAGTCAATCGTGATTCTTATAATTGGTTTGAATATTGGGAAATACTTTTTCAACCAATTCTTCTTTTGACGTCACTAAATTGCAGAAGTTATGAGGCAATGAAATTTTTCAGATCAACTGGCACCTTTCCGTTCCCAATTTTGAGCAATCAATCTAAGCGGATCAATCGTTTTGCAGCTGGACACGCATATTTGTAGTAAATTTTAACGTCTTTACGTGTCGCCACAAAGTAGAGTATTTCAGGCAAGCATTTATTTCGTCTGCTGGTGTCGATCGAGGAATTACAGGTAATGTTTGCCTGAAATCTCCTGCATTCCCAAATGGTCTGATGTTTCCACGCAAATCTTGCAATGATCGATCAAGAGCCTCGAGTGATTTTTTGTGCGCCATTGTGCATTCATCCCAAACAATAAGTTTGCATTTCTGCAATACTTTTCCCGTGCCGGATGCTTTGGAAATGTTGCTCGTGGGAGTTTCAATGAATTGCATATTCAATGGCAATTTCAAAGCGGAATGAGCAGTTCTTCCACCTGGTAGCAATGTCGCAGCTATTCCGGACGACACAAGAGCTAAGGCTATGTCATTTTGGGATCGAATTGCTGCCAGAATCAATCTATAGGTATATATAAAACACGCGCGTATTCGAATGCAACGTTGTGTCAAAATTTCAAAGCAATCGGTAAAGAACTTTCAGAGATTAAAGATTTTGAACAAACGAACATTTACATTTTTATTTATATAGATATCGATTGGTTCCCTCTGGATACTCGTGCATTATAAATTCTGCAGAAAGCTGTCAGATCTGCAACTAGAGTTGCCACCCACTCTATATTTTACTGACAGACCAGTAAAAAATTTGCCTTGAGACCAATGTTAAATCTATGGAGGCCATAGCTTAGCTAGTTCTTGTTTAAAGTAAAGGTAGCAACCCTACCTGCATCCATACCTTGTTGAAATACGTTGTTGGTACAGGCTCCTGTACAGTGCATGTGTACTCTCAATAAATGTATTCAGGCATACCATGCTTTAAGGACCTTCAGTTTACGGACACTCACAAGTAAGGACATTGTTTTAGTGCCGCAATTCCCATTTATGGGCTCTATTGTTTCTATTTTAATGATGCAGCAACATCTGTAGTAAAACTACACTACAGTATAGTACTTCTCCTTGTGAAGCAGTGTTTTTCACTTTAACCTCGTTGTGACATGATCTTTTGGTCTTCTCTTACCCTTGGAGACATGGGCTGTTTTAACATTTATGTGGTGTTTGTGTTAAGCTATAATTGTTTTGTTTCTCATTTACCGTACCCACAAAAATTATATATTCTTTTTATTTCCATAAGAAGGGTTTTCTTTCATGAATACCTGAATTACCCTACATGTAGATATTTTTAAAAACTAGACAACCAAGACTATTTTACTTGGGGTATTTTGACACTTTTCATGTAGCCATGCCCCAGAATATGTTCAGTAACATCTCCAGAGTACAGGAAAACTATCCATGCATAGGTTTGTTGGGGCTTGGGGGCTAAAAAGCCACATTTGGAAGTGCTCATCTCAGTGTTCCAATTTGGAATTCTGACATGTAGTCAACCTGCTCCTATGTCCTATTTGGGACATCTTTGATGCTGGCCATTGTAATTTACCTCCACCAAGCCATATATTTTGAATAGTAGACACCCTAAGGTATTGCATATATATTCATATGTAACTGGTTTTCCCTATTATCCCTATTATCATTGTGTGTGCACAGCATCTAAGGAATTCTTGCACATCAGGGGGACCCCGTCTCTGCTTCGCCCAAAAAAATTATTTGGCTTATCAGCATAGTACTACTGGAGCCACTAATACATCATTAGATAATCTATCAGAAAGCTCACCAGAGCCAAAATCGGATCCTGAGTTAGCGGCCTTAGAATCTCAGGTGAGGATGCTGACAGCAAAAAATAAAGCTTCTGCAACCAGACCAATGTCTAAACAGTGATCTATGGCAAGATAGGGGTTAACAAATCTTAGAAGAGCCTTTGTAGTACAGTTATAAATTACAGTATAATAAATGAACCCCTAAAAAAATGCACAGACTGCAAAAAAATGTGCTACTGTGCAATATCATTGCTTCTGCAGTTATCAAGGGGAGGAAAGGGGTTAAACGCAGGGAATTGATTTCATGAAAAAAAAATTTGGTCAAAATTGTATTAAATGTTATTATAACAACACAAATTCATCTCTCTCACAAAAATGAGGAGAGGGGGGCAGATCCAAATTGGTCACATCAGTATTTCACAAATATTAATCTGACCAGCCATCTGAGCAATAACAGCATTATCTTACACTGTGGTTGGCTGTTACTGATTGCCTCTATGATGAGGCAATTTAGTAATGCCCCCAGAGCACAGGAAGCAGTTACTTGCTGCTTCTCGTTCTCTTGCTCTTAGAAGGGCAGCGTCATCTAGGCCTAGGAAGATAACTGGGGTGCACAGTTATATATATACATTTGCCTCAAATTGACAGGCATTTCAGCAACACAAATAGACCTTTTTTACACTGCCAGGCTTGCCATGTGTTTTAAAGGAAGTGCACCTTTAAAACTGACCTTTTTAATCGCTCAGAGAAGTGCTCGAAAGTGCCCTGCAGTCTATTTGGTATTGCACAATGCCACTACGTGGAGGCATTGCAGTAATTCCAGTGGGGCACTTTCAGTGCTCGTTTCACTGCAAGACAGACTTGTTCTGTCCTCTGTCGGCAGCACTTTGCCAGACAGGATGGAAATAGTCCATCCTATGTCACCAAGGGGTTAAAAGGGAAGTCTAGGCACCATACTGACTTTTTTTTTTTAACAGTTGCTGTCAATCATTTTACTAAAATAGTTATTTTTATTAGTCCTCCCCCAGTGGTTCTGTAACACAGGTAGTGTGCCCGCACGTCCGTGAAAGCTAACTGTGCATATGTGTTTTCCCAGCACCACCACACCTGCAATGCTCATCATAGTGATACTGTCATGAAACTGACTGCAATGCACATCATCATCATACTACCATGAAATGGACTCCAATTGACCATCATCATAAAACTGCCATGAAACAAACTGAAAAGCTTATTATCATCAACATACTGCCATGAAACAGACAAAAATGCCCACCATAATCATACTCTAATGCTAATGACAGCCATAATAGTGAATGCAATGGCCATCATATTCATACTGTAATGATAATGACTGCAATGCCAGTCATGATCATACTGTATACTGCATCATACAGCATCATAAAGCATAGAGATTGCAGTGTCCATCATAATCCTACTGTAATGATAATGACTGCAATACCCACCATAGTCATACTGCAATGACAATGACAGCCATAATAATGAATGCAATGGCCATCATATTCATACTGCAATAATAATGACTGCGATGCCATACTGCATCATAAAGCATAGTGACTGCAGTGTCCATCATAACCATGCTGTAATTATAAGGACTGCAATGCCTAGCATAATCATACTTTAATGATAATTACTGCAATGCTGATCATAATCATATTGCAATGATAGTGGCTGAAATGCCCCTTATAATCAAACTGCAATGATAATGACTGCAATGCCCATCATATTTATACTGAAATGATAATTACTACAATAATACTTACTGCAATGCCCATCAAAACTAAACTGTAAGTGCCCATCATATTCATATTGCAATGATAATGACTGCAATGTCAATCATAATCATACTGCAATGATAGTGATTGCAATGCCCATCATAGTCATGCTGTAATGATAATGACTGTAATGATAGTAACTTTGATGCCAAGGGCAGCCACCATGGGGGGGATGGGCGATGCACCTATCCTGGGCCCAGGACAGGTTATTAATAGACTATCAATGGGCTATTAATGGACAAATTATCAGTGGACATCACTGGTTTCTTGCAAACTGCTGTAATTTCACATATTCATCTTACGGTAAGTTTTTTTAAAGCACTGCAAGATTTAAAATATGCATTAAAGTACCTTAAAATACATTAACATTTGGAAGATTTATTTTGAGCACCAAACATTTTCATTTTACATATAAGTAAAAAGTTGACAGAGCTCTGTGTACATAAAAATATACACCAAACAGTCCTTCTAAGGGCATTTTCATTTTACATATAAGTAAAAAGTGGATAGCGCTCAGTGTATATAAAAATTTATAAATAACACAAATACACAAATGGTTCCATGAATTATACAAATATTTTATGTTTTAATTTCAATTCATGCATTAGAAGTATATATATATATATATATATATATATATATTTATATAAAAAATTTATTTATTTTTCTATACATGTTGTTTTATGTATATATTTCTTAATCATTATTATTTTTAATTCAACTTTGTAGTTCACATATGTTGATATTTCTCAATTAATATATGCACATTTTTATATCTCTGTTTTTCTGCCATATTTTTGTCATATTTATGTACTTGTATTGAATTTTTCTAATAAATGAATTAATTAATATTTAAAATAAAATTATTTTTATAATTCACAGAGCCATTTGTGTATTTGTGTTACTTATATATTTTTTTATTTACACTGAGTGATGTCCACTTTTCACTTACATTTTTGCTTTGTCTCTTTAGTGCCCAGATCGTCCAGATCATCCAGATTCCTACTACAGGGAGTGCAGAATTATTAGGCAAATGAGTATTTTGACCACATCATCCTCTTTATGCATGTTGTCTTACTCCAAGCTGTATAGGCTCGAAAGCCTACTACCAATTAAGCATATTAGGTGATGTGCATCTCTGTAATGAGAAGGGGTGTGGTCTAATGACATCAACACCCTATATCAGGTGTGCATAATTATTAGGCAACTTCCTTTCCTTTGGCAAAATGGGTCAAAAGAAGGACTTGACAGGCTCAGAAAAGTCAAAAATAGTGAGATATCTTGCAGAGGGATGCAGCAGTCTTAAAATTGCAAAGCTTCTGAAGCGTGATCATCGAACAATCAAGCGTTTCATTCAAAATAGTCAACAGGGTCGCAAGAAGCGTGTGGAAAAACCAAGGCGCAAAATAACTGCCCATGAACTGAGAAAAGTCAAGTGTGCAGCTGCCACGATGCCACTTGCCACCAGTTTGGCCATATTTCAGAGCTGCAACATCACTGGAGTGCCCAAAAGCACAAGGTGTGCAATACTCAGAGACATGGCCAAGGTAAGAAAGGCTGAAAGACGACCACCACTGAACAAGACACACAAGCTGAAACGTCAAGACTGGGCCAAGAAATATCTCAAGACTGATTTTTCTAAGGTTTTATGGACTGATGAAATGAGAGTGAGTCTTGATGGGACAGATGGATGGGCCCGTGGCTGGATTGGTAAAGGGCAGAGAGCTCCAGTCCGACTCAGACGCCAGCAAGGTGGAGGTGGAGTACTGGTTTGGGCTGGTATCATCAAAGATGAGCTTGTGGGGCCTTTTCGGGTTGAGGATGGAGTCAAGCTCAACTCCCAGTCCTACTGCCAGTTCCTGGAAGACACCTTCTTCAAGCAGTGGTACAGGAAGAAGTCTGCATCCTTCAAGAAAAACATGATTTTCATGCAGGACAATGCTCCATCACACGCGTCCAAGTACTCCACAGCGTGGCTAGCAAGAAAGGGTATAAAAGAAGAAAATCTAATGACATGGCCTCCTTGTTCACCTGATCTGAACCCCATTGAGAACCTGTGGTCCATCATCAAATGTGAGATTTACAAGGAGGGAAAACAGTACACCTCTCTGAACAAGGTCTGGGAGGCTGTGGTTGCTGCTGCACGCAATGTTGATGGTGAACAGATCAAAACACTGACAGAATCCATGGATGGCAGGCTTTTGAGTGTCCTTGCAAAGAAAGGTGGCTATATTGGTCACTGATTTGTTTTTGTTTTGTTTTTGAATGTCAGAAATGTATATTTGTGAATGTTGAGATGTTATATTGGTTTCACTGGTAAAAATAAATAATTGAAATGGGTATATATTTGTTTTTTGTTAAGTTGCCTAATAATTATGCACAGTAATAGTCACCTGCACACACAGATATCCCCCTAAAATAGCTAAAACTAGCCTTTCAGGATAAGACGTTTATCATTGTTACTATTAGCTGTTTCTAAGTTGTGTGACTTATCTCAAAAGGATTTTTATTATAATTTTTTTATTTATCATTATTACTTGGTTTTCCTAATCTCGGGACTGTTTCTTTCATTTTACATACATTTTCTTTGTCCCCTTGCAGATCTTCATGTAGGGTATATCTGTAATTATAATTTGGAAAACTTTCATTGTTGCACTTTGGAGGCAATTTTTCTTTTTTTCCCTCAAAAGCTGTGGAACATTGCAAACATGATGTGTGTTGAATGAAACATATTTAGGATTAAGACATGTACAAATGTATTAATTTCTTGTATTATTTCATTTTAACATGCATTATAAAAGGGAATATAATTCTTAAATCAGAATGATCCTTTAATCTCAAACTACTGCCAACATTTAATTTTGTATCTAAAATAATTGAAACACAGAGCAAAATTCTTTATTAGGTGTAATTTAAAAAAAAATCAATAACCAGAGAGATACATTTGCAAAGTGTATGCTGACATTCTAATGTAGGTCAAGTACACATTAAAGTCATCAGAGATTGGGATATAATAAACCCTTTCATTGTCAACAGATTATTTGGCCTTATGCATTTGTATTGTTTTGGCATGGCATCAATTCAAGTTTGCACAACATTTTAGCAAGTCTTTCATGTCACGAAAAATATTTATTAACACATTGAAATGACTCATAATAAAAGAAAATTACCCAAGAAATGCAAAAACAAGAAATCCCACATGTAGGTGGCATGTTGAATATCAAGAAGTATGTAAAGACTGTTGTAGAGATGCAAAAAAATAAATCACTGTTTGATGTAATTCAAAGGCAAATAATTCCATCATGTATTTGGCTCCTCTGGTGAGCTCTGTAGCTTCAAAGCAGAACACAAGTTTTTCTATAGTTACTGAGATGTCAAGTTGTATATCAGACATTGGGCACCTCAAAATAACTGGTGGAAGAATAGCTATATATTTTATGAGAAATAAATTATTCTTATTTGTGAACATAATAGCAGTTAGTCTTAAATCAAAAGGTTCCGCCAGCAGTGTTGCTAATGGCTATTATCAGGCAAACAAACTTGACCAGCAGCTATAATAATACCTCCCAACTGATGCCTCCAGCAAATTGAGATGCCAGGAGTCAGAGGTTGAGTTCCAGAGCTAATGTGCATGTACGTTAGGCACTGTCACTCACAGCGGCAGAGGACAGTGGTATTACCTCCCAAAATCAGGACTGCGCATAGTGGAACAGTTCGGAGGTATGATGATTTCCATCTGTTACACTATTTCTACAAACGTTTAAGGAATGTGAGCTGGTTATGAATATCAATAGACTCTATATAGCCTTCAGTGCTACACAGGTATCAGTTACCCAATAAAATCACTAAAATGTTTGACTAGTATAAAGAGAACATATATTATACTGTTTTCATATGAATGGTTCAATTTTACTGCTACAAGTTAACATGATTTCACTTACTTTTGTCCTATTTTAAATTCAAAATAAAGAACCTGAAATGTATTAAGTTCTTATATAGGAGTGATTCATTCTCATTACTGCATTCCTCAGTAGTGAACAGACACCATAATATTATCTGAATACTGCAAAGAGAAATGGATTCTTCGAGCAGTGAAACTACATGTTCTTTAGATGTTATTGTACTAACTTTGGACTATATCCAGAATGGAATGCTATTAAGTGAAGAAAATGTCTGTGCAAAATTCAGACTTTGATCCTGCAATTCTCAGACACCCCAAATTTTGAAAAAAAGCAATAATGTTTCATTAGTCAAGAGAAAACCTTTCAAACCATAATGCTAAACAAAGTCCACTTAAAAATAATGTAAAACTATATTAAAATAAAAATATTTAAAAACCTCATATAAAAACAAATCAGATATAATTGATTGTTAGCAGAAGCGTTTATTACATACATTTAAATTTGCAAAACATTATTTAACTTAATATTTTCTTTCAAATGTGTAAACCTGGCATTTGGAATTTAAAGACACAGATATAAACCATTCTTGAAGTGTTCTCTTATTTTCCTATATATCAGTAAATAATGATAAGCCAGAGAATGAGAAAGAGAAACATAAAGATGTAAAGACTGAATTATACAATGAAAATGTTAGAAGGGCAGATCCACCTTCAGTGTCCAAAATTTTTTTTCCTCCACACTTCCTATATGTAAAAAAAACCAGCAAATAAAGTGTAATTGAGTAACTGTTGTTGCTAATGAATTTAATTTAGGTGGAACCAAATTAGTAGCCTCAAACATCCCATTGGAATTAATGGGACGTTCAAGGCTACATTTTTGATTTAGAAATGAAGAAAAAGAAGCCAAAATTACCTCAAAATCCTCTGAATAAAATAACAAACTCCCCTATTTAAACAAATGAAAAATGTAAATATAGTTTAATTACTATAAAAACAATAAAAATAATATATATATATATATAGAGAGAGAGAGAGAGAGAAAGAGAGAGAGAGAGAGAGAGAGAGAGAGAGAGAGATTACATTAAATATAAATAAAATAATAGAATAAGAAATATTGTACAATATCATAATAATAAAATACATACATATAAACACATATTTCTAAATATATATGAAATACCGCTGACATATAAATACAAATATTGTAATGTTGAATATATACATAAAGATGCCTAAATTACATATAATACGTAATGAAAAACCAACACTTCTATCCCATATGCCAATTTGTAACCCAATAAAGGTTAGGGACTTACCATGTATAAGTATGTATATACAGTAACAGATACTATTACACAGCGACATAATAGCTCTTGTGTCATGCCAGCTGTAGACTGACATCACATGACTGGTAAATGTCCATCATCCACAGCTGTCCTGTCACATGCATCACAGTACTAGTTCATGTCCACAGTGGGGAAAGCAACATTGATTGTTAATGCACCATTCTCCACTGTTGAATAAAAGGGTACCTTCACATATGTGAGCACATTAGGAAGGGGCATGATGATAAACCACCATGCCATGGTGGTAAAATTTCCACATGCCCCTCTGACCACATAGCTCATTACCACATGACACCACTATTGCATTACACCCCCACTTTACACTGCACAAGCTTTGTCTACACATCCCTGTGACCACTATGACCACTGCACTTACAAGTGATGTGTGAACAAAGTGTGGACAAACTGAGAAAAATATGGGAAAAAGTGTTTTATTTTTCCACCATATTTCATTATTGTTTTATAATAAATTATATGGTATTATCAAAATAAGGGTATTTAAAGAAATACATGATAAAGTGGAAATTATTTACTTTCAACAGGTTTTCTAAAAGCATTAACACTAGTTTATATTTCTTTTTAATACATCACTCTTATGTATGTCTATCATGAAAGGTACTGAGTCTCTACTGAGGGGGTCTTAGTTAGCACATCTCTGGTATATGGCACAGTATCAGCTCTGATTTGGATTCTCGTGGTTGGAGTATAACCTCTGGTAACGCTTGGAGAGACACTCAATTCAGACACACATAGTTCTTTATTTAGTAACTCTGCAGTTTATTGTTTGGACAAGCATTCATATAGAAGCAGCAAGGCGTTGGCTAATGTAACATTATTGGTTAATATTTGGTGCATAAAATGGACCAAAATGGAGTACAAAAGGGGTGTAGACATAGAATACATCTGTGTTACAAACATATATTTATATAAATAACTAAAATCAATATATCTTTGGTTCTTTGTAACTACTTGGAAGAATAACAAAACCTCTAATTGTAAGCATGAAGGAGCTTAGCCCTTCAGTAGATAGACAAGATAAAACCTTCCTGTGCCAGTGAATGGAGGGAGTCCCCAGAGACCGGCCACTCTGTGCGTTCAGACCCTGACAAGAAAAATATGGGGAGGGTGTTTTAACCATTCCCTGAAGTTAACTCTTTCAATGCTGAATTAACTCTTGTGATGCTAACACAATAAATGAGAGTTAACCCTAACATATTATGTTACTATTTTTGATTCCAAAAACTGTACCCTTAACAAAGACCACAATTACATATGCATATGCAATGTATATAAATACATGTTAAATTACGCAAACCATATTTTATACAATGTGGGGGTTATGTATTGAAACCCCACGTACTACAAAGTGCCAGGAGAGGTAAAATAAAGCACAATTGCAGTTTGTTATGTAAATGGTGATTGCATCCTTTTGTAACTCCCAACATTTGCAGTGCAGGAGAAAGACCTGGCACAACCCGGAACTCATTCTGGCGGAAGCGGTGCAGACCCACCAGAATTTGTCAGGAGTCTGCTTTGTACATAGGTACACAGGCCGATAGCACCACTATATGGCACTTTTGGCATGTGTGCTGTGTTTATACATGACCTCCTATGAAATTTGAAGACATTCAAATGAGGTTGTGAGTTGTTTAAATAGATTTAAACACAAGAATGGATTTACTTTAAAGCTATAATGTTAAACCATTGTAAACTGCAAACAACATCACTAGCACACATATAATATAAATGTAGAATTATGAAAAAAATAGCAAAGACAAATTAACTGCAAATTGTTTTAAATTGTAACAGTTACAAAAACGAGACCTGAGGCTTTTAGATTACAACTTCCCGAGAACAGTGAAATCACTTAATATTTATAAGCAGCTATCCTTCTCTCATTTTCCCATAGGCATTATTCTGCATAATATCAGTAATGAAATCTCAATGTCCCACCAATGACCAATTTCCATCCCAAGATTACCTCACAGTTGTTGAAATAAGTACATAATAATACTAGCCTTAACACTGATACTACAATCATTTCTTGTTAATGTATAAATATTACTATATTGAAGAAACCTTTTTTATTCTCACCAAACTAGACAAGTTATTTAATTAATGTATAGAATATAGGGTGTTATTTTATTTTTTGGCAATTAAACTTTGTGATGCCATTCTTTTAGGGGCAAAAAACTCAATTAGGCTTTCATATGCCAAATCTAATACAAATTATTTAATGTTCAAAGTTTGCTAAAAAATTCCATTCCAAAATGAAGTAAACAACAAATTGAGGTAACTAATACATACTAATGCTGACTCTTTAAAAATAATTATGCAATACTTATTTTATTTAGTTAGTTAGTTTTTGTAATGTGTATTGTCAAAACTCTCTAATTCCCTGGTAGCCTGTGGTGTTATTGCTTTATAACATCATCACTGCACATGACTGGTGTTTTACTCATTAAGTGCTTTCAGGCTTAATTTTAAAAATTGGACCAGTGGTGTGTTTTGGTGCATTGGGGTTTTGAATGCCTAAAAGGACTGTCTAGTACTGCCCACACAAGCTGAGCAAAAGTAATTCTTTGTTTGTGTGCTGCAGGAACCAATGAGAATAATTTCAATCAAATGAATGGCATTTCCTGTCTCTCTAGTGATGTCATTAGACAATGTGCTGCACTGTTAAAAGATCCAACTGTGTACAAGAGCAAGATCACACAATGTATTCAATTTCAGGAGTACAGGAAGTGACTAAATGAAACAAAACTTTATATCTTCAGTGTCTAAATGTCAGTTCTGCCAGACCTGCAGTAAACATGCTGAGTAATCACTGGGGAGGGCTTGAGTCAAATATTAAAAATGTGATTTATTCAGAAGTCCTGCATCAAATCACACTGGGAAAAAAATCCTATGCACTATACAAGCAGTAATCTTCATCTTGCAACAAAGCTGGTTTGGGGCCAAGACTGTCCCTTTAATGATGAAAAGTGTATGCATGGAGCATTCTTGATGTAACATACTTACCCCAAATGCACAAAAATAGGTCTGTATCTACATTTTATTTATATATTTAGTCACATTGGCACAGCTGAAGGAAGGCTGGGATTCCCAGTTCTAGTCTTGTTATTGCTGTTTCTTCTGGTGAGAGAGGGGCATGTTCACAGTTTGTTAGCCAGTTCCCATTTTATTTTAATTTTTCATTTTCTATTTATTCTTATATTTGTTTTCTAATTCTTATCTTTTTATGTATTTTAGTTTCATTTTTATTTTTTATATTAATTTTATTGAAACATAGAAACATAGAATGTGTCGGCAGATAAAAACCATTCAGTCAATCTAGTCTGCCCAATTTTCAAAATACTTTTATTAGTCCCCAGTTCCCTATCTAATATATAGGATAGCCTTGTACCTATCCCAAGCATTTTTAAAATCCTTGACTGTGTTTACCTCTACCACTTCCGCTGGAAGGCTATTCCATACATCCACTACCCTCTCAGTAAAGCAATACTTCCTGATATTACTTTTAAATTGTTGCCCCTCTAATTTAAGACTATGTTCTCTAGTTGTGGTAGTTTTTATTCTTTTAAATATACTCTCTTCCTTTACAGTGTTGATTCCCTTTATGTATTTAAATGTTTCTATCATATCCCCCCCTGTTACGTCTTTCCTCCAAGCTATACATGTTAAGATGCTTTAACCTTTCCTGGTAAGTTTTATCCTTCAATCCATGAAGGATGGGTCTCTGAACTCTCTCCAAAGTATCAATATCCTTCTGGAGATATGGTCTCCATTACTGCGTACAATACTCCAACTGAGGTCTCACCAGTGGCGTCCCGAGAGGGGTGTGGGGGGTGCAGACCGCACCGGGTGACACCTCCAGTGGGGGTGACACCCGTGCTGCCGGCACCCCCTGCACCATGCTGGTTAACTTTTTTTTTTCTGGCAAAAAAGAAAAAACAAAAATCACAGTGACCGGATGTGACGTTACATGACTGTGTTTCCCTCCTCCGTGCAGGAGGGAAGACTGCACGGAGGGGGACTCTGTCCGGGGACACGGAGCAGCAGCCATTCGGTAAATGATGGGGAAGGGGGGAGGAGGGTGGTTGAAAATGAGCACTTTAATTGCACAATATTCCTGGTATATGACTGGCACAATATTACTGGGCTCTGACTGGCACAATATTCCGGGTATCTGACTGGCATAATATTACTGGTATCTGACTGGCACAATATTACTGGGCTATGACTGGCACAATATTACTGGTATCTGACTGGCATAATATTACTGGGATATGAATGGCACAATATTACTGGTATCTGACTGGCATAATATTACTGGGCTATGACTGGCACAATGTTACTGGTATCTGACTGGCACAATATTACTTGTATCTGACTGGCACAATATTACTGGTATCTGACTGGCACACTATTACTGGGCTGTGACTGGCACAATATTACTGGTATCTGAATGGCACACTATTACTGGGCTCTGACTGGCACAATATTACTGGCATCTGACTGGCACAATATTACTTGTATCTGACTGGCACAATATTACTGGTATCTGACTGGCACAATATCACTGGTATCTGAATGGCACACTATCACTGGGCTCTGACTGGAACACAATTACTGGGCTCTGACTGGCACAATATTACTGGCATCTGATTGGCACAATATTACTGGTATCTGACTGGCACAATAATACTGGGCTCTGACTGGCACAATATTACTGGTATCTGACTGGCACAATATTACTGGTATCTGACTGGCACAATATTACTGGTATCTGAATGGCACACTATCACTGGGCTATGACTGGCACAATATTACTGGGCTCTGACTGGCTCACTATCAGAGGGCTCTGACTGGCACACTATTACTGGGCTCTGACTGGCACAATATTACTGGCATCTGGCTGGCACATTATTACTGGTATCTGACTGGCACAATATTACTTGTATCTGACTGGCACAATATTACTGGTATCTGACTGGCACACTATTACTGGGCTGTGACTGGCACAATATTACTGGTATCTGAATGGCACACTATTACTGGGCTCTGACTGGCACAATATTACTGGCATCTGACTGGCACAATATTACTTGTATCTGACTGGCATAATATTACTGGGCTCTGACTGGCACACTATCAGAGGGCTCTGAATGGCACACTATTACTGGGCTCTGACTGGCACAATATTACTGGCATCTGACTGGCACAATATTACTGGTATCTGACTGGCACAATATTACTGGGCTCTGAATGGCACAATATTCCTGGTATCTGAATGGCACAATATTCCTGGTATCTGACTGGCACAATATTACTGGACTCTGACTGGAACAATGTTACTGGTATCTGACTGGCACAATATTATTGGTATCTGACTGGCACAATAATAATGGGCTCTGACTGGCACAATATTACTGGTATCTGACTGGCACAATATTACTGGTATCTGACTGGCACAATATTACTAGTATCTGAATGGCACACTATCACTGGGCTATGACTGGCACAATATTACTGGGCTCTGACTGGCACACTATCAGAGGGCTCTGACTGGCACACTATTACTGGGCTCTGACTGGCACAATATTACTGGCATCTGACTGGCACATTATTACTGGCATCTGACTGGCACAATATTACTGGGCTCAGAATGGCACAATATTCCTAGTATCTGACTGGCATAATATTACTGGGCTCTGACTGGCACACTATCACTGGGCTCTGACTTGCACACTATTATTGGGCTCTGACTGGCACAATATTACTGGCATCTGACGGGCACAATATTACTGGTATATGACTGGCACAATATTACTGGGCTCTGACTGACACAATATTACTGGGCTCTGACTGACACAATATTACTGGTCTCTGACTGGTACAATATTACTGGTATCTAACTGGCACACTATTACTGGGCTCTGACTGGCACACTAATACTGGGCTCTGACTGGAACAATATTACTGGCATCTGACTGGCACAATATTACTGGTATCTAACTGGCGCAATATTACTTTGCTCAGACTGGCACAATATTACTGGGCTCTGAGTGGCACAGTATTACTGGTATCTGACTGGCGCAATATTACTGGGCTCTGACTGGCACAATATTACTGTGCTCTGAATGGCATAATATTACTGGGCTCTGACTGGCACAATATTACTGGGCTCTGACTGACACAATATTACTGGGCTCTGACTGGTACAATATTACTGGTATCTAACTGGCACAAAATTACTGGGCTCTGACTGGCACACCATTACTGGGATGTGACTGGCACAATATTACTGGGCTCTGACTGGCACAATATTACTGGGCTCTGACTGGCACAATATTACTGGTATCTGACTGGCACAATATCACTGGTATCTGAATGGCACACGATCACTGGGCTCTGACTGGCACACTATTACTGGGCTCTGACTGGCAAAATATTACTGGCATCTGACTGGCACAATATTACTGGTATCTGACTGGCACAATAATACTGCGCTCTAACTGGCACAATATTACTGGTATCTGAATGGCACACTATCACTGGGCTATGACTGGCACAATATTACTGGGCTCTGACTGGCACACTATCACATTGCTCTGACTGGCACACTATTACTGGGATCTGACTGGCACAATATTACTGGCATCTGACTGGCACATTATTACTGGCATATGACTGGCACAATATAACTGGGCTCTGAATGGCACAATATTCCTGGTATCTGACTGACACAATATTACTGGGCTCTGAATGGCACAATATTACTGGTATCTGACTGGCACAATATTACTGGGCTCTGACTGGCACAATATTACTGGTATCTGACTGGCACAATATCACTGGTATCTGAATGGCACACTATCACTGGGCTCTGACTGGTACACTATTACTGGGCTCTGACTGGCACAATATTACTGGCATCTGACGGGCACAATATTACTGGTATCTGACTGGCACAATATTACTGGGCTCTGACTGCACAATATTACTGGTCTCTGACTGGTACAATATTACTGGTATCTAACTGGCACACTATTACTGGGCTCTGACTGGCACACTATTACTGGGCTCTGACTGGAACAATATTACTGGATTCTGACTGGCACAATATTACTGGGCTGTGACTGGCACAATATTACTGGTATCTGAATGGCACAATATTACTGGGCTCTGACTGGCACAATATTACTGGTATCTGACTGGCACAATATCACTGGTATCTGAATGGCACACTATCACTGGGCTCTGACTGGAACACAATTACTGGGCTCTGACTGGCACAATATTACTGGCATCTGATTGGCACAATATTACTGGTATCTGACTGGCACAATAATACTGGGCTCTGACTGGCACAATATTACTGGTATCTGACTGGCACAATATTACTGGTATCTGACTGGCACAATATTACTGGTATCTGAATGGCACACTATCACTGGGCTATGACTGGAACAATATTACTGGGCTCTGACTGGCACACTATTAGAGGGCTCTGACTGGCACACTATTACTGGGCTCTGACTGGCACAACATTACTGGCATCTGACTGGCACATTATTACTGGCATCTGACTGGCACAATATTACTGGGCTCAGAATGGCACAATATTCCTAGTATCTGACTGGCATAATATTACTGGGCTCTGACTGTCACTGGGCTCACACTATCACTGGGCTCTGACTTGCACACTATTACTGGGCTCTGACTGGCACAATATTACTGGCATCTGACTGGCACAATATTACTGGTATCTGACTGGCACAATATTACTGGGCTCTAAATGGCACAATACTCCTGGTATCTGACTGGCACAATATTACTGGGCTCTGACTGGAACAATATTACTGGTATCTGACTGGCACAATATCACTGGTATCTGAATTTCACACGATCACTGGGCTCTGACTGGCACACTATTACTGGGCTCTGACTGGCAAAATATTACTGGCATCTGACTGGCACAATATTACTGGTATCTGACTGGCACAATAATACTGTGCTCTAACTGGCACAATATTACTGGTATCTGAATGGCACACTATCACTGGGCTATGACTGGCACAATATTACTGGGCTCTGACTGGCACACTATCACATTGCTCTGACTGGCACACTATTACTGGGATCTGACTGGCACAATATTACTGGCATCTGACTGGCACATTATTACTGGCATATGACTGGCACAGTATAACTGGGCTCTGAATGGCACAATACTCCTGGTATCTGACTGGCACAATAGTACTGGGCTCTGACTGGAACAATATTACTGGTATCTGACTGGCACACTATCACTGGTATCTGAATGGCACACTATCACTGGGCTCTGACTGGTACACTATTACTGGGCTCTGACTGGCACAATATTACTGGCATCTGACGGGCACAATATTACTGGTATATGACTGGCACAATATTACTGGGCTCTGACTGACACAATATTACTGGGCTCTGACTGACACAATATTACTGGTCTCTGACTGGTACAATATTACTGGTATCTAACTGGCACACTATTACTGGGCTCTGACTGGCACACTATTACTGGGCTCTGACTGGAACAATATTACTGGCATCTGACTGGCACAATATTACTGGTATCTAACTGGCGCAATATTACTTTGCTCAGACTGGCACAATATTACTGGGCTCTGAGTGGCACATATTACTGGTATCTGACTGGCGCAATATTACTGGGCTCTGACTGGCACAATATTACTGTGCTCTGAATGGCATAATATTACTGGGCTCTGACTGGCACAATATTACTGGGCTCTGACTGACACAATATTACTGGGCTCTGACTGGTACAATATTACTGGTATCTAACTGGCACAAAATTACTGGGCTCTGACTGGCACAGCATTACTGGGCTGTGACTGGCACAATATTACTGGGCTCTGACTGGCACAATATTACTGGGCTCTGACTGGCACAATATTACTGGTATCTGACTGGCGCAATATCACTGGTATCTGAATGGCACACGATCACTGGGCTCTGACTGGCACACTATTACTGGGCTCTGACTGGCAAAATAATACTGGCATCTGACTGGCACAATATTACTGGTATCTGACTGGCACAATAATACTGCGCTCTAACTGGCACAATATTAATGGTATCTGAATGGCACACTATCACTGGGCTATGACTGGCACAATATTACTGGGCTCTGACTGGCACACTATCACATTGCTCTGACTGGCACACTATTACTGGGATCTGACTGGCACAATATTACTGGCATCTGACTGGCACATTATTACTGGCATCTGACTGGCACAATATAACTGGGCTCTGAATGGCACAATATTCCTGGTATCTGACTGGCATAATATTACTGGGCTCTGACTGGCACACTATCACTGGGCTCTGACTAGCACACTATTACTGGGCTCTGACTGGCACAATATTCCTATCATCTGACTGGCACAATATTACTGGTATCTCTCATTGGCACAATATTACTGGGCTCTGAATGGCACAATATTCCTGGTATCTGACTGGCACAATATTACTGGGCTATGACTAGCACATTATTACTGGGCTCTGACTGGCACAATATTACTGGTATCTGACGGGCACAATATTACTGGTATCTGACTGGCACAATATTACTGGGCTCTGACTGACACACTATTACTGGGCTCTGACTGGCACACTATCACATTGCTCTGACTGGCACACTATTACTGGGATCTGACTGGCACAATATTACTGGCATCTGACTGGCACATTATTACTGGCATCTGACTGGCACAATATAACTGGGCTCTGAATGGCACAATATTCCTGGTATCTGACTGGCACAATATTACTGGGCTCTGAATGGCACAATATTCCTGGTATCTGACAGGCACAATATTCCTGGTATCTGACTGGCTTAATATTACTGGGCTCTGACTGGCACACTATCACTGGGCTCTGACTAGCACACTATTACTGGGCTCTGACTGGCACAATATTACTGGCATCTGACTGGCACAATATTACTGGTATCTCTCACTGGCACAATATTACTGGGCTCTGAATGGCACAATATTCCTGGTATCTGACTGGCACAATATTACTGGCATCTGACTGGCACAATATTACTGGTATCTCACTGGCACAATATTACTGGGCTCTGAATGGCACAATATTCCTGGTATCTGACTGGCACAATATTACTGGGCTCTGACTGGCACAATATTACTGGGCTCTGACTGGCACAATATTACTGGTATCTGACTGCACACTATCACTGGGCTCTGACTGGCACAATATTACTGGCATCTGAGGTGCACAATATTACTGGTATCTGACTGGCACAATATTACTGGGCTCCGACTGGCACAATATTACTGGGCTCCGACTGGCACACTATCACTGGGCTCTGACTAGCACATTATTACTGGGCTCTGACTGGCACAATATTACTGGTAGCTGACGGGCACAATATTACTGGTATCAGACTGGCACAATATTACTGGGCTCTGACTGACACACTATTACTGGGCTCTGACTGGCACAATATTACTGGCATCTGACTGGCACAATATAACTGGATCTCACTGGCACAATATTACTGGGCTCTGAATGGCACAATATTCCTGGTATCTGACTGGCACAATATTACTGGGCTCTGACTGCACACTATCACTGGGCTCTGACTGGCACAATATTACTGGCATCTGAGGTGCACAATATTACTGGGCTCTGACTGGCACACTATTACTGGGCTCTGACTGGAACAATATTACTGGTATCTAACTGGCACAATATTACTGGTCTCTGACTGGCACACTATTACTGGGCTCTGACTGGAACAATATTACTGGCATCTGACTGGAACAATATTACTGGCATCTAACTGGCACAATATTACTGGGCTCTGACTGGCACAATATTACTGGTATCTGAATGGCACACTATCACTGGGCTATGACTGGCACAATATTACTGGGCTCTGACTGGCACACTATCACATTGCTCTGACTGGCACACTATTACTGGGATCTGACTGGCACAATATTACTGGCATCTGACTGGCACATTATTACTGGCATCTGACTGGCACAATATAACTGGGCTCTGAATGGCACAATATTCCTGGTATCTGACTGGCATAATATTACTGGGCTCTGACTGGCACACTATCACTGGGCTCTGACTAGCACACTATTACTGGGCTCTGACTGGCACAATATTACTGGCATCTGACTGGCACAATATTACTGGTATCTCTCATTGGCACAATATTACTGGGCTCTGAATGGCACAATATTCCTGGTATCTGACTGGCATAATATTACTGGGCTCTGACTAGCACATTATTACTGGGCTCTGACTGGCACAATATTACTGGTATCTGACGGGCACAATATTACTGGTATCTGACTGGCACAATATTACTGGGCTCTGACTGACACACTATTACTGGGCTCTGACTGGCACACTATCACATTGCTCTGACTGGCACACTATTACTGGGATCTGACTGGCACAATATTACTGGCATCTGACTGGCACATTATTACTGGCATCTGACTGGCACAATATAACTGGGCTCTGAATGGCACAATATTCCTGGTATCTGACTGGCACAATATTACTGGGCTCTGAATAGCACAATATTCCTGGTATCTGACTTGCACAATATTCCTGGTATCTGACTGGCATAATATTACTGGGCTCTGACTGGCACACTATCACTGGGCTCTGACTAGCACACTATTACTGGGCTCTGACTGGCACAATATTACTGGCATCTGACTGGCACAATATTACTGGTATCTCTCACTGGCACAATATTACTGGGCTCTGAATGGCACAATATTCCTGGTATCTGACTGGCACAATATTACTGGGCTCTGACTAGCACATTATTACTGGGCTCTGACTGGCACAATATTACTGGTATCTGACGGGCACAATATTACTGGTATCTGACTGGCACAATATTACTGGGCTCTGACTGACACACTATTACTGGGCTCTGACTGGTACAATATTACTGGCATCTGACTGGCACAATATTACTGGTATCTCACTGGCACAATATTACTGGGCTCTGAATGGCACAATATTCCTGGTATCTGACTGGCACAATATTACTGGGCTCTGACTGGCACAATATTACTGGGCTCTGACTGGCACAATATTACTGGTATCTGACTGCACACTATCACTGGGCTCTGACTGGCACAATATTACTGGCATCTGAGGTGCACAATATTACTGGTATCTGACTGGCACAATATTACTGGGCTCCGACTGGCACACTATCACTGGGCTCTGACTAGCACATTATTACTGGGCTCTGACTGGCACAATATTACTGGTATCTGACGGGCACAATATTACTGGTATCTGACTGGCACAATATTACTGGGCTCTGACTGACACACTATTACTGGGCTCTGACTGGCACAATATTACTGGCATCTGACTGGCACAATATAACTGGATCTCACTGGCACAATATTACTGGGCTCTGAATGGCACAATATTCCTGGTATCTGACTGGCACAATATTACTGGGCTCTGACTGCACACTATCACTGGGCTCTGACTGGCACAATATTACTGGCATCTGAGGTGCACAATATTACTGGGCTCTGACTGGAACAATATTACTGGTATCTAACTGGCACAATATTACTGGTCTCTGACTGGCACACTATTACTGGGCTCTGACTGGAACAATATTACTGGCATCTGACTGGAACAATATTACTGGCATCTAACTGGCACAATATTACTGGGCTCTGACTGGCACAATATTACTGGTATCTGACTGGCACAATATTACTGGGCTCTGACTTGCACAATATTCCTGGACTCTGAATGGCACAATATTCCTGGTATCTGACTGGCACAATATTACTGGGCTCTGACTGGCACAATATTCCTGGACTCTGAATGGCACAATATTACTGGTATCTGACTGGCAGAATATTACTGGTCTCTGAGTGGCACAATATTTCTGGAATCTATAATTGTACAATTGTCACCTCGTGGGGCTCCTGTGTGTTGCATAATTAATGACAGTCCCATGTGTGCATAATTATGGGGCGCTTTTGTGTGGCATATTTATTGGGCCCCATGTGTGGCATAATTAAGGGACTCTTTTGTGTGGCGTAATTAAGGGACTCTTTTGTATGGCATAATTATGGGGCACCTGTGTGTGTGTTGCATAATTATGTGGCACCTGTGTGTGTGTGTGGCATAATTATGGGGCACCTGTGTGTGTGTGGCATAATTATGGGGCACCTGTGTGTGTGTGGCAGAATTATGGGGCACCTGTGTGTGTGGCATAATTAATTGGGCAGAGGTGAGGCATAAATAGTTGGGGCTCTGGTGTGGCATAATTTGTGGGGCTCTGGTGTGGCATAATTTATGGGGCTTCTGTGTGTGGCATAGTTATGGGGCTCCTGTGTGTTGCATAGTTAATAGGCCATCTAACTGGCATTACTAAGGAATATGTTTGGCATTGTATTGGAGGAAATCCAGGGGGGTGACACCATGAGTTTCCACACCGGCTGACACCAACCCTAGTGATGCCCCTGGGTCTCACCAGTGCTCTGTACAATGGCATGAGCACTTCCCTCTTTCTACTGCTAATACCTCTCCCTATGAAATCAAACATTCTGCTAGCATTTCCTGCTGCTCTGTTACATTTCCTACCTACCTTTAAGTCCTCTGAAATTATTACTCCTAAATCCCTTTCCTCAGATGCTGAGGTTAAGACTGTACGAAATATTCTATATTCTGCTTTTTGGTTTTACGCTTAAGGTGCATAATCTTGCACATTAAATGTCAGTTGCCACAGCTCTGACCATTTTTCTTGTTTAGTTAAATCATTTGCCATTTGGTTAATCCCTCCATGAACATCAACCCTGCTGCAAATCTTTGAATCATCAGCAAAAAGACATACTTTGCCAACATGACCTTCTTCAATATTACGAAGAAAAATATTAAAGAGAATGGGTCCAAGTACAGATCCCTGAGGTACCCCACTAGTAACAAGACCTTGCATCAAATATACTCCATTGACTACAACTCTCTGTTGCCTGTCACTCAGCCATTGTCTAATCCATTCAACAATATTGAAATCCAGACTTAAAGATTTCAGTTTATTGATAAGCTTTCTATGTGCAACAGTGTCAAAAGTCTTACTGAAAGGTAAGCAATGTCTACTGCACCACCCTGATCTATTATTTTACCCACCCAATCAAAAAAAATCAATAAGATTAGTGTGGCATGATCTCCCTGAAGTAAATCCATGTTGTCGGAAATTAAAATCAATGCAGTTTTAGATGTTCAACAATCCTGGTCTTTAACAAGGTGTCCATTATTTTCCCCACTACTGAAGTAAGACTTACTGGTCTATAGTTGCCCGACCATTCCCTACTATTTTTCTTGTGAATGGGCACAACATTTGCTAATTTCCAATCTTCTGGGACTACTCCCATTAACAATGATTGGTTAAAGGATCTATGAACGGTTTTGCTAGTATACCACTAAATTCTTTTATTAACTTTGGATGTATCCCATCAGGTCCTATCAACTTGTTTGTCTTTACTTTAGACAGGTGAAGTAAAACCTCTTCCTCTGTAAACTTACATGCATCAAAAGACTCATTAGTCTTTTCCCCTAAATGATGTCCTTTTCTCTCATTTGTAAAATCTGAACAAAAATATTCATTAAGGCACTCTGCTAGACCTTCATTCTCTTCTACATAGCATCCTTCTTTTGTTTGTTATCTAACTAATCCTTGTTGTACTTTATTTTTCTCATTTATGTATCTAACAAATGTTGTATCCCCCCTTTTCAAACTGACTGGGATATTTTCTCTTCTGTGTGTGCTTTGTAAGCTCTTATAGCTTGCCTTGCCTCTTTCTGCTTACTCTTATAGATCTTTCTATTTTCCTCACTCTGATGTTTTTTTTTTTATAATTACTAAATGCTAGCTTTTTGGTGTTTTACTATTTTGGCCATGTCTGCAGAGTACCACATTGGTTTCTTCAATTTTTTGCACTTACTGACAAGCCTAATGCAATTTTCCGTTGCCTTCAGTAGTGCACTTTTAGATAATCCCATTCTCCTGGACTCCATTTAAATTGCTCCAGTCTGATAATGACTCCTTTACACATAATCTAATTTTAGAAAAGTTGTTTTTTCTAAAATCTAAAACTTTTGTTTTTGTGTGGTGTGACTGTGTCACTGTTCTTATATTAAACCACACTGACTGGTGATCACTAGATCCTAAACTCTCACCTACAGTAATATCTGATAACAAATCTCCATTTGTGAACATTAAATCTAATATGGCCTGCTTTCGAGGTGGCTCCTCAACTACTTGCTTTAGAGATAATCCTAGTAGGGGGATTATGATATGCATACTCCTGGTGCAAGTAGATATTTTGGATTTCCAGTTCACATATGGAAGATTAAAGTCACCCATGATGATCACTTCCCCCTTCATTGTCATTTTAGCTATTTCCCCAACTAGTAGATTATCGAACTCCTCTATTTGTCCAGGGGGCCTATAAATCATACCTACCTGAGTTACGTATGATTACCATATTCAAACTGACTCTGTTTACCTCACCAACTTGTATTACGTTAGATTTTAAGCAATACCTCACATACCATGTCTCAGTAACAGCCACTAAATCTACATTCTCAGTGGCCAATATTGCCACAAGTTCATGGATCATATTCCCTAAACTGCGAGCATTTGTAGATATGAGTCTAGGCTTATCATTTTTCAGCACACGTACTATAGGCATCTTTTGTCCCTGTTTTGGGGACAGTTGGATGAAGTTTTATCACCATTTTGCCCCACTCTTTTAGTTTAAAAACCTCCTAGCAAAACCTCTTAACTGCTCACTGAGAACATTTCTCCCCTTTTGAGAAAGATGCAAACCATCTTTTTTTGTACAGTTCATGTCTATCCCAAAGAGAATTACCATGAGAAACAAAGCCATTTCCTTGCTCCCAACACCATTCCCCACAAGTTAAAGTCCCTAACACACATTTTGTATTTAATTTTATTGTTATTAGTGTTGTCTATGCTTATTTTTGGTGATATTTTGACAATTCCTGTTATATTGATATTTTAAACTGATAATAATCAGTTTCTAACTAATGCTGAAAGGTTAAGATGTCACTATATCATAATAACACTAATAACATTATAAGGTATGCAGTAGAAAGGCCCCTTTATTGTCAATATTTGGATTATAGTAAAATGAATACAAATATGAAAGTGAGCGAAGGTATATTTGTTTAGTTATCTCATTTATTTTCTTCTGATGTATAAATAAATTACAGTTTGCAGTATTGGTTTGACTTATACTGAAAACTCTACCTTGTCAAAAAGAATATTTCTCCAAAATTTCAACTTTAATAAATGGCTTAGCATGTAAAGCAGTGGGAAAAAATGTGTGTCTATGGTAAGCAAGTAATTTTTGATACAAAACAGAAATCATTTTCTGGCAGTTATTCACTGGTTGAAGGCTCTGTCAAAAACTTGGGCTGTCCCAACCTCTCTACATTGTTGTGGGCACTCAGGATTCCTGGTCATTAAACCTGGATGCATTGCTCCCTATATTTAATTGACTAATATGCAACACCCAGGAAAAAAGGGGCAGTATGGACGGTGATGTCTCACTGCTGGGGATCAAATCCACACTAGTGTTTGAAAGGAAATGGATATGACATCACTCAATAGGCACTACAAAAAAATCAATATTTCCAGCACATAAAAGTATTCTGTTGATCCTTAGTAATTTATTGAATCATCTTAGTAAAAAGAAACATTTGTGGAGGAGCACAAACAACTTAATGCCTGTCACATAAAGGACAACTCTTAATCAACTGTGCCATTTTTGTCTCATTGTGGTGTCTTACACCACTGATTTGTCTCTGTTAACTACAGTGGTTTAAAGAATGTGGAAGGTGATGTGTCAGAAACTGTATTTACCACTTTAATGAGCTGCCATTTATTTCCTTCAATTGAGATTACTGTCATAATGGGAAAACTGCAGATCACCTTCAGCAATTTCCAGGAGCTATTTTTAGTCTTAAAAAGGCAGTTATAGTTCTCAGAATAAAATCCATCCTACACAGCATTAACAGCTTCACTGACCAAAAGTCTCACTGACATTAAAAGAGAAGTTAAACCAAGAATTTGAAAATAATAACTTACAGTAATACGAAAATACAAATACATTGTTCGATACGCATGATGAAATAAATACACTTAAAACACTAAATTCCTGTGGTTTAAGATGTAGATTATCTTAAAGGAAAGACTATGATTATATAAATGTGCACCATAATCTACCTATAACTTTTGTAACATAACCTATTCAGAGTTACAATGTATACATGAAATATTTAGAACATGTTTAATTGTATTGCAATACAGTCTGCATTTTATGGTATGCATGTGGCTGCCTTGGTGACATTCTGTTATTAAATGATGTGCATTTTGTGATTATTTTGTGTATTAATGTGTAAATTAGAAAATAAGTAATGTGGTTTTGTGTCTTTAAGGTGTGGGATAAATGTCAAAAGAGACTATAATTATTGGCCTTTGCCTACTTCATAATATAAAAAATAGAATTAAGACCCCACAACTAAATATACATTATTATGCAAAGCTAGTTAAACCTTTCAAACAAAAAATGCTATTTTGTTGTACATACATAATTGTCGGTGTTTTATTCAGTGACCTTCTTCTCTACAAGGATTACAACCTCCCAGAGAAGGCAAAGAACTCTGACCTAACATGACACAGTTTACTGTACAGATGTGTTGGGATTACAAAAATAAACTATTAGCATGAAAAAAGACTTCAAAGTTCAGAACGAGGGTAAAGTAATACAACAGAAACACTTAGGATATTCTAGCATTCTAGTTCCTACCACTTGATATCCATGGAGCGGAGGGGTATGGGAGTAACACAAAAGTAATAAAGTATATGTGAACACACAAACAGGCAAAATGTAACCTTACATAATAACTAAAAATTGTCCATTGGGTTCAAATTTTCAAGAAGTACAAACACACACACACACATATATATATATATTTTTTTTTCATCAATCTTTTCCTTTATTCACCATTTCAATTTTAAAATAGCCCATGTCACCCAGCATAAGACAATGCCAAAAAGTAATATCACTAATGCGTTAAAGGAAATCTGTAACCTCCATACTGTTTATACAGTGAATTAAGAGTTCTATATACTGTGTTATCAGAAGTGCAAGTGAATACATACATTAAGAAAAAAATGTGTTGTAAAAATGTCTGTGGTATCACCTGTTAATGACATCACCTGTGACCTAATAAGAAAATTACAAATATCCCATTAAAAAATTGTTAATTTGTGTATCACGCTACTGGTGATGTCATAAGTGGGGGTCACCATAGGTATATATTTTTTTTTTTTTTAATTAATCTTTATTTTATTTTTTTTTTATGATAGAAAAAATACAAATATTCATGTCACACAAAGAAAAAAAAAAAAAACAGACAGCATAAATATAAGTGACATAGTGAGTGAAAGTGAGAAACGGAGGTAAAAAAAAAAGGATTCCCTTAAATTCCCCTTCCCTCCTCCTCCCCGGCTCTCTCGACCTTGATGGCCAAGATGTATTAAAGTGCATTATAAAACACCCTATTGTATAGGGTAAACTACCCCTCCTATAGCCCTGGTGACCAATTATCAGTTCGAAAAGTGGCCTTACCGGAAATATACACCATTCATACTATAACCCACTTGTCTCATGACAGGGGTATCTACATACACACAAACACATACAGTAAGGACCCAAAGCAACGACAAATGGAGATCATATGTCATCAGCACTATATTAGTCATATATGAATGTCAGGTGCCTAATTAACCTCACTATTCCATCCTTCCCATTTACTGAGCTAATTTCTGTATCTCTTTGCTGTCTTACCAGACAAATCTCTGGACCAACTTAGGTCTCTTTCCATCTTTAGTTGATGCTTTAATTGCTTTTCCATCTGCGTTACTGATAAAGGCAAACTTGATTTCCAGTTTCTAGAAATAGTTATTTTTATGGCCGTAAAGCAGTGTAGAACTAAAGTTTATCGTTTTTAGAGAGCTCATTCATATTTAAATGTAAGATAGTAGTTTTAGGGTCAAATTTAGGGTGAATACCTAGGTTATTAAGTTTATTAAAGATCTGACTCCAAAGCGGCTTGACCCCCCTACATTGCCACCAGATGTGCAAAGCTGAGCCATCTACCCCTCCACATCTCCAACAATTTGGTGGGTAACCTTGATACATTTTAGATAATCTCCTTGGGGTCAAGTGCCATCTGTGCATCGTTTTAAAATGGTTCTCTACCAAGTTTAAGCAATGGATATGCTTTGAAATTTGTGATACAGAGTTATTCCAATCTTTGATTGTTATGTTTGTTTGAAGTTCCTTTTCCCACGTCTCTTTGGCTGCTGGGGGGGAGAAATGTTGTGACTGTTCTAATAGCTGTCTGTTTTTAGAAGTCACCCCTTTAACTCTTTTTTGTGTAAAGACACCTTCTAAGTAGCCCGTCCTTTTTCCACTTTCTATTAAGTGCTTTTTTAGGAAGTGTCTAACTCGTAAATAGTCAAACTTATCCCTCTCACTCAGGTTTAGTTTGACTGTCAGCTGTTCAAATGGAAGAATTTCGTTATTTAGTATTATGTTCTCAATATTTCCACCATTCTCTGTTTTCCAGTTATTTAAAGATATGTTTTCTATGTTAGATTGAATACTGTTAATCCCGGAGGTTTTGAGGATTTTGTTTTTTAGGCCGAGTGCTTTCTTAATAACTTTCCATTCTTGTATTAGCTGGGTCAAGATCTCAGAACTGATCGTTAAGATAGTGATAATCTTTTGATAATTAAATGTCCAGAGTAAGGTCTCCAGGTCGCTACTACCGTATGCCTCAGCCTCTATTCTATACCAAGGTTCACTTTTTGAGTCTTCTTCCTGTAGTCTGTATAAATGGGTTAGAATATTTGCCTGATAGACTGTCTTTACAATTGGGTATCTTATTCCTCCCTCCTTGGTTTTTCTACCTAATACGTGTTTGGCAATTCTGATTTTCTTACCTTTCCATATATAGGAGTTGAATGATGACTGAAGCATGTCCAGCCATGCCATCGGGGCTCTTAAAGGAACCATACTGAACATATAGGCCCATTTTGGTAGAAGATAATAGTTGATTGTATTTACTCTCCCCCACCAAGATGTTTCTAGGTGGGCCCAATCTTTGAGTTTTCTATTAGTTTCTTTTAGCAGTAACATAAAATTACGTTCCATTAAATTGTCTAAACTTGTAGTGATGGTAATTCCCAGATAAACAAATTCTTTTTTTGTCCAGAGAAAGTTAAATTGTTGTTCTACTTCTTTTACTAAAATTGGATCTATGTTTTTAGGTATAACCGTTGTTTTTGTTAAATTTAATTTATAATTTGATATGCGACTGTATTTGTCTATCTCTGCCATTAATGGGGGGAGAGAATGTCGAGGGTCTTTAATCGTCAGCACAACATCATCCGCATATAGAGATATTTTGAGTTCTTCATCTTTTATGGGAAAGCCTGCAATCTCCTGATTGTTTCTAATGTTGATGGAATGTTCTCAATTTGTGGATCTGCTTTATTGGAACTTGTTAGTTTATATAATTTGATGTAGAGATCTTCTAAAGGTAGACC
The DNA here is from genome assembly GCA_036172795.1 of Pelodytes ibericus. NCBI lineage: Eukaryota > Metazoa > Chordata > Amphibia > Anura > Pelodytidae > Pelodytes > Pelodytes ibericus. Next base: position 121,836,064 of record CM069861.1, on the reverse strand, counting down.
ATCTTCTCTCCTTTTTATCTTTTCTAGTTTGATGATATATCCCCTCATGGTGGCTTTAAAGGCACACCAGATTGTAGTGTGGGGGACTTCTGGGGTATTGTTTTCCTGGAAATAATATTTGGCCTTTTCTTTCAAAAAATCTCTATTTTCCTGTTTAAAAAGAATCTGATCTTTCAATTTCCATGTGGACATCCCTTGTATTTCCTTATCACCTATTGTCATCAAATTCATACTGTGATCTGACCATGTATTCTCTACTAACAGAGCTGAGGTTACCTTACTGGACATTGAAAAACATCCCAGACAGAGGTCAATTCTCGAATATGATCCATGACGACTGGACACATGCGAGAAGTCCCTTTCCCTGGGGTGGAGTAGTCTCCATAGATCATACAAATCGTATTTCCTACATATTTGTCTTAGTTTATCTGCTTGTTTTATGACTGTCCTATCCAAAGTGGCTGTCTTATTAATCAGTTTTTTATCCATCTCTGGATCCATTGTAACGTTAAAGTCACCAGCAATTAATAGACATCCTTTTTTTATTTCATCTACTTTGTTCATGATCTTCTGTAGTAGCCTAGTAGGACCTTTATTTGGTAGGTAGACATTGACCAGAGTGTATATAGTGTTGTTAATTTTGCACACCATTATAATAAACCTACCCTCTGGATCCAGTACTTGGCAGAAAATTTCTTCCAGAATTGAGTTTGAGAAAATTAGAGCTACCACACATTTTTTTTTATCTATTCTTGACGCTTGAATTATAGTAGGATATTTTTTCCCTCCCCAATTTTGTTTTATGTTTGCTATCCAATGTGTTTCTTGAATGAAACCTATATGCGTATCGTATGTATTCAGTGTATTATACAAAAGCCCTCTTTTCTTATGTGTGTTCAGGCCCTGAACATTCAGTGACAGAATATTAATCAACATCTAGAAAGCTACTGTGCTGCTGATCTTCCACTTGTCGTTGGATCCCCCACATACACATACATTCATTATCCGGGAAGATTCCAATAAACTTTTTGGATATCTTCCCCCATATATACCTAATGGAGGCAAAAGCCCCCTTGAAGCTCTTTCGAATTTTTAAATTTTCCAGAGTTTCTCTGCGTATTTTACGCACAGCAGATAGGACGGTAGGTGTGAGCCGAATTACCCCAGACCTCGTGAATTTGACAGAAAGAGGAGAGGAGTGGCGCTGAGAAAGAAGGAAAACTAATAAAAAAAATGTAAAAAAATTAATTAAAAAAAAAAAGCTACTTATTAAATGTATACCTCTTTATAATATACTTACTCCCCCCCTCCTATTTGTCCAATAAGCCAATAGTTTCCCTGAGGCCAAGTCAATTATATACATTTATGTGTTCCTTTTGATACCAAATTTCTTCAAAAAAAAAAAGAACATATAAATAAATAGCCTTTATATACTACCCTTGCCCCCCCTCTTGTTTACCCTTTAAATCAGTGGTTGCCCCTAGGGACAAATATTACAGATAATTATGTGTTTGTGTAATAATATATTAACTTCGTGAGAGAAAATAAATAAATTAAAAAAAATATTCTTGACTATGGATCTAATTACTGTTTATGTGATTGAAGCGATAGTGAAACCTATACAAGGGTGCATCACACTCTATTATATTAAATGTCAGTTCCCTTCTCCCTTTGTTAACTTCTGTTGATAACAGCATTTCTCTAATTGTGCAAAAAAAAAATGATCGAAGCGATAGAGAGCCTTATACAAGGGTGCATTACACTATATTATACCAAACATCAGTCCCCCTCTCCCTTCTGTTTAATAACACCATTTCTCTGGTAGTGCTTAAAAAAAAAAAAAAATCTTCCACTCTTTTTCTCTGTTCATCATGCTCTTCTCCTGATAAAAATGCGCTTAACCAGGTTCATTTTTCTTGGTCTTCTTCTATTCTTCTAGGTACCGGACCAATCAAGTCCTATCATCTCTCTGGTTTTCTGCTTCCGTGTATTACAATTGGAGAGAGAGAGAGGGAAGGAGAAAAAAAAAAACACAACAAGGGATTAGCGCCCCTTCCATCTTTATGGTATGCATGTGGCTACCTTGGTGACATTCTGTTATTAAATGATGTGCATTTTGTGATTATTTTGTGTATTAATGTGTAAATTAGAAAATAAGTAATATGGTTTTGTGTCTTTAAGGTGTGGGATAAATGTCAAAAGAGACTATAATTATTGGCCTTTGCCTACTTCATAATATAAAAAATAGAATTAAGACCCCACAACTAAATATACATTATTATGCAAAGCTAGTTAAACCTTTCAAACAAAAAATGCTATTTTGTTGTACATACATAATTGTCGGTGTTTTATTCAGTGACCTTCTTCTCTACAAGGATTACAACCTCCCAGAGAAGGCAAAGAACTCTGACCTAACATGACACAGTTTACTGTACAGATGTGTTGGGATTACAAAAATAAACTATTAGCATGAAAAAAGACTTCAAAGTTCAGAACGAGGGTAAAGTAATACAACAGAAACACTACTTAGGATATTCTAGCATTCTAGTTCCTACCACTTGATATCCATGGAGCGGAGGGGTATGGGAGTAACACAAAAGTAATAAAGTATATGTGAACACACAAACAGGCAAAATGTAACCTTACATAATAACTAAAAATTGTCCATTGGGTTCAAATGTTCAAGAAGTACAAACACACACACACACACATATATATATATATATATATATAACAATCCAAAGTACTAGCACTCTGCGCAGTATTCGTCATTTATGTGGCACATGCCATGCCTTATCACTATATAAATAACCCAAATATGAAAATAGAGGATGCTCTCACAGGTCTTCTGATGAATAAAATATCAAAATTTAATTCCAAGGATGATGAACGACGTTTCAGGCTTGCTTGACAAAAGGCTTGTTAGCCTGAAATGGCGTTCATCATCCTTGGAATTCAATTTTGATATTTTGTTCATCAGAAGACCTGTGAGTGCATCCTCTATTTTCATATTTGGGTTATATATATATATATATATATATATATATATATACACAAAGAGGATGGGTAACCATACTAATATATATAATAAAGTGATTTTAATTTTTTATATCCATGACTGATAAAATGAAATGAGCAACAAAAATTTGGACCCACTTTTACTTCTAAAGCCCCATTTAGTCTCTTATAATAAACTCAGATTGTCATTTGAAATATTGTAACTTCTCAATAGTGATATTTGTTGTACTTATAATCTGTGTATAAAAATATCTACACAGCACCACATATTCCCATAAATATATTTTTTTTAAAAACACAATCAACCATCCCTATAAAATCATTAAAATGAATAACAATTGTCCTGCTCATTAGGTTCTTTTCATGCTTCAATTTGCATAATATACATTGGATATTATATAAGAGCCACACCCACAGAGCACCCAATTAACAGCTGCCAAAGCAGCCTAGCAGAATATAATATAGTAACATATTAGAGAATGGTGTCATAGCCTTTGATATGGTAATAAGGTAATTTAAAACTGATAACTTTAGTGATGTCAAAGATCAACAAAGATTACCACTCTATCTCGCTATTTCACTTTTTTTTCTCTTCTTATCTGGCTGTGGGGTTTTTTTGGGCAGACATGGGTTAAGTTATTATTATGAACAAGATATAGCTGTGATGGCTTTTACTTACTTTGCTTTTGCTCTAGTTAGTTAGGGTGTGTATTATTATCATAGCTGGCCTTAGATGTTCAGGTGCCCTATGCGGGCCACCCCTCTACCTTCATGTCTGTGTCTTTCCTCTCCCTTCCCATGTCTGTCTCTTTCCTATCCCTTCCCATGACTGTCTCTTTCCTCTCCCTTCCCATGTCTGTCTCTTTCCTCTCCCTTCTCATGTCTGTCTCTTTCCTCTTCCTTCTCATGTCTGTCTATCTCCCTTCCCATGTATGTGTTTCCTCTCCCTTCTCATGTTTCTTACTCCTCTCCCATCCCATGTATATCACTCCCCTATATCTGTTATCTTTCCTCCTCCTCCCTCCATATTGGTTATCTTCCTCCCAATTCTGTTCTCTCTCCCCCTCCTCTCACCATAAATCTTTTCTCTTTCTTCCTCCCTCCATCAGGTCTTTCTCCCCCTCCTCCCCTATCAGTTCTTTCTCCCCCTCCTCCCCATATCAGTTATTACTCCCCCTCCTCCCCCTATCAGTTATTTCCGATGCCCTGCATTATCACTATGCGCAGGAAGCATGAGCAGCATGGACAGAGCTCTGTGGGTGTGTTTAACACACAGAGCTCATGCTGAGTACTGCTTATCAGGATTGGGGCAGTTCTTCACCTCACACCCGGTGATGTCCTGTAACAATCTTACCTGTTCCTCGTCGCGCTTCTCCACACGGTCACCGTGAATGAACTCACCTCACTCCATGTAGCTCCCATTCACGTCCCATGATACCATCTTTCCAGAGTCCAACAAAATGGCCGTGGGCACCCGATGTGGATGCGCGAAAGACTGAACTGACAGATTACATGTTTACACTGCTCAGTGATTGGTTACACCCCCTTGGCTGGTGATTGGCACCTGTTTTTTGTTTTTAAACCAATCACTTACATTCTAGCATTGCTTGTAATAGGTGCTTTGCTGCCTGTTATTAGTTCCCTGATGATTCTTGTGTTATTGACTCCTATATTCCTGACCCGGCTTGCCTGACCATTCTTGATCCTGAATCCTGTGCCCCAGACCCTCTGCTTCCCCTTGTTTATTCTGTTTTCTGTAACCCTGACCTTGGCTTCCATTCTGATTCCTGCATGTTGTTGTCTCAGTTACAGTGGCTGTGTGTTCAGCTGTTCCATCCTCAGAACCTATGTATGTATGTAACCAGTGCTCCAGAACTAGTACAGTTATATCTTCTTTCATCCTGAACCTCAGTACCAGGGATTGTGGATAGCTCTCTGTCTCAGAACCAGTGGTTGTGTGAGTTTCAAGACTTCAATCCCAGTAACTGTATATTATCAAGTGTTCCAGAACCAGTGCAGCTGCATACTCCACGATGCTACTCAGTGGCTGTGTGTTGTCCCATTTCTTGGAACCAGTACTGCTGTAGGGTCTGCTATTCGAAATCTCCATTGTCTCAAGTGACATTTTCAAGTAACTTCTGCCATTAGTACTTCCCTAACCAGTGTTCGCTGCTCCACCAAGGATATCTCTGATTTGGAACGAAGACCTCCTACTACCTCTCAAAGACCTGGTGACTGGTTGTACAAGAAGATCTAAAGCGCATAACTCAGGCCCTGCATCGTGGATCCTAAAATCTGATCCCACTACTGTTACAGGTCCCCCCCCCCGGATCCATAAGTGCTGCTGCGCAGATGGCCGGTGAGAGGAGATTGTGATCTTCCCATCCAGTGCCTCTACCGGCAAACGCATTGCACAGGTCGCACACCCCTAAAGCCGGCCCTGATTATCATTTGTATATTGCTGTTGTTTTTTCTCTGAATAAATATTTGTTTCAAATAGTTTAGTTCAAAACTACTTCAGATCACAACTGCCATTAGTTGCTTTTCATCTATGTATATATTGTTTGTAAACTATCATTACAATGTTTCCTATGAGACAGAAAATAAGTAAAGGCTTAAAACATATGAACCTCAAGATACAGCTAGAATGAAATCAGGTAATGCATACAAAGTAAAACACACAACATAAGTGATGGAAAACTCTTCCACGTAAAACACATTGAGTGGTAGAAGCCTTACTATATGTATATTTGCAATGATCAGAAAAGTCAGCAGTTGTGTCTTTTTCTCACAGAAATCACTAATTTACAGTTCTAACACTACCGCCAGTGCTTTGATTAGGCATAAGCAAAAAGGTCAACGGTGACCTCCTTTTGTGCCTCAACATTGACTTTATACATAAAACCATTTTGAGCATTTGAGCTGTTTTAAGCAAAGCCCAGAACAGCGGTGCAGAGACAGAAAGCCACTCATGTTTCATTCTTTTTGGCAACTCATCAGTATGAGGATGGTTTCTGGCATTCTGCTTGTGGGGCTTAAAAAAAAGGAAATTCTTCTATAAAACAATAATTGATCATCTGTACATTCGATGTGAATATACTAAAATATGTATTCATATGACTATGTATCCACATGTACATTTTGAAATCTAAATATCTTTAATGTGTATTACTTCATATTCATTCAGGAAATTATCTACATATATCATATTTTAAGAAATAAATAAACAAAAAATATGATAAAAAATATAAACACATCAAATGTGCTGTAATACAGACTTATTAAGCTATGGTTCATATCCGATATTGCTTTGCATTACTTTACGCTTTTGTTCCTGAAAATACATTTCTATCTGTATTCCAATTAATTTTAAATTAGTAAATTTGCCATGCTATGTTTTGCATGGTATTTTCAAACAAAGGGCTTAAAATGTGGATTTCATATGATTATTGCAGTAAATTGATGGTACTAATATGGCTTTTTATATGCTATTGATATGGCAGAAAAATGGTAAACATAAGCAAATGAATACTGGAGAAAAAGAGAGTGATAACAAAGTCAAGTGTCTAGTGAAACGTTTAAATATTGTATAACATTTTGGTCTATCTGCAATATTGTCATCTCCAACAAGGTCATCCTAAGTGTTTATTACACTCATATTTATTTAGGTAGATGTATGTGTGTTTTTTTCACTGGGAGTTTTAAGTTATTTTTATTCATTAGTGTGTTTTAATGCATGGTGTTTCATTTCTGGTGAACAATGTTTAAAGGAAAACTGCAGCTGAATGGGATTGAGTTTGAAATTTCCATCTTAATTCCCTCCAGTTCTCTCTTTATTGAGTAGACCCTTAAGTGTTTTATTAAACAGTCGAAATGCTGATCCATTTTCAACTTACATTTTTTACAGAGTTTTTTGAAGCCAGAAACTAAATTAATAATACTTTATATTTACATATACATATGCATTGGCAAGAAAAAGTAAGTGTTTTTTTGTTTGTTTTAACATGTAGTCTGATCTTCATCTTCAAGTTATAATAATGAACAAACACAATCTGTTTTAACTAATAACAAACAAATGATTGTATACACATATACATATAGCAAAAGAAATAGCGCATATCTTCCTATAGGAAGCACATATAAATCATCAAAATAAAAAAAAAAGGGAATTCAGTATTTGATAAAATAAAACAGAACAACACATATAATTATACCTTTGGCAGACAAAAAGACTGGGCCGGGAACATTTGAAGAGAGTATAAAGTGCAACACTTTTCGGAAAGTCCTTTCTCAAGCAGGAACAAGTGTCTCCTCCAAATGTCTGCATGTAGAATATGTGTGAAATAAACCTTTAAATAGGGCAAAAAACCCCGCAAAAGTATAATAGGCTACACACTGGTGTTGAGCGAACCGCACTGTTCGGGTACATACCGAACATTACGGTTTTTGGACCCCGGACCCTACATTTCACTGTATGTTCGGGTTGGAGTTCGGCGATTTAATGGCGCGTTTTGAAAGGCTGCAGGGCAGCCAATCAGAAAGCCCATAACATTACATACATATACATTGTATGTAATGCTATGGGCTTTCTATAAACTGAAAGTCTATAAACCAAATCTCTTTCGGTTTATAGACTTTCGTTTTATAGAATGCATGTAATGCTATGGGCTTTCTATAAACCGAACGTCTATTAACCGAATCTCTTTCGGTTTATAGACTTTCGGTTTATGGAATACATGTAATGCTATTGGTATTCTATAAACCGAAAGTCTATAAACCGGAAAAGATTCGGTTTATAGAAAGCCAATAGCATTACATGTATTCCATTAACCGAAAGTCTATAAAGCGAATTTCTTTCGGTTTATAGACTTTCGGTTTATAGACTTTCGGTTTATGGAATACATGTAATGCTATTGGCTTTCTATAAACCGGTCAATTGACCTATTTGTATGAATGAGGACTCTATTTCGGTTTATAGAATAGCAATAGCATTACATGTATTACAAAAACTGAAATTCTATAAACCGACTCTCTTAGGCATTTTTAAATACTGCAATTTGTTGGTGTTAAATATTACAAAAAACAATCCCCCCCTTGGGCCCGAACCTCCCTCTCTCGAAGAAGAAGCCAATAATAAGTAAATAAAGATCTGACTACCAGTCCTTTTTGTTATGTCTTATGTAGACAGGATTCAAGAGGTTAATTTAATCAGTAGTTAGGCAACAAAAATAAGTACAGGGCTCTTGGGCCTAAAAAAAAAAAAAAAAATGTTGTATGTTATGTAAGTTTATTGGAAAAGAAAGCTCACAGTGATGATTTGAAAACACTATAAAATAAATTAATCAATAATCATAGATGTTTCCGAGTCAGAGTGAAAAAAAAAAAAAAATTACATTTGCATCCTGCACTTCATATCTGAGAGTCAAATAGAACCGTCAAATACTGTGCTTACAGCACACTTTGAAAAATTCTAATAGTTTTGGGTAGTAAATAGTACATTTGCGTCTTGCGGTCCACTTCATATCTGAGAGTCAAATAGAACCATCAAATACTTTGCTTACAGCGCACTTTGAAAAATGTGAATAGTTTTGGGTGGTAAAAAGTACATTTGCGTCTTGCGGTGCATTTCATATCTGAGCGTCAAATAGACCTGTCCAATACTGTGCTTACAGAGCACTTTGAAAAATTCTAATTGTTTTGGGTGCTAAATAGTACATTTGCGTCTTGCGGTGCACTTCATATCTGAGAGTCAAATAGAACAGTCCAATACTGTGCTTAAAGCGCACTTTGAAAAATACTGGCTACTTCCTCCTCCTCCTCCAGCGCCGCTTCCACCTACACCGCCACGGTCACCGCCTCCTCAACCTATGGGTCACTTAGTATAAACTGAAAGAGAATACCCTGCCCTTAAACCCTCTCTGAAATGGATAATTCTGTTGATCTTCCTGGCAGCCATGCTTTAGATTTAGATTTATGTTCTTCCAAAGCTAAAATCAAAGATTCCATCTAGTGCTATTTTATGGCTCAGCTGTATTTGTAATTTGTATGTATTTCATGTTATTTTAAGTTATTTCCCTATCCACATTTGCTTGCAGGGCACTTGTCCTACTCTTTTGAACAAAGGAATTTTGCGCAGACGGTGCACCTCTCAGCATGCAAATAAATTCAGTTTACGCAGGCAGGCTTAGTGTAGATAAATATTCAATTTTTATTGGCAAAAAAAGGCAATAGAAACAAAACGCAGTTTCACACGTTTCGCCGTGAGGCTTAATCATAGACTGGCATGTATTACAAAAAAGACAACTTAAAAGCATTATTGGGAGCACCTTTAAAGTGTTCCTATTGGTTAAAAACTTTTGTTCACAAGTGTATCTCATTAAAAGCAAATGAATACTGCATCATTGGTTTTAAAGACACAGGAAAAGTACATTCGTGTAAAGTAGTGACAGGTTAATTACACGTTCCAAATATTGAACGTCTATTCCTATGATCCATATGCAAGCCTGCATGTAGCCATATATTCATGATAAGTAGTTCTCTAGTTTGTGTTACATATAACTGTAGACAAAACTTAAACAAATGGCAAAACATACAAGCTTAAACAGTTAAAAAGTGTATATAATAACAATGAAATTGGAATGCATCAAATATGCATAAAAGCATACATGTGCTTTTATTCAGTCCAAGGACTTATATATTATATAGATGAAAGATATTCCCAAATAATATAAATATCGATAGAAATGTATGCGATCAGGAGACAAGAGGGAGGCCCCTTGAATGGCAGGGGGGGGGGAAAGGGGGGGAGGGGGGAAAGGAGGGAAAGGGGGGAGAGGGAGGGAGGGGGGGGAGTAACTATTCAATAAAACAATTGACTACATCTGACGTCACAAAAAAACTTGATACTAATGTTGAAAAACTGGAGGTTTTCTGAAACCATTGGCTGGATGGTATAGGTGTGACATGTGTGGTGACTGTAATAGATACCCTAAAAAAGAGATTTCTTTCAAAGAAAATAGCTCTGGGAATAAAATATAAAATTTACGGTTTTCTATCTTGCAGAATAGTTTTTGTAATTTATCTGTTTCCATTCGGTTTATAGACTTTCGGTTTATAGAATAGCAATAGCATTACATGTATTCTATAAACCGAAAGTCTAGAAACCGAATCTCGTTTGGTTTATGAACTTTCCGCTTATGGAATACATGTAATGCTATTGGCTTTCTATAAACCGAACTAGAGTCCCCATTCATAAGAATTGTTACAGAATTTCCTATGAATGGGGACTCTAGTTCGGTTTATAGACTTTCGGTTTATAGAATACATGTAATGCTATTGCTATTCTATAAACCAAAAGTCTAAAAACTGAATGTCGTTCGGTAGATAGACTTTTGGCTTATGGAATGCATGTAATACTATTGGCTTTCTATAAACCGAAAGAGAGTCCCCATTCATAAGAATTTCTTATGAATGGGGACTCTATTTCGGTTTATAGAAAGCCAATAGCATTACATACAATGTAATCGCTGAACCCCGAACTCCAACATGGACACACAGTGAAATGTCCGTGTTCGGGTCCGGGGTCCAAAAACCATAAACTTCGGTACGAACCCGAACAGTGCTGTTAGGGTTCGCTCAACACTTTATACGTTTCCTTACCGTGGAATCTAGGTTAGATTTGTTTCCATATAGAAAGCCAATCCTAGGATATAGCTTTGACACAAGCTTATCAATATGGAGACCAAAAGATAAGTTTGGATCTAGCCACATGCCAAGATACTTATATGAATTTACCTGGGTCAGATTATAACTGGATTTGGTCTTGATGTTTAATTGAGGATTGCTTAATTTAAGTAGTTTGGCATTTGTCCCAAACAACATGGACACAGTTTTTTCAGTGTTGAGGAATAATTTGTTTCTAGATATCCAATTTTCAACTTTAGAAAACTGATCCTGTGGCACGGATTCCACTTGCGATAGTTGAGTACCGCACGTATAAATGACCGTATTATCAGCATACATATGCACATGAGCCAGGTCACACACCAAGGGTAGATCATTTATAAATAGTGAGAATAGCAATGGCCAAAGAACGGATCCTTGAGGCACTCCACACTTGATTGGCAACGGGAGGGAGGCAGCATCAGCAATGGACACATATTGCGATCTATCAGACAAGTATGAACGAAACCAGCAGAGCGATCTCTCATTTATACCGGAACAACTTAGTTTGTGTAGCAGAAGATCATGATCAACTGTATCAAAGGCCTTTGCAAAGTCTAGGAAAACTGCACCTGTGAGTTCACCACTCTCCATACCACTCTGAATGTCATTGCTCACCTTTAAGAGGGCAGTAATCGTGGAGTGATTTGACCTAGACCCAGATTGAAGCAAGGTTAGATAATTGGACCGTTAATAATACTCGCACAGTTGATCATGGGCACATTTTTCCGGCATTTTAGAAAGTATGGGTAGCAGTGAAATAGGCCTGTAGTTTGACACTAAGTTTACATCACCACTTTTGTGAATGGGGATAACTCTGGCTTTTTCCAGGCTTTGGGGACATAACCGGAGGACAGGGACTGATTGATTTAGCAGGCAATGGGTCGCGCAGTAACAGGCGCACTCAGCCTCAGTAGCATTGACGGAAGTAGGTCCGGCCCACACTGTAATTTCATTTTTTGATTGAGGAGATGCGCTGCTATTTCACTATCTGATATAGTAGTAAATTCAAATTCAGCAATGTGTTTGGCCAGGGGTGATATCGGTGGTGACTCGTCTGCCATATAAAAAGTGCCATGATCTTCATTGTGGTGATTTGCTATAAGAGCTGTGGCGCATCCTACAAAGTAGTTATTGAATTCATGTGCTATTGCCATGGGAGATTTTAGAACTTCATTATGTGTTTTAATTGTGATAGGTTCTGAGCGGCACGTAGGGTCATACATGTTTTTTATGATGCTCCAAAATTTGGTCGGATTGGCTAGATTTCTATTCAGACGTTCAGAGAAATAAGTTGCCTTGGCAAGTTTGGTTTGAGTCTTGCATCTATTGCGGACGTGCCGATAAGTGTTGTGATCTTGGTCAGAGCCAGTTTGCTTAAATTTTGACCATAAAGCATCCCTGAAATGAAATAAGTCCATGAGGTCAGCTGAGACCCAGGGAAGATGGGCACCCCTTACTCTCACTCTACGCAGCGGGGCATGTTTATCACAGACCTGCATGAACTCCTAATTTCCAAGACCTACTGCTAATAGATGGAGGTGAATAATCTGCACACAGGTTAGGTAAGGTTTATAAAAGAAAATGGACCTGGGGGTGGGTGGGATTAAACAACCTTCTTGCAAGAATCCAAATGGCTATGTGTGCTGGGATTCTGGTGTGTTCAATTCAGTTACTGACACCCTTCTTGCAAGAATCCAAATGGCTATGTGTGCTGGGATTCTGGTGTGCTCAATTCAGTTACTGACACCCTTCTTGCAAGAATCCAAATGGCAACGTGTCCTGGGATTCTGGTGTGCTAAATTCAGTTACTGAAACCCTTCTTGCAAGAATCCAAATGGCTATGTGTCCTGGGATTCTGGTGTGTTCATTTCAGTTACTGACACCCTTCTTGCAAGAATCCAAATGGCTATGTGTGCTGGGATTCTGGTGTGTTCAATTCAGTTACTCACACCCTTCTTGCAAGAATCCAATATATATTATATATATGTATATATATATATATATATATATATATATATATATATATATATATATATATATTGCCATTATACGTCAGTGTTAGTTTATCCATTAATATGCCAGTATTATTTTGCCATTAATATGCCAGTGTTAGTTTGTCCATTAATATGTCAGTAATATTTTGCCATTAATATCCCACAGCCAATTTTCCCATTAATATGCCAGAATTATTTTCCCATTAATATGCCACCATCAGTTTGCCCATTAATATGACAGGAAGGCACATTAAACCTACTTACCCACTAAACCAGCGGTGAACCCACCTTTGGATGACACTTTGGCTACACGAGGGGATATAAAGGCACTCTTTCTGAATCTGCAAGTATGGTAGAAGAAGGAGAAAGGGGTAATATGTATGGAATGTAAAATAAAGTGACAGGTATGGAATTGGAAATTAAGGTAATCCACAACAAACTTTCGGATCTTACTGACTGAGCGGACCACTCTGTTTGTAAACATTATACACTGAATCACCAGGTTGCAACATTGAATAACAAACTATGGCAGGCAATTCTGCAGACTTTTAGAATCTCAGAATCTAAGAGGAGGTAGGGCCAACCAATCTCTGACCCTATATCCATGATCTGATAACACATCATCAACCTACTACGGTAATATCGACATTGTGGTCAAACTAAGATCACCAATTGAAAATATAACTTACCTCTTGGCTGCAAGGAAAGATAAGTGGATATCCTATAAAGAAGCAGAGCTACAAATTTATTAAGACTTTTCACCCACCGTACTAATGTGGAAGTACTCCATGTCATCGTTAATGGCAGTAATGAGGCCCTTTACTGACTCTATCCGTCACCAAAAACAAAAATCTACTTGTCATTGAATACCCTTCATATATACCAGCAACTTAAACTTACCACTCCCAACGGCTTCTCAGACCACTCCTGTGTTTGAGGAAGACACGTAAGTGAGACATTGACCTGCTGATTAATGGCTATTACCACCTTTACCCCATGGCCCCTGGAGAGACATGGAAATCTCGAAGAGTTCAACATAAAACTTTTTTCCATAAGTATCCACATTGATCCATTCAAAGGAGGACTTGACAAGGACTGTCCCCAAATCAGGTCGGGACTCTGACCAACTTTTGGACATATGGGTGATGTGCACTGGCCTTGTCTTCAATCGGATCTACTAAATGAGAAGTCTGCTGCTCCTGCATAGATGAACATTTGGACTTTCTCTACTTTCTCCTTCTGCTCCCCTGGGCTTCTCTGCCAGCTCTACCATAAAGCTAGTGGAATTTTTTCAGTAATGAATAGGGGATGCAAGACAATTTTTTTTTGTTTTCCCTATGAACACCTCATCACCTGAAATGTTTTTAAGACATCAATTTATTTTTTTCTTAAATTATTTCTACCGTATTAGGATTGTTTTTATTTTTTGTAGGTCCTGAAGTACTGCCTTCTCAAACACTTCCAATGCTCCTGTGAGATATATATATATATATATATATGGATTTATGTGGATTTTTTAATAAAGATCAGTCTGTGAGTGCATATTAAACATAGCACACTCACTTTATACTGTACTATATTACACTATATACCGTATTTGCTCGATTAGAAGACAAGGTTTTTTTCAGAGCAAAACCTTCTTATAATCTGACCTCAAATTGAGGTCAGATTATAAGACATGGATCCAGGTCCCCAGCAGAGCTGCAGGGGACCTGGATCCCCCTCTCTGACAGCAGAGGAAGTCTGCGCGATGAGCACAGACTCCCCTGCTTCCGCCCGGCACGACCGCCGGGGCTTCTGTGAAGAAGCCAGGTACTTCCGCTTTCGTCACAGAAGTCCCGCGAGCGTGCCGGGCGGCAGCAGGGGAGGTCTGCTTCCCCGCTAGCCACCAGGGTAAATCGGGCAGCTGGGGGATGTCTGCACGATACGTGCAGACATCCTCAATGCTGCCCGACACGGCAGACTATTATGATGGACCAGCTGTCCGTCATAATAGACTGCCGTGTCGGGCAGCATGGAGGATGTCTGCACGTATCGTGCAGACATCCTCCGGCTGCCCACCACTAGACACCAAGGATCGAGGTAAGGGGAAGGGAGGGGGGCAGAGAGACAGGGGGAGGGAGGGGGGCAGAGAGACAGGGGGGACAGAGCAGGAAGGGGGGGAGAGACAGAGGAAGGGGGGACAGAACAACAAAGGGAGGGAGGGGGGCAGAGAGAAACATGTGGAGGGGAAGAGACAGGCGAGGGGGGAGTGGGGAGTGAGACAAAGCTGGGGGCAAGGGAAAGAGAGAGGCAGCATTGGCACATAAAAGGAAATAAACACAAGAAATGCATTTTTTTTTATAATATTTTATTAAAAAAGCAATTTACATGTGAATATATACAAGTTTAACTTTTTTCCTATAGGGTAGTCTTATATTCAGGCTTTTAGTTTTTTTCCTAAAGGAATATCCAAAGTTTGGGGGGTCGTCTTATAATCAGGGTCGTCTTATAATCCAGCAAATACGGTATTGTTTTAATCTCCCCTTATGTGCTCCCATTTCTTGTTCATCTGCATCATATCTACATAATCTGCCTACCTACATTTCTAATTTTTGTTTAGCATAAATGCGTGATGATAAGCTTGACCTTTTTATGTATGCTTAAAAGAAGTCAAGTTTAGTTATACAATATACATTGGTTGTCCTGTCCCACCCCCCCCTAGTATATATTTGAAAGAAGTACAGTATTTTTTCATGTTTATAAACACCCTTTCAAAACAGAACATATTTTCATAAATTTCCTATTAAATTCTACATATTTAGATGTATTTATATTCAGTATGCTCACTTCTTAAAATCTTTTAAGTAAATTTACCAAGACTTTATCTTGCCATGTTCTGCTATATGAAAGTCCGTGAGGGTAAGGACAGAATAAGCTGTAGCACAATTAAATCAACATTATTTGGCTTGTAAAATATGGCTGGCATTTACCTTTAACATGGTATCTTCTAATATTAATCTCTGGGAACACAGATAAAGTAAATATGATTTAGAAATCAAAACGAAAACACTTCTTTTTGTTCAGACAGTGTATAATCCATGAAGACAAATGTTTTATTTATTCTCCAACAAACTCACAGATAATGGCCACTGTGGATAATACTTGACAGAGTAAGCATCTCCAAATTGTCTCTATGATTTTTCTTAATAAGTTTGAGTTCATGGTAGGCATATACAGAATCCAAAACATGTTAAAACATCATTCAGTTCAAGTCACAACATCATGAATCAAAGCACTACAATACCCCCAGTATAATAATATTCAGCGCTTTTGCATCCCTAAATTTCTGTCAGTACTGCAATATTATATCCTATAACTCCATGGCCTGTAAACAGAGATCTAAATGTGACTAATATTTAAAATGTAATACTTTTTCATTGTACATATGACTTACAATTGTATCACATAATGTTATTGCCAGTAATTTTGCAATAAAAGCAGTATTCCTGCTACTGGTATTTTACTGTTATTTTAGGAATTTTAAAAATGTTCTTTATGCTCCCCCTAACTTTCTGTTAGAACAAAGGTGAATATAGTGATCAGTCACAAACATCTAAAGGTAGCACACTTAGAAAACTCAGGGAAGTTTTACACCTGAGCTATGCGTTAGACTACAAAGCTTGCAGTCATAGCTCTACCTAAATTGTTTGCACTACATAAATAAATGTTAATGTAATGTAATGTAATAGCTGGTTCTAGCCAGTTTACGGCTCTGTATATATTATAGCCTGTTCAGGCCTATGTGTGTCAGTTCATCCTAAGTGGGGTGGTGGGAGTGGGAACACGTCTTTGAAAGATAGAATTACATTTCAGGATCCACTTGTGTGGTATGTGAATAGGGTTTATGAACAAGCCCATTAGTATGTTAAATTGTACCCATGGTAAATGCTAGAAGAAAGGAATTTAACACAAAAGGGTTTGAAGAGTTAATCTAGAAGGAAAATGGTATCAGAGAATTAAGCCAAATTTAGTCTTAAAACATCTACTAATGGTAGGTTCTGGTGGAGGCTTAAAAAAGAAAAAAAGGTTTTAAAAATAGATTCCCCCCTAATATATCAATAAGACTCCTAGAATTGACTATGGAAGCAATGAACTTAAGAGACTGGCTTGATACGGGCATACAAATGATCATTTTCTTTTTTATTTTATTGGTTTTTAGACATAAAACAAAACAAATATTCAAACAGGAATAAGGGAAGGGAACATTTGGAAAAATACAATAGGATTATATGAGAGCAGTTCACAGGATTCGATTAGATAGAAAGGGGGGGGGTGAGAACCCCCCCCCCCCCCCCCCCAGTAAAAACATATAAAATAAAAGTCAAAAACCAGACCAAGTGACTCTTGATACAAAGCACAGAAGACATGAACTGTGACATTTTTACAATACATTAAAAACATGAAAAAGACCACAAAATCCTCTGGCAATCATGACTACCAGACTCTCCTCAAAGAAATATATATCAAAAAAGAATATAAGCCTGTGAGAAATGAGGTGGGATTTAAGAATCCACCTCCCCTCTCCAACATCCCAATCTACTCGGGAAAATCCAGTGGAGCCAGGTTTCTCTGTATTTATCAATGGTATCATTTGCGGAGGCTATCAATTCTTCAGCAACTCGTATCTCTTCCACATGATCTAACCATTCAGTAGTAGTAGGTTCAGCTTGCGATTTCCAATGTTTAGGAATCAGGGATATAGCTGCTATGAGAAAATGTTTAGCAATTGATTTTTTGAATCAAGGAATGGTCATGCCAGAGGAAAACAACAACATAGCTTCAAAGGTGAACGGGTATGTACTACAGCCATATTCTGTAACATTGCTGAGGACCATCTTCCAAAAGGTGTGGCTTATTGGGCAGGACCACCAAATGTGGAGGTCTGTGCCTATGTCTATGTTGCATCTCCAACACAGCGGGTCAATACCAGGTATCATAATATGAAGCTGCTGGGGGGTGCGATACACAAGCGCCAACAGCTTATAGTTGATCTCTTGGTATTTTACCATTCCCATTTCCCAATAAACATAATTGGGGCAGAATCACCTGGGGATAACAAAATATTATAAATGCGAGAAACCCCATGATCAATTAAAGATGGGGAGGTGCTGAGACATTCAAACCAGGTCTTATCACGTCTCAGAGCATTCTGTCGAGGAAGATGAGATATGTAGTGTGTGATTTGAGTGTAATTAAAACGGTCCATCAGAGATGGTTCCGCTTTCAGTAATGTTTGGATGTTAGACACTCACCTCGAGGTCAGTAGGGGGAAGAGATTTGAAAGTCCTGGAGAGTGAGTGCCCTGTGTAAAGTCTGAGTTACCTCTTAACATTGTGAGTGGGGAGGGGTATTTGGGCAGATTTTGACAGAGAGTGTAGTATGAGGATTGCAGAGCCAATAGTAGGATGCAATTTACATAGAGCTAGGGCTCGATGTGTGGTGATCCAAGGGAGGGATCTGATGGGTATCAGTATGGAAAATTTTTCCAGTTCAACCCAGTGTTTAGAAGGTGCAAAACACTTCCATTCTAGAGTTCACAGCAGATGCGTGGCTTGATAATATTTATGTATCAGCCAGTGCCAGACCACCCTCCTGTTTGCTGCGTGTCAACATAGCGTAGCTGAGTAGTTTCTTATTGCCCCAGATGTATTTAATAATTGCAGAACGTAAATTACTAAAATAACTCGGTGGGAGTGTAATAGATAATGTTTGAAATAGGTACAGTATTCAGTAAGCAGATTCATCTTGATAACATTAATACGTCCTATCCAGGATATATGCGAATAATCCCATGTGCCTAAGTCAGTGAGCAGAGTCTGTGAGATGGAAGAAAATTTTAGCTAAATAACTTAGACAGGTGGGGCGATAGCCAAATTCCAAGGTATAACATTTTATCAGTACAAGTTTTAAATTGGAAATTAGATTTCAGGTTTTCTGTTAGTGTGTGTGTACAGGAAATTATTAAAATTTCCGACTTCGCGTAATTAATCAGTAGATTGGAGAGCGTACCATAGTGTTCAAATTCCCATAATACATTGGGTAATGAAATATGGGGGTTAGAGATTATGAATAAAAGATCTTCAGCATACACTGAGACCTTATAGTGTTTGTTTTTTATTTGGAATCCCTCAATAGAAGGGTTGTCTTTGATGGCTTGTATGAATGGCTCCAGAGTTGGGGTGAATAACAATGGGGACAGTGGACAACCCTCCACGTCTGGTCTCATTGCAAATTGGGAATGGGTCCCCCAAAATGGCATTAACCCGGACTCTGTTCAGAATATAGTGCATTGATCCATGATTGGACATGTAGGCCAGACCCAAAATGGCGTAAGGTCACTCTCATGAAATCCCAATCCACTCTGTCAAAAGCTTTTTCAGTGGAAGCAGATGTGAACCCAGGAACAGTTTGAAAATAGCCCAATCTACCTCTTCCAGGTCCACATAAGGGATGTCTCAGATACAGTGAGGTCTGCCACCAAATTAGAGTGAACCTGGGTGGATGAAATCAGGGGGAGAATCTCCCCAAAAATTCACCATTCCCTCTATACATGACCCACAGATCATATACTAAGCTACCCGTAAAATGCATGTCTAAAAAGAACTGGAGAAAAACATAAATATATAAGTATAGTAGGGACCAAAAAAGGTAAAAATCAGCCTACCAGTTGGGCTTAAAATCTCTGCAGATATTTTTGCAGTTTCCTACATACCATAACCTAACATATAAGAATCAGCATAACAAGTGAATAGTATATAAGATCAGGGTATAAACCTGCATCTCAAACAGAGTAGTGACCTAAAACAGTAGAAATTACCCATTGGGGCAGAGTGTCTGTAATGATAATAGGTTAACACAAATTATATCAAACATAAATGGTACCGTAGTCTGGCAGGATTTACGAAAAATAAGTTGGTGCTAGAACCACCTTGCAGGTGGAAGCCCATGAAAATTGCCAGCAAAAACTCAGGAACAGTATCGACCTTAGAAAATTGTTCGGGTTAGGATGGTGCTTGTATAAGTATATAAAATAGCCAGGTCAAATAAAGAGAATGGAGCTCCTTGAGCACCAGCAAATATACAAGAAACAAGAACCAAAAAGCAGTCTACAGGTCAGTTCAACCCAGGGAACTCATTCCTCGGGATCAGCTGGTCCCCGGTGCGTATTTTCCGGCTGAGGTCTGGAACGTGGCCGTGTAGACCTCCTTGGGCATTGAGGCAAGGGCCTTGGTGGGCTGTTAAGCAGATTATAAAAATCAAAAGAGGTCCAATCCGGAAGATCAACGGTAGGTAGCTCCAGAGCTGCCAACAGCGGAGGAACATCCTGCGGGGAACGGATGACATGCATAGCTGTGGCCATGCAGATCTGGAGAGCAAACGGGTAAGTCCACTGGTATCTTTGGCGGGCCTCCTGGAGCAGATTCGTAAGAGGCCGCAGGGCTCTTCTCTTACCCACTGTAATCCTGGAAATATCATCAAAAAAGGAGATTTGTTGACCCTCAATATTCCAGATTCGACGGACTCTGGCAGCCTTCATAACGGCATTGTTTAGTGTGAATTCGTGGAAGCAACAGATCACTTCACGGGGCAGAGCATCAGAGGGACCTCGTGGGTGCAAGGCTGGGTGGGCTCAGTCCAGTTGGACCCTGGCCTCCGGTGGCCTCCTCAGGATTCCATTAAAAATCCGAGCTAGAATAGGCCCCAAGTCCTCCATCAGATCGTTTTCACATAGGCCACTAATGCGCATTTTGCATTGTCTGCCCCAGTTGTCCTGGTCCTCCAAGGCCAGGATCAAGTCAGACACTGCAGTCGTTAAACGACGGTGAGTCGTTGCAGATTTTTGTTGGTATGTCTTAAGGGCTGTAATATCAGACATTGCAATCGATAGAGAGCCATCCAGTTTGGCAATAGATGCCTTTACAGTTGGCCTGACAGTTCCTCCTGGACCACATGGTGTACCTCTTCCTGCATAGCCTTACGGACTTCTAATATCAAATTAGAGAAATCCTCTTTGGTGGGTAAGGATTGAAATATTCCTTGAGAGGTTTCAGGTCTCTGAGATATCTGTTGCTGCCCCAGGGATGGTGGATCACTATGAGATAAGGTCGTCGAGGGAGATCGCGGCCTGCCCTTGTGGTCCTGTTGCGAGGACATTGTAATTGGGGTGAGAAAAAGTCACGGAGTGACGAAGAAGGGGCTTTCTGCAAGGGAGCTCCATGCTCTGCAATCAGCGGGTATTTTTTATTTCTCCCCATATCTTCCATAGTGAAGTTTATAGCGTAAAATAGCATTGGAAGTGGCGGAGCTGCGACCATTCCGCTGACCAGGCAAGACACACCCCTGGATAATTTTCTTACATCCTCAAATGATATTTTTCTTTATCTAGGACTAAGGGCTATTTGCAGAATAATATTGATCTAATTAAGTCCCAGTTAGAAGAAGATATGGACAAACTATTGAAAAGTCCAATCACTATTTTAAAAAGTTCTTCTAAGTGGAGTATTAGAAATAGAGAATTTGCAAACATCATTGTCCTTGGTTAGATGGGAACAAGATCTTAACAAAATAATATCCACAACATTTGGTTATCTATTATGATGAGATTTAAAAAAAAAAAAAAAAACATTGTTTAAATCTATCATAACTGCAGTATAACCTAATGAATCATAGGTATACAGTCCCTCTGAAATTGAAAAAAAAAATGATTCCATCAAACTCAGACTCCTGTTGAAAATGAAGTGTAGAAGAAGGCTCTTATCTCTACACCTGGTGGAGTTGTAGGAATTTAAATAATTTCTAAAATATGTTAGATGTTCTGTCAAATTTAGTAAATATAAAAGATCTGAAGAGTCCAGAGATGTATCTACTCCACATATGTTTTCCAATATTAAACCCAGTAAATAATTACTTGGTGTTTCATGTGTTAATTGTGGCAAAACAATGGATGAAACCTGAAAAATTAGGTTTTATACCAGCTAATCATGGAAAAAGATATATGTCATTACCAGTAATGTTGGGGTAAAAATGATTTGGAAATAGTCATACACTACTTGTACTTATTGTCTTATAATTTGCAAAAAAACTTGGGGTATTACCAAATACCATTTAGCAAGGTTTTCATTAGCTTTTGTGAATAAAAGCTTTTTCAAGTAAATGTTGGAAAAAGTGGTTTCTTGTTCAATTTTCCCCCATATTTTATTATATTTATTGATAAATGATATGATATTATGAAAATAATGATAATCTCTTCTTATCCTGAAAAAAAGGCAATATATAATTACAGCTAAGCAAAAACACCACAAAAGTGCTAAAACGACCATGATCTTAACATAATACATGGCCATGAAGGTGTACATTTTCCTTTTTTTAAAAATTCATATAGAAAAAGACATTACAAACACTTACATATAGCAACAAAAGAGAAATCTCTCGCAGGTATCCCTACAACAGAATTATGCGTGGAATTCACCAGGATAGCTGCGAGTGAAATAAACATAAACACTATAATTTCAGATTGGGATGCACAGACAGGGTCAGAGATCCATCACACTCTTAATTGCGTTTCCAGAAATAGGCAATGCCTAAAGAAAAAAATGATCAGGGGAGTTTACAAGTCTCTGTTTAACTCTTTTTCTCTGCATCCTTTCTTTCCTTCTCTTTTTTGGTCCCATTCCCTTCTTCGCCTCTTATAATTAAATGTCCAGCTTATAAAGTAATCAAGTGAGAACTAGAGTTTCTAACTTGTTCAGCAAATTGCCATATGATACATATTTGTAACTGGAGAGCTCACTGGACCAACCCAATTATATCCCAATATATAGTTGGTGTTTTAGTTGGTTCGGCAAGTGACTATTACAGAAGGGAAGACTGGATTTCCAGTTACGGACAATAATCATTTTTGCGGCCATCAAACAGTGTTTCGCCAGTGGTTGAAGGGATGAACTTTAGGCTGAAACAGCATTGCTCCTGCTGTCAACAGTTGAAACACGTTAAAACCCACTTCCACATCCTTCAACAATCAAGTGTTAAGTACATGTTTAATCATGCTCACAGGATATGTGCAACATTTTAGATGTTAGGGAATTGAGCAGATGAGGACATGAGAGAGGAATAGTGAAATTTTACACTTGATATTAAAGAGATATTAATTATCAATGTGCCGTTTCCCATTTTTTAAAATGACATTCCATTCCTTGTTCTTGTCTTTTCATTCCACACATAAACAATCAGACATTCGGGTATCTTATATTTTATTCAGAAGACTGGGCATGATATGTATATATAAATATTTTTTAAAAATGTTTTTTTTTTGTAAGAGACCCTAGGGATTTTGATGATTGCTGTGTAACAAACCAAAGGTGACGGTCATGAAGAATAATATAATTTAGGATGGAAATGTTAATATTCTATATTTACATATTTTACATTTTATCTGTTCTGTTACTTTTAACTTTCTTTCAGATCTGCATAAATGTGGTTAAAAACATGGTTTTACTAAATAATATTATAGGATACATTTAATTTATGAATGACAAATATTTATGGAAACAATAATAGTGTGGCTACCATATACTGTACACCATGGGTTACTGGGAGTGGATAAATTACTGAAACACTATATACAATCTCTAGATTATAAGCTTGCAAGAAGGACTCTCTACCTCACGGACCAGTCTGTTCTAGTTTATCTAACTTAGTATGTAGTTCCCTTCTATGCTCTTTATCTAGCGCTACGTAAATTGTAGGCGCTATATAAATAAATGTTAATGTAATATAATGTTTGCAAAGCAGACACCTATTAATAAGTGTCCCAGGTGCTACATTCTTTCACAGACTGCAAGATAGATTGCTTTCCCTCCTTCTATCTGCCAGAATTTTATTATGGAGTAACAAAGGAATTCATATTTTATTATACCAATCATTGGTTTTCTTTTTGTTGAGTTTGCACACCCTTTTCCACTATTTAATGTCTTTGGATCAGTTGGGGCACTGAGAGTGTCTTGTTGGGAAAAAGATGTAAAGAATATAACATGTGAGCAAAGGTTGATTCACACCACTCATGGAAGGCCCAATAGATAAATTATAATGCAAAGTAACAATACCTTGGATAGCAAGTGACTATATCAAAGACAAGTGAGGCTGACTTTTTTTTATTGAAATTTTTTGGTAAAAAGAAAATAAACATATTGTACGGGAAAAAAAGGATTGCAAACTTAGTTAAATAATTGCAAAGTAAATAAATATAAAATGGCAAACATGAACAAACAATAACGAAGCATAGAAAAATGCAATGAAGGAATAATATTAAACATGAATAAACAAAAAAACAAGTTGAAATTCTCATTTATTCAGCTTAATTATCAAACAACAAAGTCTTATTTTTTTTATTTTATGTCTGTTAAATGTGGTTGGAGGGAATGTAAAGTTTGCTGCATAACCAAGGGATACATTGTTCAAATTTGTTGTAATCATCAGTCGGGATTGATACAGAATGTAATTTAAAGATTAATGTTACAACTATTTAAATAAATCCAGAATGCAAGGGTCACTTTTTAACTGGTAGTTTTTAACTTGCAGTTAATGTTAAAGCTCAAAAGAAATATAAATATATATCCACAATATTTTTTTTTATGTAAGCATATCTAGGTTTCCCATGGTTTACAATTCACCTTATGCCTTCCACTACCACATTGCATCTGTTCCTGGCATTCACATCCATTACATAATTTATTATGCATAGGTTAAAGATGTAGCCCTTATTCAGAGTCTCCCTAAAACATGATGTACATATATTGCTTCTTGAT
Organism: Pelodytes ibericus; assembly: GCA_036172795.1. Classification (NCBI taxonomy): domain Eukaryota; kingdom Metazoa; phylum Chordata; class Amphibia; order Anura; family Pelodytidae; genus Pelodytes; species Pelodytes ibericus. The sequence goes on along the minus strand of CM069861.1, from coordinate 121,811,481 downwards.
TGGTTATACAAAAAACGAAGGTTCGTTTGAAATTACAATAGGAGCCAATTAACTGCCTTTAAGAGCTCATATGAAAACTACATAATGGTACCTTATGTGTGGTTATGTTGAGCAAGCTACAAGGACACATCCTAGCTACCAAATGATATAATGAATGTTGTCATATTGAGGTTGTAAGCTCCTATTGAGTTTTATTATTGCTGTAGCAGGAAATTATACAGAATAAATGTGTGAAACACATTTTCTTGCTGAAATTAGTGTTTGTCGATTAACCCCCTGATTTATGCTGCAACAGTGATAGCACGGAGTCGTTCAAGAATGCATGTTTTATTGATTCTTTGAGATACTTCTGGCCAAGACAACAGAAAAGATTCCCATTTCCAATGTACATTTTCGTACTCATAACTGAGAGATGATCAAGGGCATTGTTCTGCTTTGAGAACTAAGATGAAGATTAAATAAATAATAATAATGTGCAGAAAGGGTAGCTTGGCAAATTAAAACCTCAGAAAGATTTTTCTAAATTGGACAGTCCCACCAAATGTGCATGAACGGTCCTTCATCACCCATAAAAAATACATTGGAATGTTGCTATTTATTTTGTCAAGAGTTAAGTACATATCATGTAGCATTTGAAAGCTTTTGATCCTGGAATCTTGACTAAAGTGACCCTGCATGAGTTGATTGTATTATTTTCATTCCTCCTCTGGTAGCTGAGGAAAGAGTGAGCTCCATTTCATCTTGAATTTACAATTGGAATTGTCGGTTGTTTGGTGCAGAATAGAAAACATTGTTGAATTTAGCTCTTTTCTTGCAGAAGTTTTACTAAACATTCAAAATTTGTTAATCGGACAACATCTTCTTCACACATTAATTGATACATGATTATGTAATTATCTGGCAGCTGTGGATTGCTGTAGATGCTCCCAAGATAAAGATTTCCCTTCTCTCCAAAAATGTGAGATGAAAGTCAGGCTTTGCGAGAACCATTCATGGTATTGTAATGGTGCTTCCCAATGAGGGAATAAGCGACATCCCAAAATTGTGACGGAGAGACTTGCCCATCCAAAAAGGTTTTTGAAACATGAGTTATTACATATGTGAATCATGGCAGATGTAAGTTCCAAAAGAGATTCCTTAGAATGTCCCTTCTTTCTCAACTATATAAAGTTAGCAAAGCTTACCACACAGAAAGGTGTTTCTTGAATTACCCAAGAGCATTTAGTTAAAAAGAGGCATGAGAAGCTGTTGCCAGACTTGCTTTGTAATACTAAAAGACATTTGGTACTGAGATACCAGCATACAACTAAAAGAACAGGAAATACAAAGTTTATTGTTCTCAAAATTAAATAAAAGATGTCCCTTTTTACTCACATTAACTGACTTTCAAGTATCCATATTGAAAGGTATCTGAAGAAATAAAGGATCTTTAGTAAAATGACATGTAGAAACATAGAAACATAGAATGTGTCGGCAGATAAGAACCATTAGGTCCATCTAGTCTGCCCAATTTTTTTTTGAGTACTTTTATTAGTCCCCCGTTCCCGGTCTTATAGCTAGGATAGCCTTGTGTCTATCCCACGCATGCTTAAAATCCTTGACTGTGTTTACCTCTACCACTTCTGCTGGCAGGTTATTCCATACATCCACCACCCTCTCAGTAAAGTAATACTTCCTGATATTACTTTTAAATAAATTGAGTGAATTGAGTGAATTATTTCCAAATAATTTTGGTAAGTTTAATTTGAAGTTAAAAAGACTATCTAATGATTTTTAAATCTGCCCTCCAAGGTAGTTAGGGCTACCTCATTTCCCTGAAATCAACACTTTTTTGAAGGGATCTTTTTTCTTTTTTACTTATTCCAATAAATAGTGTTTCCTATTTTCCATCGCTAATTTTCAAGTTGCTAATGGAGCAAAATTTGTATAGGGTGAGCCTGTCTTGCTGACGTTGGCTGATATCTGTCACTCCCTTAACTTCTTTTTTTTTGTAAATCTGTGTTTATTGAATTTTTCAAGAGAATAATCATAGCAGAGAATGGGGGGGGGGGGATACAGAAATTAGAGAAGGGGGGGGAATTCTGATAAGTACGCAAATATGAAATGAAATCTGTAGCAGCAAATGTCATCATCATAAAATAACCATAATACAGATCATAGCACAGAATTTTCATTATCATCAAATTGCAAGACAAACCCTGTGTCAGAGCGTGAATTTCAGAAGAGGAAAAAAAAAAAAAAAGAGGGGGGGGGGGGAAGAATAAGGGAGAAAAGGAGGGTGCGGGAGGTAATACATAATATTATTAAACAGTTTGTAGTAATGCCCGCGTACCGGGGTCTTCTAGGAACTGTAACCAATAAAACCAGGTTTGAGTATATGAATTATGGTCATCATCAGCCTTTTTGAGTAACTCTTCCATGTGTCTCACATTCTCCACTCTCAATATCCATTCTCGAAATGTGGGTGGGGTTGTGTCTCTCCAGTGCATTGGGATCAGTGCCTTTACCTCATTGAGCAAATGCCTAATAATTGACTTTTTGTAGTCTTTAATTGGTGTCGAGGTGTGGTGTAGTAGCAGCGGTGCTGGTTGGAAAGGTGGGGGCTTGTCCGTTAGAGTGGACAGTACAGTATATATCTTACGCCAGAAGGGTTCGATGAGGGAGCAGGACCACCAGATATGTAGCATGGTGCCTGGGGCCGCACCACATCGCCACCATTCAGCTGGGTGTTGGGGAAACATTTTCTGGAGCTGCACCGGGGTATGGTACCAGTGAGTCAGAAATTTATATAACATCTCCTGGGTCTTATTATTTATAGTGCTTTTATGTGTGAGTTGGAATTTTTTTTCCCATTGTTCTGTCGTTAGGGAAATTTGTAATGCTGTTTCCCATTTTCCCGCAAAAGTTGGCAGTACAGCCGGTGGGGTGTTCAGTAGCATTTGATATAGAAGTGAAATACCGTGGGGGGGGACAGTATCGTTCATGAACAGTGTTTCAAAATCAGTCAACAGTCTGGAGTAGAGGTGCTTGCGTGGTGCATTATTAAAAAAGTGACTAAGCTGCGTGTGTTGGAAATATTCCATGGGCGAGGGGTTTCTATCTGGGAAAATCGTATTAAACGATTTGAGTGTGCCGTCTAATAGAAAATCACTTATAGCTATGTGATCCGTCAACATAGTCTGGAGGAAAGAACCCCCCAGCATTCCTGGGGGAAATTCAGTATTATGACGAAGTGGGGTTTTTGGAGAAGGGTGTGAAGTGAGCATACCCTTTTTGCTGTGCGCATGTAGAATGGAGAGGGACGTTGAGACCAAGGGGTGAGATGCCACCAACTGTTTCGACTATGGCGGTGGCAGCCATGGCAATGCCTTAAGGGAACAAGGGATCGCTGCAGCTTCAATTGCAATCCATAATTTGTGTGGGGGGTGGAAGTCCGATTCCAGGATCCGTAAGAGATGGGTCGCCTGATAGTATCGTCTCATACATGGTAGACCTAAGCCCCCTCGTCTTTTTGGTTGGATCAGTAAATCCATCCTAAGTCGTGGGGGTCGGTTAGCCCAGATAAATTTTAAAAACATAGTTTTTAGTGAAACAAATAAGGGATCTGGCAATTTGATAGGTAGAGATTGGAATAGGTACAGGAGACGTGGAAGCACATTCATCTTGAGAACATTAACCCTTCCCAGCCAGGATAGGTAAGAAACTCCCCAGGTGTCCATATCCTTCTGTAGTACCTTTAGCAGAGGCGGAAAGTTCTGTTGATAAAGTTGGGTGGGATCAGTAGTCAACCATATGCCAAGGTATTTCATTTTATCTCTGCACCATTTGAACGGAAAGGAATCTGAGAGGCTCGACACCTCCCGGGTGGGAAGGGTTACATTTAAAATTTCAGATCTAGAATAATTGATTTTAAAGTTCGCCAATGCTCCGTATTTGTCGAATTCCTGTAGCAAGACAGGTAGGGATAGTCTAGGAGATGTGAGGGTGAATAATAAATCATCGGCGAAACCCAGTATTTTATGGTGGGTGTTCTTTATCTTCAAACCTGTGATATCGGGGTTCTGTCTAATTGCCTCAAGGAAGGGTTCCAGGGAAAGCGCGAAAAGAAACAGGGATAATGGGCAACCCTGCCGGGTTCCATTAGTAATAGGGAAAGGATCAGACAGGGCTCAGGGACCGAACCCACGCTAGAACACGGGGACCAAATCCGACCTGTTGTAGGACAGCGAAAAGAAAGGACCAGTCTACCCGGTCAAACGCCTTTTCGGCGTCCGTTGATAGGAGTATTGTGTAAATTTTTTGGGTTTTAGCATGATGGATCAGATTGATAGCGTGTATGGTACAGTCCCTGGCCTCCCGCCCCGGGATGAACCCTGCCTGATCTGGGTGGATCAAGTTCGGGAGGTGGCGTTGTATACGGGAGGCGAGGATTTTAGAGAGTAATTTTAGATCGGCATTCAGCAAAGAAATGGGCCGGTAGCTTCCGCATTGTTCTGGGTCTTTTCCCTCTTTTGGTATGAGGGATATTGAGGCCAATTGGGTGTGTGGGTGAATATCTCCACCCTCGAATATAGTGTTGAAAGCATCGACCATATGAGGGGCGAGAATATCAAAATATTTTTTATAGTATTGTGTGGGAATACCGTCTGGGCCCGGGCATTTGCCCAGAGTTGCGGAGAGCTAGTTGCAATTCTATGAGGGAGATTGGTCTCTCCAGCATCTCTGCCTCGTCATTGGTTAGTGTGTTTGATATGTGTGCATCTAAGTAGTCTGAGATCAGGTTATACAGATACAGTAATTGGGTCACGAGTAGTTGGTCCGATGTTATATAGGTTAGTGTAGTAACTAACGAATTCTCTGGATATGTCGGGTGGGAGAAGTCGGGGGGTCCCTTTACTATCTCTAATTTTGGGAATATATGTCGTTTGTCTGCGTTTCCTAAGGGCCCTAGCTAGGTATTTACCAGGTTTATTACCATGCTCAAAAAATAAGGCTTTAAGTCTAGTAAAATTGCGTTGAGCTTGTTGGTTGAGAATCGAAGATAATTCTTTGCGTAATAGCAGAAGCTGTTGGAATTCGGTTCCCCCCAAGTGCTCTTTGTGGGTTCTCTCAAGATTAGAGATTTGGGTGTAGAGTCTGCTGAGGTTTGCCGAGTTAGCTTTTTTCCGGGCAGTGGCTTGTGCTATAAAATGACCTCTCAGAACACACTTGTGAGCCTCCCAAACCGTCAATAAAGGAGTCTCAAGGGAGACATTTTCTTTGAAATAATTATGTAACAACGTGTTTGTGAGGTCTTGCATGTGTGGGTCAGTTAGAAGTGCATCGTTAAGGTGCCAGGTATTCTGTGTGGGTTTCTCAATGGGGGATCTGAGAGACATTATCAACGGAGCGTGGTCCGACCAAGAGGTGGTGCCATACTTCGCTGACTGTAAGTATGGTAGATGGTAGTGTGTGATAAAAAAGTAATCAATACGTGAGTATCGGGAATGAGGCGTGGAGTAAAAACTATAGTCTCTGGTGGTTGGGTGTAGGGCCCTCCAGCAGTCGACAAGTTGATGGTCATTGAGTACTTTTTTAAGTCGGCGCAGAGTGTGCAATGGTGTGTGTGTGGACCCGTGGGACGTGTCCACTCTAGGATCTAAGGCCACGTTGAAGTCACCTCCCAAGATTGTTATACCTTCTTGGAAGTCTCGCAATTTGGACATGATTTGTGAAAAACAAATATGCTGTTGTTTGTTGGGTAAATAAACATTTGCAAATGTGTATGTGCGGTTAGCAATGGTACCTTTCACAAAATTAAATCGGCCTCCAGGGTCGGAGTGGTGGGCAATTTCTATAAAGGGTATGTGTCGAGAAAAAAGGATTGCAGTTCCTTTGGATTTTGAATTTGGGTCGTTACTAAAATAGCCCTGAGGGTAATCACGTGTAGTTAATCTAGGGGGGTTTCGGGCACAAAAATGTGTCTCTTGTATGAAAGCCACCGCTGTCCTGTGGTGTTTGAGTTCCCGTATTAAATGAGAGCGCTTTTCTGGTGTGTTTAGGCCTTTGACGTTGTAGGAGAGGGCATTAAGGGTTGCATGCCGATTCGGCTGTCTAGTATTGTTCAGTGAGACAGATGGAAGGGGGTGGGTGTTAACCATAGGCATGACGGTCGGTCAGTCGTGGGTGTTCCTAGTATCTGCTACAAAACAGTTTGTGGGGAATGATGACAGGTAGTAAGGGGGGAGATGAGGAGGGAGATGAGGGGGGGAGGTGGGAGGCAGAAGGGGGGAGAGGGAAGAGAAAAAAGAGAGAAGAGAAAAAAAAAGAAAAGGGGGCAAGAAAAGAGGTAGTAAAGAGATAAGGGTAAATTGGGGTGGGAGAGGTTCGGTATACCGCCTCCGTAGATCTGAGGGGGCGGAGGTTACGGGTAACCCTGTGGCACCTGTTGGCCGGGATATGAGGTGCCAGCACCAAAGGAGTAACACTCCGTGTCCTGGTCAAAACTATAGTGGGCCTGGGTGTCGGGGGATCGTGGCAGCCAAGTCAGAAGTGGTAGGCTCTCTACTATAAAGAGTATACAATAGGTAACAATAACAATGTAACATCTGAGAGTGGATGTCATCACCCTCTAACATAAATAATAGAGAAAACATAAACAGCAATACAGTTAAGATTAAACAATTATAGTTAAGAGTTAGCTCTCATCGGCCTTGGATGAGCACTCTTGGTAAGTGGGCATCAGTAAATATAAGATACAATACAATACTGGGTCTCTGGTGAAAAATAAAATATATATATATATCGTAGTATTGCAAGTGGCACTGCACCAATGTGGGAAAAACCTAAAAATTATACATGTTAGAGTATAAGTGTGGGTAAAGAGGTAATACCCCTTATTGTATATGGAAATAGAAATACAGACCCGGCCACTCTCTCTGGGTGTACCCATCCCTACGGGTAGCTGGTATACTACATTGTTCCCCTAACCAAAACCAGTTTTCAGGTGGTGCATCAAGGTGGAGGAGTAGTCCCGTCAAGCAACGTGGAACAGGGGGGTGTGGTAGCATGGCCGTAGGGAGTAGATAGAGAGATTACAAGAAGGTGGCAATGTGGGTCACATGGTATGTGTGTCAGGGTATATAGGGGATTCCTCTTACATTGGTGTAATTAGGTAGAGTGATCAACATAGAAACTTCAAAGCAGTAGTATACTCACTGAGCCCCGAGAACATTCAGTCTTCCTATATTCGTGTGAGATGAAATTTTAAAATAAAATGATATGGTCTGCTTACCAGTGCAGAGTGGCAATAATACTCAGATCATAAAATAATGTGTTGTTGGGTGGCTAAAATAAAAAAAAGGTTCTATATGTGGCGTGTCCGAGAGTTCGCAAAATGGAACGTCAAATCCAGAGAGTTGCCCTGGGAAGATAATGAAACCAAGAAACTGATGTGGTTCATGGTTCGTGTGGGTGCCAGCCGGCAGGTTGAGTCAGCCAATACACAAAAATCCAAGTTCCAAGGTGTGTATATATAAATAAAAAAGAAGGGGGTTATATCCCCAGTAAGGTAGAGAGGTAGAAAATTGGTAGTTTCCAACAGGGAATCTACAACATGCGGTCGTGTTAGTAACTCAGAAAAACTTCAGAGGTCGTCTAAGCCATGGGGCCTCACTGTGTAGTTCATTCCTCCCTTTCCCGCCTACGATCAGCAATGTCATCTGGTCTTTCAGCCCTCTCAGGTGGATTGGGCCTAGAGGTGTTGGGTGGACGCCTCGTGCGTTGCTGATTTAGTTCAAATGTGCGGGAGGTGGGTACAGGATGGTTGAGTTGTAAGTTCCAATCTGGAATCCTTAGGTCTGGTAAGTCTAATTCCGTGAGAAGGTTGGGCAGATCATGGTGGTACCGAATGACATGCGGTCGGGCACCCAGGTAGACCAGGAGGGTGAAGGGGTGACCCCAGGAGTAGCGAATCGCTTTTTGCTGCAAGGCCGTGGTGAGTGGCTTCAGCGCTCTGCGTGCCTGTAGGGTAAGGTCAGAAAGGTCCTGATAGAAAGTTATGTCATGACCTGCATACCTCCAGGATCTAATTTCGCGGGCCTTCTTCATAATCTCTTCTTTGAGTCGAAAATTCACCAGCTTGCAGATAATATCTCTCGGGGGAGCGTTCGGCGGGCCTCTGGGCCTGAGAGCTCTGTGAGCTCTGTCTAGGTCAACTGTGTCCGAGGACGCACGGCCCAGCATTTCGTTGAAGAGAAGGGGTAGTGTGTTAAGGAGGTTTTCCTCCAAGCCATCTGCTGCCTCTGGGACACCGCGGACCCTGATGTTATGGCGGCGCCCGCGATTGTCCAAGTCTTCCACACGTCTTCGGTAGTCAGTCAAAAATTCCGTGTGTTGACGGGTAGTGCGTTCAAGAAGGGTGAGTTGGGCTGTTTGAGATTTCACAGCCGTCTCTTGCTGCGTCACACGTGTTTCCAGGCTTCCAAGATCCACTCGCAGTTTCTTAACTTCTTCCTGCACCGTGTGTTTTAATTCCAGGATCAGATTAGCAAAATCTTGTTTCCAGGGTGCGGAGGAGAATAAATTCTGCGTTGGTTGGTAAGTAATAGGTTGTGTTGAGGAGTGACCTGGATCACCATCATCCGCAGATATGGAGCTTGCGGGTAAGCGTGCCTCGTGGTCGTCGTCATGCTGTGAGGTAAGTACCGCTGGCGTGTGGAAAAAATCACGGAAGGAATTTTGTGTGTTTCTACCTTTACCCCGAGGGATTTCTGGATCAGGGGGGCCCTTCTTATTGCGCTTCATTGCCGCGAATTGTGCTGTATATGAGCAAAAGTTGTTAGAGGGTGACGGAGCTCTCAAGTTAATCAGCCATCTTCCTCAACGGCTGGCCACGCCCCCCACTCCCTTTACTTCTAACCATAAAAATATGAAGTGGTGATTGACCACTCTGAAGATCTGGGTCAGCAAAGTTGTAGAGAGTACCAGAATGTGTATATGGGTTGTCTCCAGTTATCTAATGTTGAGATTCCTCTAGAGTGGCTTTGATATTTCTCTGGCTGAATGAAGATTGCAACTATGAGAGTACCTGGGGTCCTTTAATTTTTGCACTACTCAGGCACCTCAAACCACATCTGTTAGTACCATCACCCAGTTGGGAGAGATACCTGTGGTATACCAAAAAGTTGCTTCAGCACGAACTCTAAAGACTGGAAAGCAGTGAGTTGGATCAAAATACATATAAGCATTACTGTACCCTTTTTGGTCCTCCTCAGCATCCATATCTGAGCCAATCAAATTGGTTCTGTAGAGATCAATAGTGACTTTCAAAGCACATAACCCATGAACACATATTGTGAATTCCAGTTAATCTCTATGAAGCCAGTTATATCTAGAATTTCTTTAAGTTCTGACATAGATGAAGATGTCATCAATGATCGATTTTTATCATAACATATAGCCATATTTACTATGCATAGAAGGCTATAAAAACTGTGACAAAGTATAATTGATTGATATGTAATTATCCAAATTGACATCCACATTAAATTTAATTTTAAGTTATCTAATACCTTATTCAATCTTTGCTTCAAGGTATGATTGAGTTGGTAATTACCACTTATTTATTACAAAGAGCTTGACCATAGAAATGTGCATGGTTTCTTTCATTTTTCTTTAATTTTTTTATTTGATAAACTTTCAACATACAGTTTTATGAAACATTTCATTCAGGAACTCTTATTTTATTATTCACATTTTCCAAGTTTGTCAATATATTTTAACAACATTCAATTCTTTGGCAATATAAAGATTAATCCTGTGCATTTAATGACCCAACTCCCAAATTGTAGAAATATATACATAAATATATATTTAAAAAAATAGTGTAGAAACTCGGTAGAGTACTCGGTAGAGTACAGGGGATGAGTGTTTCAGCATATATAAGGGAAACAAACATAATAATAAAAGTACAATATAGTGTAATATGTGATAAATATTATGGGTGCCAAAATCCAGATCCCAAGAGATCCACCATCAATAAATTTAATTGATAACTTTTATTGATAGTAAACATTCCCTGGACAGCCTAATTGCTGGCAGCTCCTCTACAGAGGTGATGATATTGAGGAGGGAACCTGCTGATGATCCCTATCCAACCAAAGATACCAGTGTATCTGGTGAAGGCACATTATACAGAGCAGTATATTTTTCTGACAAAAGTGAAAAGAAGAAAGAAAAAATAAGACGTCAAATGGTAAGTATGAAATTGTTATTTTTTTACAGGTTAGTTTATTACCCACCCCTCACTATTATTAGGGTTACGGTCGGTAGGTAGGCATTTTATTCATTGTGGGGGGTGGAGTGACTAGGGGCTAGGAACCCCTAGTCACTTTATTTGTGGTCCCCACCCGACACTCATGGGTGGGGACCGGGGGGGATGCTAGGTCCCCCCCTCATTATTGTTATAGGGTCCCCACCTGCCGGCAATGGGTGGGGACCTGGGGTGGACATTAGGTCCCCCCCACCCTTATTGTCATTAGGTCCCCCCCACCATTATTGTTATATGGTCCCCACCCGACAGGAATGGGTGGGGATTATAGGGTCTCCACCTGCCGGCAATGGGTGGGGACCTGGGGGGAACATTACGTCCCCCCACCATTATTATTATAGGGTCCCCACCTGCCGGCAATGGGTGGGGACCGGGGGGGACATTAGGTGCTCCCTAACATTATTAGGGTCCCCACCCGTGGGCAATGGATGGGTACCAGGAGGGGCCTTATTTAGCAATAGCTGTCCAGTCACTAGTAATTTTAAATTTGTTTAGGCAAACCCCGAACTCCAACCCGGATATACAGTGGAATGTCCGTGTTTGGGTCCGGGGTCAAAAAATCCTAGTGTTCAGTACGAACCCGAACTTTGCGGTTCGGGTTCGCTCAACTCTAGTTGTAATTATTAATTGAAATAAACATCTTTAAAAAAGCACTTATTGTTCAATTTGCAAAGCCATATACTTCCTTCCTATTAAACGGTTATTAAATGTAAAATCCTAATCCTGATTTACAAAGACCTCGACAAATTCTTCTCCATTCCCTAACATGGTTACTCAAATAATGGGAGGATCTCTAACCTTTTTTATCTGATCAGGCAAGTCTCACCAAATATTTATTTTGGGCAATGCTGTAATTTAGAACCTTCATATAGTGCCAGTACTACTTCAACATTTTTAAATGCTTGACCATGATTACAAGGTGAGCTCCAACTTCATTTTAAAACATGGTACTTAATCTAGTTAACAGAGTTATACTGTTTTCCCAAATAGGCATTGATTACATGGCCTAATATGAACTCCCAACTCTAGATTTTACTGCACAATCACTATTACACAGCTAGCCTTAAGCAAAATCATGTCATTGTTTTTCCAGCTATTACTTTATATAAAATACCACGTGATCCTAGAATTAAATTGGGGATTACAAACTTTCATTAGTTTGTGATCTCTATTCTTAATCAATGTATATTCCAGGACAATGTAGAAATATAGAAACAGAAAGGCAGACATAGCTGCTGTTATAATCTAAATATTTCCCCTATAAACATGGGATAATATGAAGGATATCTACCTATAACACCCCTTAAGTAACCTCTGACAAGATCCACCTAGCTTTAATACACTATTAATGACACCACTTTCTCTTCCTGTCTATTCACTCACCTTAAGTATCTCTTGTCCTCCAGTGCCTCTAGATTGTAAGCATGGGTCTATTCTTCATTAATAGTCAATCCTGTTCATGTAACTTGGTCTGTAATTCTATTTTATGCACTTTATTAAGTGCTGTGTAAATTAAGGTTAATGTACTGTTATGGTATATAATAAGTTGGCTCAAATACTGATGTGTCTTGTAGAAAAGGCCCCTAGATAGCACATAGACATAGAAAATACACAACAGAGGAACATAAATAATTATCTTTTTAAAGAGAATACATGTGTTTTCTATGGTGACTCAGAAAGCTGATCTTTACATAATGAGAGAGATTACCAGGCAACTTATCATTTCACAAAAATGGAGCAACATAAAAAGTAATGACTTTTACCACTGGAGTGGAAAGAGTCAAATGGGGTGTAAAATGTCATAAATCACTGTGATAACGTTGTTAGCTAGCTAAGGGCTTAATATTCTGCTTAACCAATGGCATGTCAAGAAAGATAGGAAGTGTAAAACATCACAGTTCTATCCAGCAACTTCTAAATTAGTGAACAGATCCCTGCTTACACATATATAGAATATATAGTCTTCTTTACCTCTCACCCTAAGGCTAAAGTGGCTAACAGGTTTCAAATATCATAACTGCTAGTTTTTATTATAAGTTGAGCAAATGTGGGAAACATCTAAGGATATACATTAATCGTTGGCGCTTTGTAAATAAATGTTAATGCACTATAATATTTTAAAAGCAAGTGAACAGCCCCACCTGTAATAGTGCACTTTGGGGGCATGGATTGGGAGGAGGAGCATTCAGTATTTCTCATATAAATACCAGCTGGAGGATGATTATAGGCATTCTCTCTCTCTCTCTCTCTCTCTCTCTCTCTCTCTCTCTCTCTCTCTCTCTCTCTCTCTCTCTCTCTCTCTCTCTCTCTCTCTCTCTCTCACACTCTCACACAGACTCACTTCACACTCAGTCACACACTAACACAGACTCAAATAAAACTCATTCACACACTCACATCACATCATATAAATATCAGCTGGCTGAGGATTATAGGCATTCAGTCTATCTCTTGCATATCAGCTTACTGATCAGTGTTGGCATTCCACCCCAGTCTCATATAATGGGAGAGTAATGGGAATTTAATTTATTATGCAACACTTTCGCATGGACACATCACACTCACACATACTCACATCAGAACATATAAATACCAGCTGACTGAGAATTATAGATATTCAATCTCTCTTTGGTTTTATCTCTCTAATAGATTACACCTCTCATATAATTACCAGCTGGCTTAGATTAATAGACATTTTGTCTCTCACACATAAATACCAGCTGGCTGAGGGTGATAGGTATGTTATCTATCTCATATAAATTCCAGCTGTCTGAGCATGATAGGCATTATGATTATGATGGGCATTGCAGTTACTATCATTACAGTCAGATTATGATGGACATTGAAATCAGTATCATCGCAGTCATTATCATACAAAATGATGTTTATGAGTATTGCTTTTACTATCATTACAGTATAATGATAATGGGCATTGTAGAAGTTTATTGCAGGATGTTGATGATGACGATTACAGTAAGTTTCATGCAATATGATCTTGATGGGAACTGTAGTCAGTGTAATGCATTATGATGATGATGGTGACGGTTTCTTGAAGTCTGATGCTGATTGGCATTGTAGTCCATTTAATTGCATAATGATGATGCCAGGAATTGTAGTACAATTCATGTTAGTCTGATGATGAAGGACATTGTAGTTAATTTATTGCTGTATGATGTGGATGGGCATTATAGTCAGTTTCATGGCAGTATACTGATGCACTTTGTAGTCAGTTTATTGCAGTATGATGCTGCTGGTCATTGTAGTCACGGCAGTATCATTATGATGGGCATTGTAGAAAACTCAGCCTGTCAGTCTGTTTAGAGTCTGTGTAAAGAGACAGTCTGCTTCCTCTTCTGCACTGAAGGTACATTGATCATCTATGTTGGTTGCCATGCAGACGTGTGTCAGCGATACAGGCTTCGGTGGAGCTTGGAAATGGCAGATCCGCAGTTAACTTCCACAGGAGTGCGGCTGTCCTACCTGTGTTACAGAGGACCTACTATTATGGGGGGACTAGAACACTTCAATATAAACAACTATTTTAGCTAAATAACAGCGACATTTTTAAAAAGTCTGTTCAAAACTTTGGTGCCTATAGCGTGCACCAAAGTCAATATGATGACTAAACTGTCCCGTTATGCTTTAGGGGTATGAGATAATTGTAAATAAAGTTAGTACCCTATATGCAGACCCCACCCATCCAACATTCTCAAGATTTTTGGGAGTATATCCTTGGGTTCTGAATAATTAGTAGTAGTAGTAAACTTATATTAAAGTTATCACCCCTTACTAATCAAGCTGATTTACAGCTATTCTGGTGAGTGGTCTTGAATGTAATTTCCAGACCAAGACCAAAATATTTGCTTCATAACACTGATTTTTAATAGTACAAATGAGTTGAGGTCAGGTCGCCCTGTCAAAGGTGCCATCACCATTTAAACTTAGCAGAATCTGATGTGTTAATGAATTAATACATTTTGGTGCAATGGCGGGAATATGGCCATTAGAGAGTGCCTACCTCTAATAAAATCCCTCTGAGCTGGATACATTCTTATTGGGACAAATGTCTGTAGGGTATTTTTAATAATAGGTGTTAATAATGTAATGTCTAGGTTCAATAATGTTACTGGGCTTTAAGATGACGGCAGAGTCGAATCCCTATGTGATTTTTAATATTCCAGCAGGAGTTATTGACTCCATAGACAGATCATCCAAATAAATGTCATTGAATATCTGGGGCAAATGAGGTGCTATCAATGGCTACAATAGTCGTACACCTATCATATGTACACGGTCAAGTCCAGGGGTTTTTACACTCATCAGATGAGAATTAGACCACAATAACTAAATCTCCAGTGTATTCAGGCAATCTCTTTGATCGTTTGTGAGCTTCGGTGACTTGGCCTTATATATATATGCCTATCTCAAAATCATCTTGACTTTGGTACATTAATGTATAATATGCAGGGCTGGCCTTAGGGGTGTGCGACCTGTTCGATCGCAAAGAAGAAGTTTGCCGGTGGAGGGGGCGGAGCTCACCGGGTGAAAGGTGGAGCTCCGCCCCCACCCTGTTTCAAGGGGAGCCGCGGGAAGCATGAGAATGTGCTGCTCGCGCTCCCCACACATAGTGATTATGCAGGGTATCGGATTTCCAATAACTTGCATAATCACTGTGTATGGAAAGCGCAAGCAGCACATTCTCAAGCTGCCCGCGGCTCCCCGTGAAACAGGGTGGGGGCGGAGCTACACCTCTCACCCGGTGAGCCCCGCCCCCTCACAGAAAGAACAGAACAAGGGGAGGGACAGAACAAAAGGAGCGGAGGAGAGACAGAACAGGGGGAGGGGAAGAGACTGAACAGGGGGAGGGGGGAGAGAGAAAAGTGGAAGAGGGGGAGAGAGAAAAGTTTAAGAGGGGGAGACAGAACAGTGGAAGGGGGGAGAGAGAAAAGTGGAAGAGGGGGAGACAGAACAGTGGAAGGGGGAGAGAGAACAGGGGAAGGGGGTAGGGAGATAGAACAGGGGAAGGGGGGAGAAGAGAACAGAGGGGGGAGAGAACAGGGGGTTAAGAAAATTAAGGGGGAGAGAGAGAGAACAAATATGGGGAGGAGGGGGAGAGAGAGAACACATATGGGGAGGAGGGGGAGAGAGAACAGGTATGGGGAGGAGGGGGAGGAAGAACAGATATGGGGAGAGAGAACAGATATGGGGGAGGAGGGGAGAGAGAACAGGTATGGGGGTGTTGGAGAGAGACATGCATGGCAAGGAAGAGGAAAGGGACAGGCATGGGGGGGCATCACGGGGGAGGCCCGCACAGGGTGCCTGAACACGTAAGGCCGGCCCTGATAATATGTATGGAAAAAATCACATAAAGTCTTAGGATCTCTGACAATCTTATCTGGGTACTTCAGATTTGGGATGAAACATGTTGGGGTCTTTAGCCTTGCCATAGCATGTTTCTTTAAAAAGGTATCTTTTCATATCTGTTCTTGATATTGATTCATTTATATTGTTAATTCTGTATGCAAAACATCCAGTTTAGATTGACAGCCTTTTGCCATCCTAGCTGTGTAGGAGATTATATGGCTCATTAAAACTAATTTTGCTAACTCCCACAATAGTAAACTTGCTGCAGATTTTCATCTACAGTTCCTTCCATGAACTCGGAGAAACCTTTTGGAGTGTCCAAATGTTAATGGAAATTACACAAATAATGTAAAAACTGAGAATCATGTCTCAAAGTTAGGGTGAGTTTTACTGGGGTTCAAGACATGCATTGTGTGGATGTTTGTGTATTTGATCAACTGTAGGAGATGAGGGGATATTAAGTGAAAATCAATTCTTGTGAGTATATTATGTACTCCAAAAACAAAAGTGAGTTTCTTTACCTGGGAGTACAGCGTTCTCCAAGCTATAACTGTTTTTTAAAAGCTGCGATACCTTCTTAAACATGAGCAGACAAAGAGCAGACAAAGACCTTTCTTAGATGGTGTTAAAGGCCTCACTCACTAGAGGATTAGAAGCAGATAAATCAGAATTTCAAACATATGTTCATAACATATCTCATTTGGCAGAGCTTTCACATTGACCAATGAAAATCTTTTTTTATTAATGATAATATGTAGACAATGTATCTTCTTTCCAGAAGATACTCTCTATAGATGGAGTCTCTTTGATTTAGCTTGGATTAGTGAAAAATAAACAGTACAGAGCATAATAGTTTATTAGTTTAGATATCTCCTTGTACAAACTTTATACTGATTAACTTGATATAGGATCTGATAACACAGGGAACACATGTGACACAGGGAACTGCTGACTAGACATGTGCATTCGTTTTCGGACGAATGCATTTTCGTCCGAAAATTGCATTTTCGTCCATTCGCCCGAAAAACGAAGAACGAAAATGCTAAGCTAACGAAAGCCGAATGAACGAATGGTTAATAAACGAAAATCATTCGTTCATTTGTCCATTCGTAGTGCTATTGCATTCTATAAGCCGAAATAGAGTCGGTTTATAGAATACAATAGCATTTAACTATACGGAGACAGAGTCTCCATTCATAAAATTATGAATGGAGACTTTGTCTCCGTATAGTTAAAAGCCGACAGCCTATAAACCGAACGTTCGGTTTATAGGCTGTGGGCATTTAACTATACGGAGACAGAGACTTTGTCTCCGTATAGTTAAAAGCCGACAGCCTATAAACCGAATGTTCGGTTTATAGGCTGTGGGCTTTTAACTATACGGAGACAAAGTCTCCATTCATATGAATGGAGACTCTGTCTCCGTATAATTAAATGCCCACAGCCTATAAACCGAACGTTCGGTTTATAGGCTGTCGGCTTTTAACTATACGGAGACAAAGTCTCCATTCATTATGAATGGAGACTCTGTCTCCGTATAGTTAAATGCCGGCTTTTAACTATACGGAGACAAAGTCTCCATTTATAATTTTATGAATGGAGACTCTGTCTCCGTATAATTAAATGCCCACAGCCTATAAACCGAACGTTCGGTTTATAGTCTGTCGGCTTTTAACTATACGGAGACAAAGTCTCCATTCATATGAATGGAGACTCTGTCTCCGTATAGTTAAATGCCCACAGCCTATAAACCGAACGACTTTCGGTTTATAGACTTTCGGCTTATGTAATACATGTAAACCTATGGCTATTCTATAAACCGAAAGTCGTTCGGTTTAAAGAATAGCAATAGGATTACATGTATTCCATAAGCCTAAAGTCTATAAACCGAAAGTAGTTCGGTTTATAGACTTTCGGCTTATAGAATACAAGTAATACTATTGCCTTTCTATGAACCGAACGAGAGCCCCATGAGAGCCCCATTCATAAGAATTTCTTATGAATGGGGCTCTCGTTCGGTTTATAGAAAGCCAATAGTATTACATTGTATTCTATAAAATGAACGAATAATAATGAACGAATTTCGTCTGAAACGAATGCACTAATGAACGAAATTCGTTTTAGACGAAATAAATAACATTTTCGTCCGAATGGACGAAAACGAAACGAAAATTTTAGTTTTGCACATGTCTACTGCTGACCAGTAGCCTTATCCAGGGACAAAATGAACGAATAATAATGAACGAATTTCGTCTGAAACGAATGCACTAATGAACGAAATTCGTTTTAGACGAAATAAATAACATTTTCGTCCGAATGGACGAAAACGAAACGAAAATTTTAGTTTTGCACATGTCTACTGCTGACCAGTAGCCTTATCCAGGGACTTATTCGTCTGCCAAGTCATTTAGTCAAGAAGGAATATTTTAAAGCAGATTGGCCAAGCATCAATAAGGTTTTTTTTTCCTAATTGTGGATCTACGCTAGCATTACAAAGTGAGTTATAGAGTGGTGTACATTATTTAACTTTTACTTCAGGAGGTAGAAAAAACACCCTGTATGTTGAGTGCAATTTGGGTACAGTGCCAGGTGCAGGCAGTTGGTTGTGGACTTACCACAAGGAACAAGGCAGCAACCAATTGTCAGGTTAGCCCACTTCTAAGGGGCTGTTACTGAGCACCTGGGACAAGGGACTAGCCAAGGCTGTATCCTGTTCATTAATGTACCCAAGCAGCTGCACAAGACTTGCAACTGCAACCATATTGCATGTTATTGCACTCATATGACTTAACATCACATCCATATTGCACCCAAAGTAACTTGTCACTGCACTGAGAGAGTGAAAAAGACAATGAGGCGGATAAACAGGATACTGAGATCCAGGTCCCTGCTGCTCTGGTTTGAATGCAAGGTGACAAAAAAATTTGCAAATGCAGTAAGTCATCCCCAAGAAAAGAGTACGTTGGTCATGACATTGCATTTCAATATGCAATTAACATAGAACAAAGTGATGCACAGATAAAATTGCAGTGTTGCAATAGGTGCCATTGTTCTCAATTAATATTCTAGATATGATGCATAACGTAACCTTTCCCAAAATTTGCATTATTTTGAACTTGCACTGACTGAACATTTTCATTGGCGAAGTATTTCAAAGCACAGGGGGTGCATTGTTTACATATTTAGAACAACATGTTTACATATATAGATACAAAGATGGTTAATTATGAGCAAAGACATTCTGGATTTTAAAAGGCTACTTATTTTCTTTTACCAGTAACCACCACCTAATTATTTTTTCTTTAAAAATGGTTTATGTTCTTTCTTCTTTATCTTTTTGGAAGTTACAAGAAATTCTATTTTATGTATGCATCCAGGGGTGGGCTGGGCCGGGGGGCAGGGTGGCAATTGCCCCCCAGGCCACCCTAAACTATGTAAAACACGGCCGCTGGGCCAGTGTTTTAAAAAAAAAAAAAAAAAAAAACGCGCTTGCAGGCAGAGACGGAGGTGAGAGGGGATCGGAAGATCCCCTCTCACCTCCGCTCTGCCTGCAAAGCTGCACGGGGAGCCGAACAGGCAGCACAGAGAAACCTCCGTGCTGCCTGTTCGGCTCCCCATGCAGTGTGCCGACAGTCACGTGATCGGCGCTCTGACGTCAGACGCGCGCCGATCACGTGACCTGTCGGTACAACCGCCGGGAGGCCGAACAGGCAGCATGGAGGGACCATGCTGCCTGCCACCAGGTAAGTCCTCATGCCACTAGCCACCAGGGAAGTCCTGCCACTAGCCACCAGGGAAGTCCTGCCACTAGCCACCAGGGAAGTCCTGCCACTAGCCACCAGGGAAAAAGGTAAGGGGGGGGGGGGTTTGGGCAAAAAACACTGGCATATTATTGGGCAAATTGGCTGGGGAATATTACATGGCAAATAAGACTGGCATATTATTGGGCAAATTGGCTGGGGAATATTACATGGCAAATAAGACTGGCATATTATTGGGCAAATTGGCTGGGGCATATTACATGGCAAATAACACTGGCATATTATTGGGCAAATTGGCTGGGGCATATTACATGGCAAATAAGACTGGCATATTATTGGGCAAATTGGCTGGGGCATATTACATGGCAAATAAGACTGGCATATTATTGGGCAAATTGGCTGGGGAATATTACATGGCAAATAAGACTGGCATATTATTGGGCAAATTGGCTGGGGAATATTACATGGCAAATAAGACTGGCATATTATTGGGCAAATTGGCTGGGGCATATTACATGGCAAATAAGACTAGAATATTATTGGGCAAATTGGCTGGGGCATATTACATGGCAAATAAGACTGGCATATTATTGGGCAAATTGGCTGGGGAATATTACATGGCAAATAAGACTGGCATATTATTGGGCAAATTGGCTGGGGAATATTACATGGCAAATAAGACTAGAATATTATTGGGCAAATTGGCTGGGGCATATTACATGGCAAATAAGACTGGCATATTATTGGGCAAATTGGCTGGGGAATATTACATGGCAAATAAGACTGGCATATTATTGGGCAAATTGGCTGGGGAATATTAAATGGCAGAATAACACTGGCATATTATTGGACAAATCGTCTGGGGAATATTAAATGGCAGAATAAGACTGGCATATTATTGGGCAAAATGGCTGGGGAATATTAAATGGCAATTAACACTGGCATATTGGGCAAATTAGCAGGGGCATATTAAATTGCAGATAACCTTGGAATATTATTGGGCAAATTTACCGAGTTATATTAAATTGCAGAATAACACTGGCATATTATGGGACAAATTGGCTGGGGAATATTAATGGCAAATAATATTGGAAATGTGTATGTAATGGGGTGATGGAGGCATGTAAATGTGGTGATGGGGCATGTCCTGGTGTGCAACGTGGGTTATGGGTCATGTCGGAGGTGTGCAACGTGGGTAGGGGGGGGGGGTGCCCAAATTTTGGGATATTGGGTGTCTAAATCCTGTCATGTTGAGGGGCATAATCCTGGCATATTGAGGGGAAAATCCTGTCATATTGAGGGGGCATCATCTTGGCATATTGAGGGGAAAATCCTGGCATATTGGGTGTCTAAATCCTGGCATATTGAGGGGCATAATCCTGGCATATTGAGGGGCATAATCCTGGCATATTGAGGGGCATAATCCTGGCATTTTGAGGGGCATAATCCTGGCATATTTAGGGGAAAATCCTGGCATATTGAGGGGGCATCATCTTGGCATATTGAGGAGAAAATCCTGGCATATTGGGTGTCTAAATCCTGGCATATTGAGGGGCATAATCCTGGCATACTGAGGGGCATAATCCTGGCATTTTGTAAGGGAAAATTCTAGCATATTAAATGGCAAATCCTGGCATATTGTGGGGGAAAATCCTGGCAATATTCGTTATAAAACAAGGAAAAGATGGCCGTGGATGGGGAGGCGATTCGATGGTGCAATGGGCCACTTGACTGGATTTGCCCCCCAGGCCTAAGGCTGCCAGCCCTCCCCTGTATGCATCTTTGCTCGAAAAAGCTCTGTAGAAGTTCTACATATAAAAGAGTCAAGTCATTGTGTTTACAAGAGAGAAGGTTAAATAAGCAGATTTAAAAAATAATAATACAAATAATAACAACCTTCTGAATACCAGATATCTAGTTCTTGGCCAGGCAACTTTTTTGTTTTTGGTATTTGCTATAGACTAATTTGCATTGAGTAGAATTCTTACAAATTATTTTTTACAAATGATTTCTAGTATGCATATCGAAAACTGTATAATTTTCAAAGTTTAGTTTGGGGTACATTTGATATAATTTAACAAAATATAATGTCATAACCATATTTTTTGTTTTCTTTTTAAAATATTATGCTTATTCTTTTACTTAGTGTAATAAACAACGTTATATTACACAATCTGCGAAACAACTATTTGTCATGTGATGATGCTAAGTATGTGTAGTTTTAAAAGTTTTTATTACAAACACAACCTTAAAATATAAAGTAGTACAAGATGGTAATATCTTTATTGTGTATCTGAATGTGTACAATTTTAAAATGATCTATAACATAAAAATAAATTTACATTTTATTGTAATCATATGTGAGTTTACCAATATATTAATATTTCTAAATGTTCCCCACTCTAAGGATACTTTCAATCCAACATTATATCAAAATCAATATTAAACTGACAGACTGTGAGTCCTTATGACATGGTACTTCATCTCATCCAAAATTGTAGCTATTTATCTCACCTGCAGTAAAATATGAGTCATATCTGGCGGCATTGTCCACTTATAATGAACTTCTGGACAGACACCTTTACCCTCATCATTACAGGTCTAGGCATCCCCCTGTTATGATCTGTAACTGTAACAGATGGCTGTGCCGATATGGGCTGGAATCGCGGTGCAGGGGTAGTGTGTAATTCAAAGCCCTGCATAGGATGAGCAATCTAGAGTAGCAGGATCATCAGGAACTAGCCGAGGTCAAAGGAGTGGAGAGATTAGGATGGTCAGGAAGAATACGAACAGGAATACAAAATGCAAGCCAGCAGACAAAATGTACCAGCTCTGATTGCTGGGAGGATGGGGTTTATATAGCCCCAGGGCTCATCACTGCAACAACCCACACCTGAGCAGTAGGTAGGGAGGACAAATGGAAAGATAAACACTACTGCTACATGAGATAATAAAACCAGCTGGTGACGCCTGGAACAGGAGCATGCAGCAGTAAACACAGAAGTCAAGGTTTTAATCCAGGCAGATCGTTACAGTTACTTTAGCCCTTCTCGATATGCTACAACATGGCTTTAAACCACATAGTAAAAATTGATTATCCAAATCTTAGCCACAGGAAAAAGGCTAATCGCCAGACATTAGAAACTGATGAAGTTACCAACCCATACCAACTTAAAGAAGAAGTAGATATTGTGGAAACCATTGAAAGCCTGACCTGCTCAAAACTAAAGTGCGCAAAAGCACATGCCAAAATAAGTTGAGAGAACCGCTGCAGAGATGTGCCAACAAAGAAACAAAAAAGAAGGCATAGACCTGGCCAGGTAGCTTTCAAATACACGAGGGACGTGTTTCAATTTCTTCCTCAGCCTCGAAAACCACAAATATCCTGCACAAATGTCCGGTTCTCTCAACTAGTACTTGAAAAGTGAGTAGATACTCTACGCTTGTGGTTTTGTTTATTTTTGTCTATTCTGATTCCCAACAGACTATCCCTATATATATATATTAAACCATTTATATTTTATTATACCCACCTGTACATGTGTATTTTTTATCTAATCTTACACAGTCATTTATTGAGTTGCTTTTTTTTACTATTACTATTACCTTATTTATAAACTAAAATTTAGCACTGTCTTCCTAATTTTCACTTTTTTTTCTTCCCTCAGTGGTTTTCCACTGTTCTATTCAAGACTATCAGCTTTATTCCGTGCAAAGAGATCAATTCAACATAACTTACGGTACTTGGCCCTTGCACACTGTTTCCCCCAATTTTTTTAATTTTCTGATACAATTGTTGGGGTTTGTATTAATTTTTTTTTTTTTTTTTTTTTCATTTACATTATTTGTGGTTTTTGATGGAGGTGTTAATCATACAGTATATCCCAACTAACAGACATAAACCCACCTGCCACATCCAACAACTTACAACAACAACAATAGTACAAGTCCTGACAACAACCCTTAACTCCTGATTCAGTCATAACCTCTTTAAGTTGTTGACCCCTCACAGAAGAACCTTTCACCATTGATTCAAACACACCTGAATGAATGCAATCAGCCCAATGTTTTCATGCATTAGAAATCCCGCAAATGTGTTTATGAGTATACTTTGTATTTCCCTGCATCATTACTTATTTGTCATTTTTGTTATAATTTTGTTGTACTTGATAACCTATAACTTCAATAAATCACTTAAAAATTAAAAATAGGTTTCAAAATAACAATGTGTATAAAAGAACAATATTTATAAATATTTTTATAAATTATGATGTTTCATGTCACATCAGTCCTGCTGGGGTTTTTTTTTTTTTAACAAAGAAACAGGAAATCTTATTACCTTGAAAGTGATTTGTCATTATTATGCCTGAATTTCCTTCATTGGTATCCACTGCAATTATTTTCTATATCCTGCGCCAACAAGTGATGGACTAATAATTAAGAGAAGTTTACATAATTACAATACAATCTCATTAATGTGTGTAGATATAAATCCTATTTCATGCATGATCTATTTACTATAAACAACTATAGTTTATAATTTCATGCAAATGTATGACTACTTATTCTTCATACTCTGGATAAGTCATTTGTTGTACGTTGTTATACAATATTTATATTGTTGCATAAAGAAGCATGAATTATGATAAAGTATCAGATACATGTCTGGAATTACAGTTCCATTCAAAAGGCTATTTTCATAATAACATCACCAGAGACTTTCTTAATGTAGACTCGTGTGAGCTAATCTCCCTAATTACTTGAATCAAATAATTAAAAACAATCATATCCCCTAGACAATGAATTTTATATTTTGAAGCCAGATAACAAATTAATTTGTGCAAATGATCTTGCATATGCCATTCTGCTTAGGGAATACAGATTGTGCTTTAAGGATGACTCAAAACATTCTGTCCTGTCAAAACTACATTGTTTTTTCTTCCAGAAGGAAGTGAATTACTATATTATGATAACTTTGGCTAGCAGAAATGTGTTTGGTCCAGGCATAAGGCAAATGTGGAAAACACAGAATATATATGGGATAAAATATGAGACACTTGGTTATCTGCCTCCATTTCCCTTCACATAACTTTTTTTTAAATTTAAAATTGTATTATATATTGTTTATTATAATTATACAGAATGAGGGGAATAGTACACCTTCAATAAATAAATTGTATATATATTGTTTATTATAATTATACAGAATGAGTGGAATAGTACACCTTCAATAAATACAACAAATGACATCATCCATATAACAACAACAGAAGAGTGGAAAGAGCATGATACAAAAACATCCAAATTTCAAAAAATAATAAAATGTGTTTACATCAACCTCAGCACACTTACTGCAAGAAGAAGCACAAAATCCAGTGTTGCGTATGTGATTATACGTCATATGGTTATAATCCACCAACGTATCCCAGGTATGACACTCACATGTAGATGAGCAGACTGACTTAATACATATCAACAATGCCTTTCCATGTTTCTTAAGATAAACAAAAAATGCTAAAACTTTGCCTACAGTCAGAAGAGCATCAGCAGAAATCCTAACAGTGGATTTAGTCCAGGATGGGTTGAACAGTGGACCATGAGCCATGGATTCTAAAGTTTTGTCAAACACAGGTACTACATCAATGATCTTAGTAGTTAGATGCTCCAGTATCAGAATATACCAAATTATATTTTAGCTGAGGGAGGAATGTTCTGCCATAGTCTAGAAATTTATTTATGAATGCAACATATTCTATATATCAATTTATAAGCATATTTATGATACAAATCATTCTACAAGTCATAGTAAGAGAAGTATTAAGAAAGTAGTATGTATAATTCCAAATATTTTCAATCACAGGTCATGTCCGTATGTAAAATGTGTAAAAGAGAACCTTGTTCCCTATGCCACAAAAACAGAAAATTTGCAAATTGACATAGTTATCTGGACACTCTGAAACTCAAAATTACATGTGCTTCTAGTAAAACACTTTTAGGCTATTTACCTGTTATCTCCAATAGCATTATATTGATTCTATGAAAGTCTCATATGACAATGTTTTAATTAAAGAGTTGTATGTGCATTTGCATGTATATATAGTTAGCATGTATTTGTGTTTGCATGTATATATATATTTGGCCATATTAAATTATATGTTTTTTATAGGAATGCCTGCACTTAGTAACTTCTGAAATTAACAAAACTACACTGAACAAATTATAAATGCAACACTTTTGTTTTTGCCCCCATCTTTCATGAGCTGAACTCAAAGATCTAAGACTTTTTCTATTTACACAAAACGCCTATTTCTCTCAAACATTGTTCACAAATCTGTGTTAGTGATCACTTCTCCTTTGTCAAGATGTGTGGCATATTAAGATGCTGATTAGACAGCATTATTATTGGAAGAACAGAAGAGAGGTACCGGGCTCCACCGTATCAACCAAGTAGAAATAATCCCTCTGCGGCTTCTGGTGAGGTGCTGCTCCAAAGGCGCCAACCCAGCGCCCGGCAAATAGTATAGAAGCATTATTACTGCAAAGGTACGCCTTAGGCTGGCCACAATAAAAGGCCACTATAAAAAGTGCAGTTTTATCACACAGCACAGTGCCACAGATGTCGCAAGTTTTGAGGGAACGTGCAATTGGCATGCTGACTTCAGGAATGTCCATCAGAGCTGTTGCCCATGAATTGAATGTTCATTTCTCTACCATAAGCCGTCTCCAAAGGCGTTTCAGAGAATTTTGCAGTACATCCAACCGGCCTCACTAACGCAGACCACGTGTAACCACACCAGCCCAGGACCTCCACACCCAGCATCTTTACCTCCAAGATCGTCTGAGACCAGCCACCTGGACAGCTGCTGCAACAATCGGCTTGAATAACCAAAGAATTTCTGCACAAACTATCAGAAACTGTCTCAGGGAAGCTCATCTGCATGCTCGTCGTCCTCATCAGGGTCTCGACCTGATTGCAGTTCGTCATCGTATCTGACTTGAGTTGGCAAATGCTCACATCCAATGGCATCTGGCACTTTGGAGATATGTTCTCTTCACGAATGGCCCACTGTACAGGGCAGACGTTGTGGATCGAGTGGCCCATGGTGGCGGTGGGGTTATGGTGTGGTCAGGCATATGTTATGGAATACGAACACAGGTACATTTTATTGATGCCATTTTTAATGCTTAGAGATATGGTGATGATATCCTAAGGCCCATTTTTGTTCCATTCACCTCATGTTGCAAAATGATAATGAACAGCCCCATGTTGCAAGGATCTGTACACAATTCCTGGAAGCTGAAAAAAATCCCAGTTCTTGCACAGCCAGCATACTCACCTAACATGTCGCCCATTGAGCATGTTTGGGATGCTCTGGATCGGCATATACGACAGCATGTTCCATGTCCTGCCAATATCCAGCAACTTCGCACAGCCATTGGACGAGGAGTGGACCATCATTCCACATTCCAACCTGATTAACTCCATGCAAAGGAGATGTGTTGCACTGCATGAGGCACATGGTGGTCACACCAGATACCTGGTTTTCGGACCACCCCCGGGAACCCCGAGGTCTAATCATCATCTTGATATGCCACCCTGTAAGGTGGATGGATTATCTCGGCAAAGGAGAAGTGCTCACTAATACAGATTTAGACAGATTTGTGAATAATATTTGAGAGATATAGGCCTTATGTGTACACAGAAAAAATCTTAGATCCTTGTTCAGCTCATGAAAAATGGGGACAAAATCAAAAGTGTTGCATTTATAATTTTGTTCAGTGTATATTGTTACACATACATTTCTGCATAGCCTATAACATCTGTTTGCCTTTAATTGATTTATATTTGCCCATCAACCACTTTGTATCCTATGTGTCGATCAACATTTCAAACCAATCCTCTAGACCCTTCCTGTTTCATAATAATAAATCATATATTACAAACTGAACATTAAAAGCAAATGTTCTTCAGCTTAAGATGTTATTCAAACCTATGGAGGCTTTTTTTGTGTTAAATACTAAGCAAGTAAAGGAAATTTGAGATTCTTAAAAATCTACTTTTACTTTGGCTCAAAACAATTCCATGACTTTGTCAGACTAAAGGACATATTCAGACATTAATATATAAGGATGATCTAAATCTCCTGGTAATTAAGTGCACACGATGCAAAGAAAAAGAATCTGAGACTGATGGCAATTTTCCAAATTCAGTCACAGACAATCTTTCAAATGTTACTTTTTCTGTTTTACTTTCAGAATTGGAATTGAAGTCATCTATATAACATTGCTAGTGGGAAGAAGTTAACCTGGCTACATAGACTTTTTTTTTTCTAGCAGAGCATCACAGATATGTTAATTTTCTGTAGCTAATAATTATACATAATAGAGCATTACGACAGCTTGATTTGTGGAAAGGATTTTCACAGTTAAGAGATGTGACTGTGCTCATCAAACTCTTCTCTTTCGAGTCACTAGCTCATTGTCAGAAGCAGCTACAGAGCAGCTTTGTGAGCATTATTAAACATCCAAGAAATTAGTTCTGCATGACTGGGTTAACACTGCAGCACAAAAACAACCCATTTTCTTACACATTTATTTGTTATGCTAACAATGCACACAGTTAAAATCAAGAATGCTGTCTTTTTACATTTTGATTTTGTGTGACCATTAACCATTTAAGTGTGTCTCAGATACTACTTTTCCCATTAAAGAAAATTCTGCTTATGCAGAAAAAGGAAAATGCAGTGCTTTGGTTATGTCTGTGTAACATTAAGCTGGGAATAGACAAGGATACACAGAATTCTCTTTATGCTGATATACAATGACTTTAAGTTAAGAGTGTTGTATGCTACTACCATGGATATGCACACAACAATATCCCATATCCATCCTATGACATACTGGGCTCTATTCACTGCCATGGGTTATCATAGTTACTCTGTGTTTAACTAAAAAATGCCAATTGAGGTGTTTGGTATGCAAATACATGAGATAAATAAATCTGCTCATTTAATAAAGCCCTCTGTCTAATCAAAGTATATATAAACGATGAAATATGCCATATTTGTTTTGGTATTCTATTACTTACTATTTCTGCTTTGTATCTTTCAGATCTACAATTTAGACCCTAATTCTCTGTTGAACCCTATTTGCACATATGCTATTGTCTCATTAATTTGATTAATCTTTAATGTAGTTACTTGGGGTTTGATATTTTAAATAAGGTGGTACATCGAATGGCCATATCCTTTCTCCTTCATCATCAGAATTTTTTCCTGTTTAAATAATGATAAAAAAAAAAGAGAGCAAAAATGCATTGTATTTACATGTGAAATTTATTTAACTAGATTCCCCTAATTTAGATATAAACTAAAGTTGCCAATGAAAATATTTCTTTACAGTCTCTTTCACTTATTTTGTTTAGCTAGTAATGGTGCTTGCTAAATTACAATTAATTAAAATTTTGAATCCACATGGAGGTATTTTTTAGTTGTTTTCTCTTTATATGTGATCCGCCAACTAGATTATACTTCTACATATGTGTAAATTATAGTGTTGATAGAAATTAAGTTAAAGGACAACTTTTGCAAAAAAATAACTAATGTTTATTTGAAAGATTGCATCAAGTATACAAAGTTTGCATGCTCTTTTCTCTGTTTAGCTCTAACAGGGGGCAGACATGATGTTTAGAATCTTGGGTCAAATCTGTGAGATCTTCCTTCATCTCCACCAAGGTGCAGGAAGAACTGTCCTAAGATTCTAAACAACATGTCCGCTCCATATCATAACTATACAGAGCAAAGAGGACTCAATAAGGTAAATTATTTATATTATTTTATTAAAACATTTCTATTTAAAATTTCTATACTCAATGCAATCTTGCCATTAAACAATACTTATGTATGTAAAATTTTGATGTTGACATAAGTGGTAGCTAAATATCTCATTGTACAGATGGTAATTTGATCTCTGATATTGTCCAATCCCATAAGCAGACAATTTTTCCTGGCTGGTTTATGGACTCTGTATGCCACTTGTGAGAATATATTTACATATTCATGGTCACCAAATCGAGAATATTAGGCAACAACTGCATAGTCATTTAAGTTTCACTTATTCTCCTAAACACACATATCAACATGACTTATGAATTGTAGTGTTTTGTGAAGTGCATTAGATCTCATGACTAATAAATGCTAGTTTTATTTCTAAAAAGAGCATGTCTCTACCTATGTTTACATGTGTTTATCTCTTTAAGCATATCTTTCTGAATAGATACACATCAAAAACATTTTGACATGAAATTTAAATATTTTAAATAACTTACTGTAAATGTAATTATTATGGACTGCTACCAAATTGGAGGAATGTCTGGGTTCCACTTTGTCATGAATTTAACAATGCTGTATATTAATGTATACTTGCCAACAGTCCTGAATTTGTTGGGACAGTCACTTTTTGGGGGTCCTGTCCTGTCAAATTCGGGTCTTTACTAGTGTCTATGTACAGTGCTTACTGTGCACAGTAAACATTGGATTTATACTGTGTATGTCTTTCAGACACTAGGAGAATTGAGGTTCAGACATGCAGTATCTATATCCGGGAGTTTGGAGCTCAAACTCCCAGGCTCATAGTATGACACTTGACTTCCCCTTTTTCTCCCAGGAGCTGACTGCAGAAAGTTGGCAAGTATGTTAATTTTTTGAAATGTATTCACTTTGTGTCTACCCAGTCTGTGAGAATAAAAATACATGTACTTCTATATGTTTCAGACATATAAAACAAGGTGTTTCAAGGACGGAGAGCACACATAAATTGTACACAGGAGTTCATGAGCAGAAATGTAGTCACAGGGCCTGGTGCAGGGTAACCAGAGCGAACTAGGTTTTTGCCTAAGGCGCTGACACTGGGGGGGCACCATCTGTTTTGCTGGATACATGTTGCTGGCAGCCCCGTGTTTTTTAAAATTGAATGTAGGTGTCAGGGTCGCCTCCTGGGTCAGGGGGGCTGGCTGGCAGCCCTCTATGCACCCCGACACGCCCAAAGCCTACTGCGCTCTCCTCACTTGTTTGGAAGTCAGAGCGTCCGAGGTCATGTGACCTCCTGTTGATCTGAATAAAGTGACTGTCGGGGAGCGCAGTGGTGTGGAAGCTAGGCAGAGGCTGCTGAACTCTGCTTCTAAGTGCTGAGGCAAGTCCAAATAATTTAATTTGAGTGTGAGTGTGTGTGTGAGTGGCATCGTGTAAGTGTGTGTGGGACTGTCAGAGTGTAAGTGCGTGTGTGAGTGAAAGAGTTTAAGCGTGTGTGAGACTGAGTGTAAGTGTGTGTGTGTGTGAGTGTAAGGGTGTGAGTGGCAGAGTTTAAGTGTGTGTGTGTAAGTGGCAGAGTATAAGTGTGTGTGTGTGTGTGTAAGTGGCATAGTGTAAGTGTGTGTATGTGTGTGTGTGTGTATCCGAGTGTAAGTGTATGAGTGGCAGAGTGTATGGGTGTGTGTTTGTGTGGCAGTGTAATAAAGTATCACAGTGTGCTATTGATATATTACACCTGTTACTACAACTGTGCATCTGCAAATATCTGTCGGTATGTGTCTGTGTTCCTGTGCGTGTGAGACACTGTATATATGTGGCTGCAGGTGCATGTGTTCAATGGCGCCTCACACTTTGGAGAGGTGTTCTCTTCATGGATGAATCCTGGTTTTCACTGTACAGGGCAGATTGTAGACAGTGTGTATGGCGTCATGTGGGTGAGCGGTTTGCTGATGTCAATGTTGTGGATCAAGTGGTCCATGGTGGCGGTGGGGTTATGGTATGGGCAGGTGTATGTTATGGACAACGGACACAGGTGCATTTTATTGATGGCATTTTGAATGCACAGAGATACTATGATGAGAGGCTGAGACCCATTGTTGTGCCATTCATCCACGACCATCACCTCATGTTGCAGAAATTGCACATTTTAGAGTGTCCTTTTATTGTGGCACAGCCTAAGGCACACCTTTGCAATAATCATGCTGTCTAATCAGCATCTTGATATGCCACCCTGTGAGGAGGATGGATTATCTCAGCAAAGGAGAAGTGCTCACTAACACAGATTTAGACAGATTTGTGAATAATATTTGAGAGAAATAGGCATTTTGTGTACACAGAAAAAGTCTTAGATCTTTGAGTTCAGCTCATGAAAAATGGGGGCAAAGACAAAAGTGACTTGACTTGTACCTTCACTTTGATGGGCACCTTCGGAAAATTTGTGCAAAAGTATGTTTTTATAATATATGTTATTTTTATGTAAATATTTATTTTATTTTATTATTTGGATTTATTGTAATGTTTCCATAAATATATATTAAAATGTACTTTCATACTTATAGCATATAAGTATCTACTGTTTGCTTTGTTTAGCACTTCAGATTAATATACAGGATGCTGCAAGTTGGAATAGACAAGGCCAATCAGAGCAAAAGCAAAGAAAGCAGGGCTACAGGACACAAACAGAACTGGGACGAGCCAAGGACAAAGACAGGGTTAAGACAGAGCAGAAACAAGCAAGGACAAGACAGGACTGGACAAACCAAAAGACAAGGCTAAAACAAGGAACACAAGATTTCGAGCGAAGAACCAAAATCCTCAGACACTTCTAAAGAGACACCAGAACAAGGACATGGGAAATGGGCAACAGTGCTTCACGGAAAGAAGGTAAGGAAACACAGTACAGACATAAACACAGGACTAGCCTAGGACTATGATGTGGTAGATGGTGAGTTTTTCATTGCACCAAATGGTCATGTGACCATATACGATTGCCAACCACATCAAATTACCCCACAATACAGCAAGTCCTATCATTTTTCCTACCTAGAAAATAACAAATAACTAAACTTGACAGAAAAGACACATAACATACCTGAGACTTAAGAGACTGGAAATTGAAACCCACTGATCAAACAGGTGGAGCACATTTTTATTAAGTAAAACTAGGAATGGATCAGAGTAAGAAACATAGCAAAACAAGTATGGGGCATACAAGGAGAGAAAAGATACCGGATAATCACCATGGGTGACCCTCACATAGCATGCTGGATACACTATCATTGTTACTTTTCTTGGGTCTGTATTTAAATTATAAAAAAGAAAGTTCATGCATAAAGTTGAAATATGCTTTGAAATTTGTTTATGTATATAGTAGTTTTTAATAAATAAACAATTTGTACTGAGACATTCAGAACTATAAATAATAGGAGCTTTATATGAAGAGAGGAAAAGAAATGTAATATATGTAAAACAAAGTTTTTCACTGAAATCAAGTCAAATATCATATACATACATTAAAATCTGAAATATGAAAAAGTGTTGCGTAAATAATACTTAAAAATAGAAGATTTTGCTAAATGATGTGCGATCTGGCAAAATATCTAAAAAAAATAACAAAACAATATGTGACACTGTATATCAAAAAGTAAAAATTATATTACAAAAAGTAATACAATACGCTTTGAAATCTGTTTATATATATACAGTAGTTTTTAATAAATAAACTATTTTTATTGAGACATTCATAACTGTACAAGGAATAATAGGAGCTTTATATGAAGAGAAGAAGAGAAATGCAATTTATGTAAAAAAAAAGTCAACAGTGTGAAACTGTATATCAAAAATTAATACAACTGTATGACTCACATGGAATAGAGCCCAAAACTACCGGCTCTTGGTCTCTGCACGTGTTTGGAACTCTGATCCCTATCATCCACTTCTTTGCAAAAACTTCCAGGGGTCCAATAGCCATATGGGCTTGCGTTTGGTATATGTGCAGAAAAGGAAGGGAAAAAACAGGCAGAAATATAGGGTATACAAAGAATAATAAAGTGTTGCGCAAGGAAAAAGAGAGCTGCAGGGGACCTGGATCCCCCTCTCAAGCAGCCAATGGATGTCTGCACAATGCGTGCTGACATACTCCGCTGCTGCCCGGCATGTCCACCGAGACTTCTATGACGGAAGCCGGGAGGTCATGTGACCTTCCGGCTTCATCATAGAAGTCCCAGCAGAAGTGCTGGGAAGCAGCGGTGGATGTCTGTTTGATCATTCAGACATCTCCCAGCTGTCCACACTACCCACCAGGGAGACATCCTCCATGCTGCCTGACACTTCCATATATTAAGACAGAAGCCAGGAGGTCACATGACCTTCCGGCTGTCCGTCATTATAGGCCGAAGTGTCGGGCAGCATGGAGGATGTCTGCACGTATTGTGCATACATCCCCTGGCTTTCCACACTAGCCACCAGGGAGAGGGGAGAGACAGACAGACAACATTGGGGGGGAGGGGGAGAGACAAACAGACAATGTTGGGTGGTAGGGAGAGAGACAGACAGACAGACAACGTTGGGGGTGGAGGGGAGGTGGAGAGACAGACAGACACAGTTTGGGGAGGGAGCGGGAGAGAGAGACAGAAAACGTTGGGGGGAGGGGGAGAGAGAGAAAGACAACGTTGGGGTGAGGGAGGGGGAGAGAGACAATGCTGGTGGGAGGAAGAGAGAGAGATACAATGTTGGGAGGAGAGAGCCAGCATTGGGCAAGCCTGGCAGGGGGGGGAGAACAGTGGCGTAGTGTGGGTTGTCAGCACCCGGGGCAAGGCAAGTAATTTGCGCCCCCTAACCCGTGGATTTTAGCACTCGAGTCTCTTCTACTAGATTAGTTAAAGAAACCCTAACCCCCCAAGCACATGTATTGTTTGTTATGAAAATACTTATGTAATTAAAGTAAAATGCATCTAAATACAAGTTTATTTTCCAACACTTTATTGAGTGCGAACATGCATTACACACATTCTCCACATTTTCAGCAGGTCTATGAATACAAATATACACATGTAGTAACCTAGCATGGGCCATGCTATTATATGTCGTCTCACAACCATCGTAAACGACAAACAATATCAAGAACAAAAACTAAACATCAAAATGGAACCATACCCTGGAGATGATCCAAGACTGGGCTAGATGGAGCCAACTTCCTCAATCCTGTACCTCTAATGTTACCCCCCCCCCCTCCCACACACACACACACATATGCCATAATTGTTGTGCCATTCAGATGCCAGTAATATTGTAACTTTCGGATGCCAGTAATATTGTGCCAGTCAGAGCCCAGTAATATTGTGCCAGTCAGAGCCTAGTAATATTGTGCCAGTCAGATGCCTGCAATATTGTGCCAGTCAGATGCCTGCAATATTGTGCCAGTCAGAGCCCAGTAATAATGTGCCAGTCAGATACCAGTAATATTGTGCCAGTCAGATACCAATAATATTGTGCCAGTCAGATACCAGGAATATTGTGCCTGTCAGAGCCCAGGAATATTGTGCCTGTCAGAGCCCAGGAATATGGTGCCTGTCAGATGCCTGTAATATTATGCCAGTCAGATGCCTGTAATAGTGTGCAGTCAGAGGCCAGGAATATTGTGCCAGTCAGATGCCTGTAATATTGTGCCAGTCAGATGCCTGTAATATTATGCCAGTCAGATGCCTGTAATATTATGCCAGTCAGATGCTTGTAATAGTGTGCCAGTCAGAGGCCAGGAATATTGTGCCAGTCAGAGGCCTGTAATATTGTGCCAGTCAGATGCCTGTAATATTATGCCAGTCAGATGCCTGTAATATTGTGCCAGTCAGAGCCCAGTAATATAGTGCCAGCCAGATGCCTGTAATATTATGCCAGCCAGATGCCCAGTAATATAGTGCCAGTCAGATGCCCAGTATTATTGTGCCAGTCAGATGCCCAGTATTATTGTGCCAGCCAGATGCCCAGTAATATAGTGCCAGTCAGATGCCCAGTAATATAGTTCCAATCAGATGCCAAGTAATATAGTGCCAATCAGATACCCAGTAATATAGTGCCAATCAGATGCCCAGTAATATAGTGCCAATCAGATGCCAAGTAATATAGTGCCAATCAGATACCCAGTAATATAGTGCCAATCAGATGCCCAGTAATATAGTGCCAATCAGATGCCCAGTAATATTGTGCCAATCAGATACCCAGTAATATAGTGCCATTCAGATACCCAGTAATATAGTGCCAATCAGATACCCAGTAATATTGTGCCAATCAGATACCCAGTAATATAGTGCCAATCAGATACCCAGTAATATTGTGCCAATCAGATACCCAGTAATATAGTGCCAGTCAGATACCCAGTAATATTGTGCCAATCAGATGCCCAGTAATATAGTGCCATTCAGATACCCAGTAATATTGTGCCAATCAGATACCCAGTAATATAGTGCCAGTCAGATACCCAGTAATATTGTGCCAATCAGATGCCCAGTAATATTGTGCCAATCAGATACCCAGTAATATAGTGCCAATCAGATACCCAGTAATATTGTGCCAATCAGATACCCAGTAATATAGTGCCAGTCAGATACCCAGTAATATTGTGCCAATCAGATGCCCAGTAATATAGTGCCATTCAGATACCCAGTAATATTGTGCCAATCAGATACCCAGTAATATAGTGCCAGTCAGATACCCAGTAATATTGTGCCAATCAGATGCCCAGTAATATTGTGCCAATCAGATACCCAGTAATATAGTGCCAGTCAGATACCCAGTAATATTGTGCCAATCAGATGCCCAGTAATATTGTGCCAATCAGATACCCAGTAATATAGTGCCATTCAGATACCCAGTAATATTGTGCCAATCAGATACCCAGTAATATAGTGCCAGTCAGATACCCAGTAATATTGTGCCAATCAGATGCCCAGTAATATTGTGCCAATCAGATACCCAGTAATATAGTGCCATTCAGATACCCAGTAATATAGTGCCAATCAGATACCCAGTAATATTGTGCCAATCAGATACCCAGTAATATAGTGCCAATCAGATACCCAGTAATATTGTGCCAATCAGATACCCAGTAATATAGTGCCATTCAGATACCCAGTAATATAGTGCCAATCAGATGCCCAGTAATATAGTGCCAATCAGATACCAAGTAATATAGTGCCAATCAGATGCCCAGTAATATAGTGCCAATCAGATACCCAGTAATATAGTGCCAATCAGATACCCAGTAATATTGTGCCAATCAGATACCCAGTAATATAGTGCCAATCAGATACCCAGTAATATTGTGCCAATCAGATGCCCAGTAATATAGTGCCAATCAGATACCCAGTAATATTGTGCCAATCAGATACCCAGTAATATAGTGCCAATCAGATACCCAGTAATATTGTGCCAATCAGATGCCCAGTAATATAGTGCCAGTCAGATACCAGGAATATTGTGCCAGCCAGCCCCCCCCCCCCCCCCCCGTACTTACATGAAGCGGCTCCGTGTCCCCCGCCGGATGTCTCCTCCGTGCAGTCTTCCCTCTTGCACGGAGGAGGGAAGCAGACACCGGATGTGACGCGACGTCACATCCGGCGTCAGTTTTTTTTTTTTTTTTTTCCGGCAGTCGCATCCATCGGATGCGGCTTGCCGGAAAAAAGCGTTCACAAGCGCAATGCGCTGTGAACGCGGCAGCAGGGGCTGGGGGCCCACGGGACAGCTGCCTTGGGGCCCCCCAGGAGTAAATGGGCCCAGGGCAGCTGCCCCGTTTGCCCCGCGTTAAAGACGGCCCTGGCGGCCACGCGGCCACATAGGGCTAGTGCGCCCCCCCAGATATTGCGCCCGGTGTGGCCGGCCCCCCCTTCACCCCCCACGCTACGCCACTGGGGGAAAAGCATTGAGCAAGTCTGGGCGATAGGGGCAACATAGGCACATAAAAGGAAATAAAAACAAGAAATGCATTTTGTTTATCAGAATTTTTTATTAAATATGAAAAAGCAATTTACATGTGAAAATATACAAGTTACATTTTTTCCGATAGTGTAGTCTTATATTGAGGCTTTTATTTTCTTTTTCCTAAAGGATTATCCAAAGTTTGGGGGGTCGTCTTATAATTAGAGTATTCTTATTTTTCACATATTCAAACAATAGTTACCAACCAACTTAGTCTTGGGCTCTATCCAGATTTAGTGGCAACGTGTTTTCTTAGAGTCCCTTCTTTCTGTCCACAATTAAGAAACTTAAGTGTTGACCACCTTGAGGCATTTTCACCCTTTTCAAGGGGCAGTGTGGGCATACTTTTTACCATCTAAGTGAAGAACTAAATGAATAAAGAAATGAAAATAGTTAGAGAGCAGAAAAAAGGCTTCAATTGAGGTAGAGAACACAAATACTTCCTAAAATGGGCCGCCATGCTCCACAAACAGCAAGGCTGAAAATTATTATGAGGATAGCCACGGCACTGGGTTCTGTTTGATGAAAAAAGGAGGGGGAGGGTGGCAGTGGTCAGAGCAAGGGGAAGGTTTCTTACATCAATTTATACTTTTTATAATTAGTTTTCTAAATATTGGAGGAAAGTGGGGGTCACTTTTGAGAGCTTGGATCAGGCCAACCAGTGCCTTTAAATGGCCCTGGCTTGAGGATATACAAATCTAGGATCTTTAAACAAGGATATCTCTATGCCAGTACCTCTACGATTTTAAAAAAGAAAAAGTGATTAGGAAGGGCATGCCTCTATAAATGTACTCTGGTAGATTTGTTTTATAAATTGTATCGAAAATAACTAATGCAGCAGTCACAAATAACAGCTATTTGGTGCTTAGAGATAAAGATTTAAATGATCATATTGAGCATCTGTTATATCACTGAAGCAAATACTGCGCATCTTATTGTAGCACATGTTTGGATAAGGGATTTGATTAAACCAGTAAAGTTAAACTAATGATTCCAACAGCAGGGGTCTGATATTAGTGCTGATTTCAGACTCCAGCAATGACAGTGTTTGAAGAAGTCTGTATTTCCATCTTATAACTTCACATTTTACTTCAGATATTACAGATTATACGTAGAAGAATAAAAGTCATGTATATATAGCTCACTGGTTTCAAATAGCACTGTGGTTTATTGAAAGAGACAAAAACAGCCAAAGTTACTTGCTTTTCTTTAGTTTTTTTTTATTTGTATTTGTGAAGTGTTTAATTAAAAATAATATAAAACTAAATGTGCAAAATCTGAGTCCTGAGCACCAAGGGGTCTACTCAATATATTCTTATTTTTGGCACCAAAATGAAGCCTTTGAAGTTTGAAATGATTCAGGAAACATCGGGGGACCTATCAGGAACCATGTTTTGAGATAATAAGATCCATGAAAGACACACCGGCATTCTTGAATCCAAAAACAGAGTATGATTTTATGATGATGGAGGTACAAAATGTGCAAACGTAAACCGGGAAAAGCAGGCACTTAACGCATTTCACTTCTCACAACATTTATACATAAGTTTTGAGCTACCCAATATGTACTGATGTTTCCCCTGAATAGCATTGCAATTTGGGCATCATAGCCAATTCCATGCTGAGACCTGCGGAAACAGAAAGGATTCAAAATATACCTGAACTTGAAAGAACCTCCATCATCCCCATAAACCTTTATGGGATGATAGAGACACATTCTTGAAGGAATTTGGTTATTATAAAAATAGCCTCATGAAATAAAAAAGCATGTAGTCCTGACCAAGTAAATAGAGTCTGCACACCAAATAAGTAATAATAAACTACAATATATGTATTGATAACACACACAAAAACAGAGCCATAATACACAAATATCACAGAAATGTTCAATATGAATCAACATATATAACTACAAATGCAAACAGTAAATGAAACAGCACTAACAAAAAGGTGAGACGAGGGAATAAATGCAAACACAGCACCCCAATGTTTCGGCAATGAGCCGTCAACTGGAGGAACTATGATAACAAAAAGGTGAGACGAGGGAATAAATGCAAACACAGCACCCCAATGTTTAGGCAATGAGCCTTCAACTGGAGGAACTATGATTACATTTACGTGCAAGGTCTTAAGTAGTAAAAATTAAACTAGACAAATAAAAAATGGCAACGGCTATAGAAAGCAATGACGTCACAACGCTACCGTGATGACATCAGAAAAGGACCCACTAGTATAGAATAGATGCACATTAGTAAAATATGTGCTGGAGCTACATGATAATGGGAATAGAAAGAAATCCAGCACAGTAAGGCTGGAAAGAGTATCGCTAAATAAACCAAAGAAAAAAACAGAAATATTAAAGAAAAATCAACAGGAAAAAGTAAACACTATTTGAACCACATTTTTTGGTGATACTCTTTCCAGCCTTACTAGCATATTGGGTAGCTGATTTGAACACCATTGATACTTCAGTTTCCAAAACAGCCTGAACTGCCAGTTACTTAACACCATGTCTCAAGATGTTGGCAGGTTTGTGCATGCATAGAGATTTATCTCCTTGACTGAGAAATACCAAGGTCAGGGGAGGTCTGGCATCCTTAGGCCTGGGGGGCAAATCCAGTCAAGTGGTCCATTGCACCACCGAATCGCCTCCCCATCCACGGCCATATTTTCCTTGTTTTATAACAAATATTGCCAGAACTTTTCCCCACAATATGCTAGAATTTGCCACTTAATATGCCAGAATTTTCCATTACAATATGCCAGGATTATGCACCTCAATATGCCAGGATTTC
This sequence comes from Pelodytes ibericus, assembly GCA_036172795.1. Lineage (NCBI taxonomy): Eukaryota > Metazoa > Chordata > Amphibia > Anura > Pelodytidae > Pelodytes > Pelodytes ibericus. The sequence continues at coordinate 121,771,472 of CM069861.1, read as the reverse complement.
CCCCTCAATATGCCAGGATTATGCCCCTCAATATGCCAGGATTTTCCACTCAATATGCCAGAATTATGCCCCTCAATATGCCAGGATTGTCACCTCAACATGCCAGGATTATGCCCCTCAATATGCCAGGATTTAGCCACTCAATATGCCAGGATTTTCCCCTCAATATGCCAAGATTATGCCCCCTCAATATGCCAGGATTAAGCCCCCTCAATATGCCAGGATTTTCCCCCACAATATGCCAGGTTTTTCTCCTCAATATGCCAAGTTTATGCTTTCTCAATATGCCAGGATTATGCCCCCTCAATATGCCAGGATTTTCCACACAATATGCCAGGATTGTGCCCCCTCAAAAGGCCAGGATTTAACCCTCAATATACCAGGATTATGCCCCACAATATGCCAGGATTTAGCCGCCCAATATACCAGGATTTTTCCCCTCAATATGCCAGGATTTTGCCCCCCAATATACCAGGATTTAGCCACCCAATATGCCAGGATTTTCCCCTCAATATGCCAAGATTATGCCCCCTCAAAATGCCAGGATTAAGCCCCCTCAATATGCCAGGATTTTCCCCCACAATATGCCAGGTTTTTCTCCTCAATATGCCAAGATTATGCCCCCTCAATATGCCAGGATTATGCCCCCTCAATATGCCAGGATTTTCCACACAATATGCCAGGATTGTGCCCCCTCAAAATGCCAGGATTTTACCCTCAATATACCAGGATTATGCCCCACAATATGCCAGGATTTAGCCGCCCAATATACCAGGATTTTTCCCCTCAATATGCCAGGATTTTCCCCCACAATATGCCAGGATTTTCCCCCCAATATACCAGGATTATGCCCCCTCAATATGCCAGGATTTCCCCCACAATATGCCAGGATTATGCCCCCTCAATATGCCAGGATTATGCCAGGTTAACCTCCCTCAATACCTAGCATGCAGCCGGCCAGTTTTGTGGTTTTCATTTGGCATAGAGGTTGTCCTTGCAAATGAATTTATGTAATAGAACATTTTCTGTATATTTGCTAGCACTATTTCTAGAACAATGCATTGATACAAAATACAGATGTACACTTTAAGATAAACCTTGTAAAACTTATTTTTGTAACAATAAGGTAAAATGGCTATTGCATGGTATTTCAAAACCTTTTTGATGGTCCTCATCTGTTATCTGAATGGTGTTGAAAATAATTCCATATTTTGACTCTCATAAGTGCTCTAGAGGATGTGTGTTTTAAAACTTTCATGAAAAATGGATGCTTTCAGAATAGTGCTCCTGCTGCTTGGAGAATTTCACACTTTAACCTTTCTGTTCATTGAAATTATAATATGTTCATCTTAACAAATATTTATAGATGTTTTGTAAAGATTTTAGCTGAAATACCAAATACAAAACAGTACCTTGACAGATATTTTCTAAAATGTCATGATTTATATGCCTGTCCATAGAACATACTTTACTATAATTTTTAGATGACACAGAAAATTTCAGTAGCACACTTTATATATATATATAACAAACGTTATATCTCCTTGGTTTTAAACAGCTTAATGAACTGTCTTTGGTTAAAGAAACAGAAATAATTATTTAGTTATTATGCTTACAGGCAGAGGCATCATTAGGGTTGGTGTCATCCGAAGCAGTAATTCGTAGTGTCACCCCCCCTGGATTTCCTCTAATACTATGCCAAACAGATTCATTAGTAATGCCAGTCAGATGGCCCAATAAATATGCCATACTGGAGACCCATACATTTTGCCACACACAGGAGCCTCATGAATATGCCACAAACAAGAGCCCCATTAATTATGCCTCACACATGAGCTCTATTAATTATGCCTCACATAGGAGCCCCATTAATTATGCCACACACAGGAGCCGCTTAATTTGGCCACACACAATAGCCCCATAGGTATGCCAAACACAAGAGTCCCATAATTATGCCATACACAAGAGTACCATAATTATGCCACACGCAAGACAATTGTACAATTCTAAAACAATAAATATCTTTACAAATCTCTCTCTCTCTCTCTCTCTCTCTCTCTCTCTCTCTCTCTCTCTCTCTCTCTCTCTCTCACTAGTTCCATTTATACTTATATGAACTTTTCAATATTATATTCAACTATTTTCATATGTAATAAAATGTTCTTGAAAAATTGCATTTCTTGTATTGATTCCCTTCCTCTGCACCCACATTGCACCTAAAGGACTTAGCACAGCACCATAAAGTACCTACAGCACTTGGCTTGCACTCATATTGCACCCTCTCAATTTGGCATACCACAGTGTCACTTTGTCCCACAGAACTGCCCCTGAAGAACAAGCCACAGTGTCACTTTCCCTCATAGTACATGTTATTTTGCCCCACAGAACATGCCACAGCGTCACTTTGCCAATTAAAATAAGCCACTGTCAGGTACCAATTAACATGTCACAGTCACTTTGCTATTAACATATATGCCACCGCTTGTCCATTAAATATGACACCGCTTGACCATTAATATGCCACTGTTATTTTCCCATTAATATGCAACAACCAATTTGCCTACTAATATTCCACAGCCAATTTGCCCAATAATATGCCAGCATTATTTTGCCATGAATAAGCCACAGCCAATTTGCCCAATAATATGCCAGAATTATTTTGCCATGAATAAGCCACAGCCAATTTGCCCAATAATATGCCAGCATTATTTTGCCATGAATAAGCCACAGCCAATTTGCCCAATAATATGCCAGCATTATTTTGCCATGAATAAGCCACAGCCAATTTGCCCAAAAATATGCCAGGATTGTTTTGCCATTAATAAACCACAGCCAATTTGCCCAATAATATGCCAGTATCATTTTGCCATTAATATGGCAGAGCCAATTTGACCATTTATATGCCAGAATTGTTTTGCCATTAATAAGCCACAGCCAATTTGCTCAAAGATATGCCAGGATTGTTTTGCCATTAATAAACCACAGCCAATTTGCCAAATAATATACCAGTATTATTTTGCCATTAATATGCCACAGCCAATTTTCCCATCAATATGCTGATTTGGATCAAAGCTGTCTGAACAGGCCTCGAACGCTTCACTGCGCAGTTGGCCCATAGCAGCTTGTCCACTACTTCTCCCGCGACAGACTTCTGCCCGTAGAGACAGACGCTATCCCTGAATTTCCTCAAGAGAAAGTAGCTGTTTACTTAGTGCAGTGGGACTGTAAGTGTGTATGTGGTATATCACGATCTATGTCGTCAATCTCTTGGTGAAGGAAGGTCGGGGTGGTCTGGTCAATTGTCTGTTCAACTGTCTTTTGTAGACATTTCTTAAGACAGGGTAACACACAACAAACAAGAAGAGCAAGGATGATTATCGTTATTAAAATGGCAACACCTATTTGGGCCAGAGCACCCTGCCATCCAGACATCCATCCAAACCATCTTTCCCATGGATCCATGGCCCCAGAATTCCGTTTCAGTTCATTGGACAAACTCTTCAACTTTTCTATTGCCAACGTTACCTTACCATTAGGGCCTGTATTATCTAGGATATAGGTAAAGCATGTCAGGGTGTCTGGGAGTATTTTACATACTCCCCCTTTCTCTGCCAGAATCATGTCTAAGGCCATTCTATTCCGGAAGGTCATCTGGGAAGTTGCTTGTAATTGTTCCGCCAAACCCTGGAGGGCATCTCTTGTATGATTTACAAAACGTTGTTGGTTATAATAGATGTAATTAATCCAATTTAAATTTTTATTGGCCGTGATGATTGGGAAAATAGATTAAAACCCTGCGGACACTTCATCTCTTGCTTTAAATTCATTCGGCACCCCCCTTGGCACTCCTATGGCATCTATATAAATATGGGGATCAAAACTGCTTTTTATAGGAGTACCTCTCTTTATTTTAGAGTATTGGTGTAACGTACCTGGAGTATCTTGGTGTCCATCAGAGATTATGTGTATAGGCATAATTACCTTAGCTAGAGCACATTCTCCCCACCATACACCTTCCAATCTAGTTCTAATCTGCATATCCCCACAAATCCAATACATGTCTCCAAGGGATCTTACGTGTTGCTGGATTAAGGCGGCTGGAATTGGGCTATATGTGGCACAGTACTTACCAGTGAAATTACCAAAGAATTGGCCTACCCCATTATATATACCGTAACAAGTGTAGTTTCCTGGATATATGGTGATACCTTTATCTGGCTTAACATCTTTAAGGATTATTGGGTATTCCTTTGTCCATGATTCACATTCCGTCCGGTCAGTTTTAATTATAGTATAGAGACTTAGGAAACACATCTCTATCTCCGGAGTTATGTTCAAAGGGACAGTACCTAAGTGAGGCCTCGCTCCTCCACAGACATAGCAGTTAGATTTGTTGTGTTTGTTAGCGTTATATTTGAAAACACAAAGGTTTTAACTATGTAATTGCCAAAGCACAGCTCTCCTGAGGACAAAAGATAGAATAGGAGAGTTACAAGACATAGACTTATAGTTCACAATTAACATATATGGTACCCAAAAAGACATATACAGGCAAAAGCACAATACACAGATGTAATTAAATTACAAATACCTTAAAATAAATGCCGGCTAATAATAAACTCAGGTCACACAAACACTCAATTTCACATAAAATATCTGCATACCAAAACAACAGACGCCTGTTTGTATTTCTGTTCACCAAACTAGCTTAGCTTAAAACAACAAAATAACACCAGGTTCTGTACCAAACGAGGCCCAAAAACAAAAAAACACTCAAGCTTCTTTACCAAAGCGAGCTAAATAACACCAGGTTCTATACCAAACGAGGCTCAAAACAAAAAAACACTCAAGCTTCTTTACCAAAGCGAGCTAAATAACACCAGGTTCTATACCAAACGAGGCTCAAAACAAAAAAAACACTCAAGCTTCTTACCAAAGCGAGCTAAATAACACCAGGTTCTATACCAAATGAGGCTCAAAACAAAAAAAACACTCAAGCTTCTTTACCAAAGCGAGCTAAATAACACCAGGTTCTATACCAAACGAGGCTCAAAACAAAAAACCACTCAAACTTCTTTACCAAAGCGAGCTAAATAACACCATTAAACTCTCAACCGAGTTTTAAAAATAACAATATAATGGTAAGCAAGTAGTACAACAGAAGTACAACAGATTCTCAAGCAAGCAGACACTTCCACACATAAAACACACACTCAGGAATGACTAAGGAAGTAGATAGACAATTGACAGGTTCTATTCAAATAAAGGGCACATTTGGGCAAACTATATACCTGTTCAATGGCGTTATCCACGAGAAGACGGGCGCAGACACGGAGTGCAGGCCAAGTCCAAAGACAGGAAAATATAGGTAATTTACCATATGCAGAGGTGATCAGGCTCTTTTTTCCAGTCTCTGGGGGTCTCCTCTCCGGTCCTCAATGTGGCTTTCATAGAAACACAGCCCAAATGTCCCTGTTCGGGGCGCCAACTGATTTGGATCAAATCAAACTTTGCTTTATTGTCTATCTACTCCTTCCAAATTGATTAATTAGCGCTCTCCCCTAGAAGTAATTCACACTGGAGACAAAGTTTATGATCAGTGAAAAACCTGAGGAAAACATTTATTTCCCAGAGTGGGAGATTCCTTTTAAAGCAGAAATATGTCATGTACAGAGTCACAGTTAAACATACAGTATACATTCAACAATTGGCTAATAGTTTAAGGGGTCTTGTCTAAACCCACCCTACAGGATGTGACGTCATCATTACAGAGTTCTCCCACCCACATTCCAGCTCCATCTTGGTTACATAATGGGAGGGGGAGTGAGTAGTTACTGAACAAAGAGGGGCTGCAGGGGAAACAGTTACTTTAACAGTGATTCTCCATTTTGTTGCACTTGGCACATAACTGTTAAATTACACAAAGGAAGTGGGGGAGGAGTTAGTAACGGAAGCTGTTCAGGAATTTGTTACATGAGGCTTTTTGGATGGGAGGAATTTACAGAGGAAATAGTTACTGAGCAAAATTATGACCAAGGATATTCTTTTAGGGAATGTGTGACAAATAAGACATAAACACAAGTGTATAATAGTAAAAGAGACATTTGTCCATAACAATGCGAATACGCAATTCTTTGACACTGTTTTTTTACATGGTCACAAATTTTTCACATCGATCCACTTGTATGTTTATAAATCATGGGTATTTATTTTACAATTCTATCACATATATAAATAACTGTACACATATATATATATATAAAAAATTAAAAAATAAATAACAATACATCCACGAGCACAACAATAAACTAAATCATTTTTCACTAAGCACATTATTATTTACACATTATTTATGTCTCATCATGTCGTTTATATAATTTTCACAATGCTATTGTTGAGTTAAATTTTACTTTTACTGTTTTTCACTGTTCTATAAAACATAAAACAAAAGACTGTCACAATTTTGATTTTGAACACGCCTTGAATTGACCTTTTCATTGATTGGTTCACATGTGTTTAATTACCTTGTATGTTCACTGTTTCTTTGCACTTATGAATAAGAGTCAGTAGACTGGAAACGTGTCAAGTGGTTCTGTCCATTTTTCTTTTGTGCTGTTGCCCATGATTAAATCATACTTACTTATCACATGAACTGGAGTGCCAGCCTTTTTTTTTTCGGCATGGATTACCCTGGTATTTTAGCTGCAATTTTGCCGATTTGCTGTCTTCTAGAGCACCTTTGAAAAGTTCACCGTACTTTTTCCTTTCTTCTCTCCCTTCTTACTTCCCTCCTTTCTCCCTTCTATTTATGGGGCCCGATGGTTGTTAAACATACCGTTTGTGTAAACAGATTTTTAACAGTAGGTAACATTCAGTTCCACACAACGTGCAAACCTGCAGGTATTTATAAGCAGAGCATTTTCCTTGTGGTTCACACCTTTGATGAGAATAATCATTCAGACCCTGGTGTGTCTGTGATTAGAATCTTTGTTTCTGGTGACCCGGTGGTTGCCAAACATACAGTTTATATAACCAGATTTTTGACAGTAGATAACATTCATTTCCGCACACCGTGCAGGTATTTATAAGCAGACCGTTTGCCTTGTGGGTCACAGCTTTGGTGAGAATAATCATTCAGACCTGGTGTGTCTGTGATTAGAGTCTTTGTTCCTGATGGCCCAATGTTTGCCAAACATGCAGTTTTATGTTCACAAATTTTTAACAGTAGGTAACATTCAGTTCAACACCACGTGCAGGCATTTATAAGCAGAACATTTACCGAGTTGAATTAGCTCTTGGTTTAAAGGTATCCCACTTGCTAAATGACTTTTTAGGATAACTCTTATTCCTTTCATCAATTTTACCAAGTGTACCTTGCAGAAGTAAAGAAGGGGAAAGAGAGAGAGAAGGAGACGGGAAGAGGAAGAAAGATAGGAAAAAGAGAGGAGAAGTAAAAGCAAAGATCTAATGCAAAGCATCTAGCTGGGTCAAGCCATCCGTTTCGTTCTATTGATGGAGGGATCCATCTTGCTAATTCACATCCCTGGTATGCCAGCTAAAAGCAGATGCCAAAGAAAGTAAGTTAAGGGAGAAGGAAAGAAAAAAAAAAGAGAGAAAGATTAAAACAGGGAAAAGAGGAAACAACTAAAAGTAAGGATCCAGGACAAAGCTTTACTTGGGTTCAGAGAACTTCTATGTCTTCACTATCTGAACACAAGGAGTAACATAACTGCACTGATAATAGAACTAAAAATTACCCCCGCAATAAAAAGCAAAATGGCTCCAAAAAAGGACAAGACAGAGAAGGAGAAAGGTAAACCACTAAAACCAATGAGTTTATACTACTCCCCTCGTACAAGTCAACAGGAAAAGAACCAGGACCAATTGTCCTCCCCGGAAAAATCCAGATCAGACACTGGTGAGGAAACCATGACGGGAATCACTCAGGAGATCCTGAATCAAGCACTGGAAAATCTCTTCCAGAGAATAAGTACGGATATTAAACCTAGCATTCAAGAAAAGAAAACAGAAATTAGTGCAATACATTCCACTCTGCTGATACAGAGTAGCCAGATAGAGGCACTAAAAGAGGATGTCCTTGCACTGAAAATGCAAAACACTAATTGCTGGAAGAACAAAAAATGGAAGAGAAACTGACGGACTTGGAGGACCGGAGTAGAAGGAGAAACCTAAAACTTAGAAAAATCCAAGAAGATATTAACTCGGAACAGCTGTACGACTACTGCACAGAATTTCTGGCACAATATGTCGAAGAAGAGAAGGCCACTAAATATCCTTTTGAAAGAATTCATAGACTCGCTAAATAAAGAGATCCTAGACTCCAGGATAAACCTAGAGATGTCATCGTCTGTTTTCAGAACACATACGTGAAAGATTTACTAATGAGACAGATCTGTAACAAACCCCCAACAGGAAGATTTCAAGGTCTCTTGCTCTTTGCGGAACAGAAAGAGTAGGGGACCTCATGATGGTTAATTATTATATTGGAAAAGATTAGTTTAAACCCTCCGCTACACCAGCACTTGAATAGCCCTGTTCTTCTTTTTTGTGAGCCGGAGCTAAATATAGTGTGACTAGTTCACCGGAGTGAAAGGTGATAGTATGTATGGCAGTATGATTGTTCTCTTTGGGACCCATGTAGACGACCGGCGGGATGTCCCGGGGGGGGGGAGGAGTTAGAGGAAGCTAGATGATAATTAAGATCGTGACAATCAACGTGAAGGGTTTGAACTCTCCGAAGAAGCGTAAATACTTATATGACATGCTTATTAAAGGAAAGATACATATAGGGTTTGTCCAGGAAACACACTGGGATCAGAAGGGGCATTCACTCTGGAGGTACCAGAAATTCTCAGAAGTGTACGTTTCTAATTATCTACAATCTAGGAAAAGAGGGGTTGCCATAATTATATCGAACTCTATTAACTTTGAATATATTCACCATGAAGCTGACCTGGGTGGTAGATCTCTTATTCTTGTTTGTAAACTGAAAAATGTTTTATATACCTTAGTCAACGTCTATTGGGAAGAGACTGGATCAGATAGGAAAGGGCATGATTATCCAAACTGGAGATATGAACTGTGTTTCTGATCCAGAACTTAACAAAAGTCTCCCCAGAGTAAAAACTTTAGATCCAAAGGTTAACTCTATGGCAACAAAGTTAACCAAGTGGTTATATACTAATAATATGTTTGATCTCTGGTGGGTCCAGCACCCGATGGAGAAGGACTTTACGTATTTCTCACCTCCACATATGTCATATTCCAGAATTGATGCAGTTTTTGTTAAAGGGACATACCTGGGGAAGTGTTGCTCCTCTACTATAGGGGAGATAGTGTGGTCAGATCATGCGCCAGTGTTTGTGGAGGTTGATGATGCAGTTTGACAGTCCAGGAGGAATAATTGGAGAATGAATGAATTCAATCTGAGAACGGATGATCAAATTAAGGATCTTCAGTCCCAGGTTGAGCGATTTTTAGAAATAAATGACGACAACTCTGTCTCGCCAATCACTTTATGGTGCGCATTAAAGTGTGTACTCAGGGGTTATCTGATCAGCTCAGACGCGTATTGGAGGAAAAACCTTAACGGATTTATACATTGAGCTAGCTCAGAAGACCACTGTGAACAAAGTCTCACCAACAGAAGTGTTGGCGAGACAGGTGTCCCATATTCAGCAGGAAATTAGGGGGAAGATGAACTCAAATTATAACAGAGCAATTTTTTATAAGAAACAAAAATGGTATTACTCAAATAATAAAGCCAACAAAAATTTGACAAAAAAATTAAATAACCAACAAAAACAGAGGAGAATAATTAACTTGAAAGTGGGTTCTGAAACACGCAGAGAGCCCGCCCAAATAAGTACAGCATTCAGGGATTATTATAGTTCATTGTATAATCTAGAAGATGTCCCCAAAACACCCTCCCAGACAAAAGCATATCTCAAAAAACTCAATCTCCCGAAAATTACAGATTCAGAGGCCCAGGGCCTGAATCTACCCTTCGATTTGGCAGAGGTGAGGGACGCAGTGCAGAGCCTTAAATCTGGGAAATCCCCGGGCCCAGATGGATATTCTGCTTTATTCTATCAAGTACTGGACCCGTGGATCCCCCCGATACTCCTCAGGGTGTTTAATTATATCAAAGAGGCTAACTCCTTTCCACCAGAGATGCTGCAGGCCGCTATCATCCTGATACCAAAGGATGGGAAAAACCCGCAATTTTTAGGAAACTATAGACCAATCTCCCTAATTAATAATGATATCAAAATCTACTCAAAGGTGCTCTCATCTCGTCTGGGTCCAATACTTCCAAGCTTGGTGCACCCAGATCAGACGGGATTCATCTATGTTAGAACTACGGAAGATAACACACGTAGATTGATAAATTTGATCTCAGAAATTAATCGTAGGAAATCGGCCTTTTTGGCATTGGATGCTGAAAAGGCCTTCGATCGGGTGAGCTGGACCTTCCTAAAGGAGTCTTTGGAGATATACGGCCTATCGTATAGGCACTCTGTGATGGCTCTGTACTGCGATCCCCAGGCTTATGTTATGGGCCCCTCGGTAAAGTCCAAGCCATTCAGGATTAAGAATGGCACACGACAGGTGTGCCCCCTGTCCCCGATGCTATACGCTTTGATAATTGAATCACTTGCATCAGCTATAAGACAATCGGGGACGGTGGAGGGGATCGGGATCGGGTCACAGGAGCACAAGCTGGCACTGTATGCAGATGATGTGATCTTGACCCTCTCCTCTCCATTATCCTCGATACTAGAAGTCCTGAACATAATAAGAGAATGTAGTGAATACTCTAATTATAAAGTGAACCTGGCAAAGACTCAGGTAATTATCACGTATTTGAGACCCGAACAAATATCACTAATTGAGACCCTCTATAAATTTGATTGCTCAAGATCCGAAATGTATTATTTGGGAATTAAAATCACCTTTGATCTTGCAGGTCTGGTTAACTTAAGTTATCAACAGTAGAATAAACGCACTTAAAGCTTATTTAGTCCCCTAGGTCCAATACTTATTTAGAGCAATTCCACTTAAAGTGCCCAAATGAATTCTGGACTCATTGACACGGATATTCCTGGCCTATGTATGGAAGGGTAAAAAGCCCAGAATAGCTAAAACAGACTTTATGCGAGGTACCAGCTACGCAGGACTAGGGTTTCCAGACCTTTATAAGCTTCATAGAATAACTATGTTAGTGCATGCAATAGAATGGAATGTGAAGTGGGACAGTATCCCTAGATGGTTACAGATAGAAAAAACTCAAACATTACAGTTGGATCCATTCCTTCTTTACTCGATAGCAGCTCCAGATTTTGAGAAAATAGAAGTAAATTCTCCGGTAATAAGGGATGTGTTCAATAATTTATATAAAATCAGAGGTAAAATAGGAACGCTTAATCCACTTAAAAAGGAAGCATCAATTGATTCCCTAATATTTTACATGCCAAACTTGGATTTTTCGGTTTGGAAGGATAGAGAGATAAGGGTAATTGCCGATATATTTGAAGAAGATAATCTGATTACCTTCGAGAAGGCTCAAGAAAAATTTGCCCTCCCTAACTCAGAGTTTTTAGTGTTTTTTAGGATCCGGAGTTTCCTGGAGAAGCAACAGTTTGCCCCCCAGGACACTCTGGACATCTTTATTAGGGCACACCATAAATCCAAATTAATCTAGAAATTAACTAAATATTTGGATGAAGCCTTGGATAACCCACTCCTCGCAGCTATTGTAAAATGGGAAGGGGATCTACAAGTATCATACCCCAAAGAGAAATGATATAAGGCTATACTCCTCAATAGGTCGGTTATACACTGTGTTTCACTACAAGAAGTTTACTATAAAATCCTGTATAGGTGGTACATGGTTCCCGTGCGCCTGAGTAGATTCCAACGCGGAACATCGAATCTGTGTTGGAGGTGCGAGGGGGCTCCGGGTTCCATGTATCATATTTGGTGGGAATGCGGAGGATTAAGGGAACTGAAGGAAAGGTTGCAGCATTTTTTGCTGGAAACCTGTGATCTCCGATGCTCACTTACCGCACCCCTCTTTCTATTTTTGCTAGATTGCCCATCAATGAGTAAGACGCAGCAATCCTTTTTGGTACACATTTTTTCTGCATCTAAAATCTGCCTGGCCAGGCATTGGAGAAGCCCTCAACTCCCTTCATGGCAGGAGATCACAGTACAGTATGCCTATCAGAAACAGATGAAGGGATCTGTCTCCATGCCTGATCAGGCTGCAGTATTTTAGACTTCACGTACTGATTGTCTTAGAAAGGGATTTAAAAGGGGTTGCACCCCTCTCCGGCTTCCCCCCTACTAGGGACGGACCAGCAAGGGTCTACTATATCAGCTAAACCAAAGAGCAAGGGTTAGGTATGTTTGTGTGTATGAATTTTTAAGTATACAAGGTCACGTCACAAGTTTGAATGGAAATAAGGATCTTACAACACCATTATTTGCACTTTATCATCGTCCTATTTTTAATGGAATGTACCTATAGATTTAGAGATTAGGACAAGGAGCTCTTGGTAAAATGCATTGTATTATCTGTATGTTTGTATTTTCAACTGTAAAAGTTTGTAAAATATTAAATAAAAGAAAAAAATAGATTAAAAAAAAAAAAGAAAAAAAGAAAAGAAAAGTTCACCATGGCAAGGTAACACTCCTTACTTTAATTTGCCAACTATAGGAGCCTGGGATTCTTTCTCCATTGGGGATTTTTGGTGCATTAATATGCCACCCTCCTGCCCTTTTGGGAAGACCTTAGCAATAGCGTCGTAGTAATTAATGTAAGCAATTTTTAATAATACGTTGTATAACAATATGTTGAACGATTTTACACAATTTGACATTTTATTTCTTTATGATAATATGTGCAAACTGAGCCTGGAGGGAAACCAAATCCTGCAGTAGGTTTAGCTACTGCATTTTTTTTTTTTTTCAATTTTACCAAGACATACTCTTGTTTATTTGTTAATGGTGTACACTATTTGTTTTCTTTATTTTTCCCCTTTATGTAACCCTGATAATGCTATTGAAGTTTAGCAGTCATGTCAGCTAGGTTTTCTGTCAATAACCATCACTTACATTGTCTGAAATTATAGCTAATAGTAGCAGACCAAAGCAGATGTGAAGAATGGTAAACAGTAGCCAACAAGCCACAAGACGATAGCAGCAGTTAGTCCAAAGTCAATATACAGGTAAACAGTAGTAAAGCTTGTTTACAGGACAGGTAAGACCCATAATGATCTGACAGTTGGGAGTCTACAGGAAGTGGCTTTTATAGGCTGGGAATTAGACAACTATTCTTAATATTTTTTTTATTAAACATATCATTTATGCAATGGGGGTTACTCAGCTGTGACATTTATAGCATGTCTATGGGGTGTTAAGCTTGGGAGAATGTTTGTGTCATTACAGGTCACAGATGCCATTTTCACATGTCTATTTAATCCTGTAATAGAGATTGCAAAAATATACAATGTAATGTGTCATTTTAATTCATAAATACTTTTGTATCAATAGACAACCATTTTCAATGTAATGTAGGGACAAATGATTTGGCTTGCAAAGAGATTTCAGAGGTGAAGGAAGCTTTTCGTGTTCTTGCCAATGATATACGGCAGGATGTGTCCACACTGTCCTTTTCTGAAGTTATGCCTGTGCATAACATTCAGAATGATAGACGGATGCATATTAGGGACTTTAACTTGTGGCTTGGAGAATGGTGTCGGGAGCAAGGATTTGGCTTTTTTTCTCATGGAAGTTCACTATGGGATAGAAAGGTACTGTACAAAAAATATGGTTTGCATCTTTCTCAAAAGGGAACGAATGTTCTCAGTGAGCAGTTCAGAGGTTTTGCTAGGAGGTTTTTGAGCGAAAAGAGGGGGGCAAAATGGCAATAAAACATCAATCCAATTGCCCTCCAAAAAAGGGACAGAAGTTACCTGTAGTCAGTGTGCTGAAAAATGATAAGCTTAGGGTCATGTCTACAAATGCTCGCAGTTTAGGGAATAAGATCCATGAACTTGTGGCAATATTGGCAACTGAGAATGTAGATTTAGTGGCTGTTACTGAGACATGGTATAATGAAAAACATGACTGGGACATATCAATACCAGGGTACTCTTTATATAGAAAAGACAGAGAAGGTAAAAAAGGGGGAGGGGTGGCCCTGTATGTGAGGGATAGCTTAAAATGTAACGTAATACAAGTTAGTGAGGCGAACATAGAGTCAGTTTGGGTTACATTAGAATTTGGTAATCATATGGTAACTCGGGTAGGTGTGATTTATAGGCCCCCTGGACAAATAGAGGAGTTAGATAATCTACTAGTTGAGGAAATAGCTAAAATGACAATGAAGGGAGAAGTGATCATCATGGGTGACTTTAATCTTCCTAATGTGAACTGGAAATACAAAACAGCTACTTGCGCCAGGAGTACGCGTATCCTAAACTCCCTACTGGGATTATCTCTAAAACAAGTAGTGGAGGAGCCAACTCGAAAGCAGGCCATACTAGACTTAGTGTTCACAAATGGAGATTTGTTATCAGATATTACTGTGGGTGAAAGTTTAGGATCTAGTGATCACCAGACAGTGTGGTTTAATATTAGAACAGTGACGCAGTCACACCACACAAAAACAAAAGTTTTAGATTTTAGAAAAACAGACTTTTCTAAAATTAGATTAGGTGTAAAGGAGTCATTATCAGACTGGAGCAATTTAAATGGAGTCCAGGAGAAATTGGATTATCTAAAAGTTGCACTACTGAAGGCAACAGAAAATTGCATAAGGCTTGTCAGTAAGAGCAAAAAATTGAAGAAACCACTGTGGTACTCTGCAGAGGTGGCTAAAATAGTAAAAAATAAAAAACTAGCATTTAGTAATTATAAAAATACTCAGAGTGAGGAAGATAGAAAGATCTATAAGAGTAGGCAGAAAGAGGCAAAGCAAGCTATAAGAGCTTCCAAAGCACACACAGAAGAGACTATAGCCCAGTCAGTGAAAAGGGGGGATAAAACATTTTTTAGATACATAAATGAGAAAAGGAAAGTAAAACAAGGATTAGTTAGATTAAAAACAAAAGAAGGATGCTATGTGAAGAGGATAAAGGCTTAGCAGACTGCCTTAATTAATATTTTTGTTCAGTTTTTACAAATGAAAATGAGGGTAAGGGACCTCATTTAGGGAAAAAGACTAATGAGTCTTTTGATGCATGTAAGTTTACAGAGGAAGAGGTTTTACTTCAGCTGTCTAAAGTAAAGACAAATAAGTCGATGGGACCTGATGGGATACATCCAAAGTTATTAAAAGAACTTAGTGGTATACTAGCAAAACCGTTAACAGATTTATTTAACCAATCATTGTTAACGGGAGTAGTTCCAGAAGATTGGAAATTAGCTAATGTTGTGCCCATTCACAAGAAAGGTAGTAAGGAGGAGGCGGGCAACTATAGACCAGTAAGTCTTACTTCAGTAGTGGGGAAAATAATGGAAACCTTGTTAAAGAATTGGATTGTTGAACATCTAAAGTCGCTTGGATTTCAAGATCAGAGACAGCATGGGTTTACTTCAGGGAGATCATGCCAAACTAATCTTATTGATTTTTTTGATTGGGTGACTAAAATAATAGATCAGGGTGGTGCAGTAGACATTGCTTACCTAGATTTCAGTAAGGCTTTTGACACTGTCGCACATAGAAGGCTTATCAATAAACTAAAATCTTTGAGTTTGGATTTAAATATTGTTGAATGGATTAGACAATGGCTGAGTGACAGGCAACAGACGGTTGTAGTCAATGGGGTATATTCGATGCAAGGTCTTGTTACTAGTGGGGAACCTCAGGGATCTGTTCTTGGACCCATTCTCTTTAATATTTTTATTAGCGATATTGCAGAAGGTCTTGTTGGCAAAGTATCTCTTTTTGCTGATGATACAAAGATTTGCAGCAGGGTTGATATTCATGGAGGGATAAGCCAAATGGCAAATGATTTAGCTAAACTAGAAAAATGGTCAGAGCAGTGGCAACTGACATTTAATGTGGACAAGTGCAAGATTATGCACCTTGGGCATAAAAACCCAAAAGCAGAATATAGACTATTAGGTACAGTCCTAACTTCAAGATCTGAGGAAAGGGATTTAGGAGTAATAATTTCAGAGGACTTGAAGGTAGGTAGGCAATGCAATAGAGCAGCAGGAAATGCTATCAGAATGCTTGGTTGCATAGGTTGAGGTATTAGCAGTAGGAAGAGGGAAGTGCTCATGCCATTGTACAGAGCACTGGTGAGACCTCACTTGGAGTATTGTACGCAGTACTGGAGACCGTATCTCCAGAAGGATATTGATACTTTGGAGAGAGTTCAGAGAAGGGCTACTAAACTGGTTCATGGGTTGAAGGATAAAACTTACCAGGAATGGTTCAAGCATCTTAACATGTATAGCTTGGAGGAAAGTCGTAACAGGGGGGATATGATAGAAACATTTAAATACATAAAGGGAATCAACACAGTAAAGGAAGAGAGTATATTTAAAAGAAGAAAAACTACCACAACTAGAGGACATAGTCTTAAATTAGAGGGGCAACGATTTAAAAGTAATATCAGGAAGTATTACTTTACTGAGAGGGTAGTGGATGTATGGAATAGCCTTCCAGCTGAAGTGGTAGAGGTAAACACAGTCAAGGATTTTAAGCATGCGTGGAATAGACACAAGGCTATCCTAGCTCTAAGACCGGGAACAGGGGACTAATAAAAGTACTCCAAAAAAAATTGGGCAGACTAGATGGACCGAATGGTTCTTATCTGCCGACACATTCTATGTTTCTATGTTTCTATGTTTCTATGTTTCTATGTAGATGCTTGCCTGACCCATTAGAAGTAATAGAGCTCCTATGGAGAGTAGACACTGATGTTATTGTCAGGATAGAGGAAAAGCCTGATGCAGATATAACTTAATCTTGAAAATGATTATCTTGCCTTGTTATCTACATGTCACGGTTCAACCTCATTTCCCTGGTTCCTGTATAGTGTATTCAGGTTTTGTGGCTGTTTCCTCTTCAGCCTCTAGTGGACCTTTTCTTGTAGTTCCATTCTCCTCCGTATATGCCAGCTGCCTCGTTAACCTGAGCCCAACCCTATTTAAACTTTCAGCTATTTGTACAAGCTGCCTTTGCATTGCTCTGGTTACAGTCTGTATAGTGCCTCGGTGCCTATTCTAGCATTCCTGATTCTTTCATTTGATATCCTGTTGATGAATCCTTGCCTGTCTTGATGAAGCCTGTTTGCTGCCTGTCCTGGCCTATTTACCTGCCTTGTGACTTTGTTTAGTGTTATTCCTCCATTGTACCTCGTCCTGATCCGTGTATGACTCGGCCTCCTGACTATTCTATTTGTGTGTATTTGTCCTGCTTCAGTGTGTGGTCTCAGTCAGCGTGTTAAAGTCCTGGATGGTCATTTGCTTGAAGCTCAGCCATAGGGTATAATACCATAATACCAATGGCACTATACTGTTTTCTATCCTGTTCTTAGCTGTACTGTTTTCCAGTCCTGTCTCAGCTGCCGGTCCTGTCTCAGCTTCCAGTCCGGTCTTCAGCTGCCAGTCTTGGCTACCAGTCCTGTCTGGTCTACCAGTCCTGTCTGGGCTACCAGTCCTGTCCTCAGATGCCAGTGTCCACTACCAGTCATGTCACAGTTGCAGGTCTCAGCTTTTAGACCTTAGTTATGCATTGTGTGGTGCAGACAGATCCTGCATCTTTCCTTGCGACAAGGCTCTTCCCTGGTCTGCTATCCTAGGTTGTGACACTACACTGTTATTTGTCATATATGCATGATGAATTTAGAGGTTCTCCTAGTACATATGATAACATGTTGTTGCATGTGTTTATACAGAAGCAGTATTTACCTGACATTTGGGATTTACCAGGTCTTGAATAAAATCAATTTTTCCTATTTTCACATTACTTTTTTATATTTGGTATAAAGATATAATGTGTGTGCAAATTTTAATATTTGTGTACAATCAAATTTTTTTCTCTCAAATTCCTCAGTATGGTAATAAATACTAGCTATTACTTTTGTTTACTCAGGTGACTTTTGCTTTATACATGCTACTACTGAAACATTTTTTTTTTTTATGTGGTATCGTATTGTCTCTATATACACATAGATGAGTATTTGGAAGACTTTCCAAAGCTTCTTTATCTTCAAAGCACTATATAAATAAATGGTGTATTTGATTTTACTCTCCTTACAGTGTGCAGAAAACCACATGGGGCCTTATATCACCCTACACTGCCAAAATATTACTCTGTACAACTTGTAGTGACACACAGCAGAGATTTATGGGAATGAGCTTATTTAATTATTGAAATGTATTTAAATTATTTTTCTTTCCATAAATCTCATCTGTGTGTCACCAAATAGGTGAATAGAATAATGTGTTAGAGTGTATATATGACAATGTAAGCACTGTTAGTTAACAGGAGTTTGTCTCTTGCTAACATTAAATACCTTCCTCCATCCTCCTCCCACCCACTAAACAATTTCATTACAGCAAATAATTTTCTCTCTTCACTTAGGTAAAAGGATAGTATGGTGCTAGCTATGGAAATACAGGAAAGAGTTAAAATGTTACCATTTATTGGCATCATTTTAATTCTCTACTTGTTTCCTAAAGTCACTTAATAAAACATATGAATAATATGAAAAGGAAGATGTTGTGAATCAAAAGTAATTTAATTTCATTAAAAGAGAATGTTTTAACATTTTTGCAATACATATATAAGAGAAAACATTATATATATATATATATATATATATATATATATATATATATATATATAGATATATAGATATATATTAGTTCTTATACAACTATCATTTATACATTAAATTGTCAGCTCTTCCAAAAAGACAAACCATGTGCAAATTATCAAAATAACTGTAACTTTGTGATGTTTGATACTGAAAACTAAAAATTCTGGAAGGAAGCTGATCAAATCAAAGTTAATGAACATCCAATCCTTTCTCTGATGGCTGAAGGGTGATTAGGATGACTCAATATATTAACCAATATATTAACCAAAGTTCAATAGATCCTGCAGATAATCAAAGTAACTAGCAGAACATCAGTATTTTTCACGTGAAGGTTTTTTTTTTTCGTAAATCAATGTTTATTGAGATTTTGTAATTTTAAATTTTAAACATAAAAAAGGGGAAAAAAAACCAGAAGAACATTAAAACACATATTGAGCTGATAATATAAAGATTTGTGCAAAAATAAGGTAGTGATGCAGTAATCCACTCACAAATCCAGAATGGTTTGAAGGTTGAAGTTTAATACTTTAATGAGTAAAACAGATTAAATCTTGACATCTGGTTTAAAAAATAGCATTAGTTTTTATTATGTTAGTTAAATATTAAAATAATGACAATAATTTTGGATATGTTAGCCAGTTAGCCAGCGCTGCATTGTCCAATGGGTAACTTGGGCAGTTGCCCAGTGTTAATAGGGATCCACTGGTAACGGGGGTGGAAAGAAAAAATATGCTTTGAGTGGAGAGAAATAATATTCTCTAAATGCTCAGCTCTCCAGCTAATCTCCATTTTATTTTCAATATCACAGGTGGTACCTAAGTAGGTGGAGTTAAATTTATAATAATCATTTGTAAAGCAACACCTGGGTAATTCTGTTGAATGCATTAAAATATATTTGGTGGCTTGAGTGTCCCTTTAAATCTATATTGATAGCTATACTGCTTCCCAGTATTACAGAGCTTATCTGATAGCTGCCAAGCTAGGTGAATAATTCAGATGACAACTAATGTATATGTTATTTTTTCTATAAAGTGGCTAAAGGAATTTATAGGTTTTATCTAAATGAAGCTTCTTAAAACCAGCTTAGTGACTTGTCGAAAAAATTTTAAGTGCTTAGTAATATACCGTAAATGAATATTTTAGACAGCCATGTAACTCTGGCTTACTGAAGTGTACAATAAAAAAAACTTGACAGAATATGTTCCTGTCTGGAATAAACAATTCCATCTTGTATTTGTAGTTGTAAATTTCCACAGGCCATATAACTGTATTCATATATTATGTTCATCTCGTCACTTGCAATTCTGTGTTTCTCACCTTTGCATGTGTCTAATAAAGTGTGTTTGAGCAGTAATTTGATGTAAGACCAGTGTTTTATGGTTGATAATTCCAGAGCACTTTTCAGCTGGTAGAGCACTTTACACATGGAGAAAAATAGTTCATTTTATGTACTTGAAATTGCAAAACAGACATTTGATATGAAACCATTTGATTTAGTAGTAACCTAAGTGACACTGGCATTTCTGGATGGCTTGATGTATGCAAATATTTCCTTCTAACATTGATCCAACACTGTTTTATATACCTTTCTCT
Organism: Pelodytes ibericus; assembly: GCA_036172795.1. NCBI lineage: Eukaryota > Metazoa > Chordata > Amphibia > Anura > Pelodytidae > Pelodytes > Pelodytes ibericus. Next base: position 121,751,013 of record CM069861.1, on the reverse strand, counting down.
TTTACTTACTGCACAATTCATGCTAAATCTATTGCTTTTTTTCCTTGTCTGCTGATCTTGATGTTCTTTGAATTGAAACAAAAATAGGCTCAAGTTGTAGTTTGTTTCAGGGATGCTTTTTAACAATGGATCTGATACTTTCCCAATTGCTGTCTGCAATACAAGCGAATTCCACATATCAAAGGCAGCCGAATAACAAACCTTGCTGGCAGCACATCAAATCAGCCCAAGGACAACTTTACCATCTTGCTTAATCTGGGACAGAAAAATATATTGATTGCATTTCTATTTCCATTTTTCAGCCACATTTTTTTGTCTTTTATTGGGATACAGTTACTCAACAGAGATAGTTTTCTAGAGTTTGTTGGTGTATTTTCTTGTACTTTAGCATTTACAAACATGTATCAGAAAGTAATTCCTGTTCCCCTGAGTTGATGTATATACTGTCGGTTAGTGACATTTCCTGGCAAACTGTGTTTTAATGAAAATCTGGCAGGAGTCCACAGTTTGAGTATAGATTTTGATTGGGATGCTATCCAAGGAAGAATTTTACAAAATACTAAAGTGGCCATGACAGTAGATGGAAATTAAATTCTCAGAGATTTGCATTTACACAAGATGGCAGATGGATTTTCGAAACACTGGGTTTGTTCCCCTCTCCCTGTTGTCTTTCATTTAAATTGGGTTTGTATTTTTGTCATATATGTTCATCCCTTTAGAAAAAAAAAACCTTACCATCATTGGTCTACAATTATATATTTCTTGCATTAAATGGTCAGTATGGATGCAAAAGTCTGAGTTCTGTATATTTTTATATGTAATTTGTCAGCTATTTTTTTCAAATATATGGAATATTGGTTGGCTACACATTTTGCCTTTATCCTGTGAGTTAATTGCTACATTATATTTAGAGTTGAGCGGACACCTGGATTTTCGGGTTCGGCAGGTTCGGCCGAACTTTGAAAAAATATCCGGGTCCGTGCTCGAACTTGACCCCGAACTTGACCCTGAACCCCATTGAAGTGAATGGGGACACAAACCTTTGGCCACTAAAATGCCTCTTAAAAAGTCCTGGAAAGGGCTAGAGGGCTGAAAAATGAAGTAAAATGTGGGTAAGAGTAGGACAAGTGCCCTGCAAGCAAATGTGCATAGGGAAATAACTTAAAATAACATAAAATTCTTACAAATTACAAATACAGCTGAGCCATAAAATAGCACTAGATGGAATCTTTGATTTTAGCTTTGGAAGAACATAAATCTAAATCTAAAGAATGGCTGCCAGGAGGATCAACAGAATTATCCATTTGAGAGAGGGTTGGAGTGCAGGGTATTCTCTTTCAGTTTATACTAAGTGACCCATAGGTTGAGGAGGCGGTGACCATGGCGGTGTAGGTGGAAGCGGCGCTGGAGGATGAGGAGGAGGTTGCCAACACTGTTTTTTATTTGGTTTTGTTTTTTTAAATTGGGGTAGCCCCCAAAATATTGGGACATATAACAACAGAAAACAAAGAATAAGTGAAACTGAGTATAACAATGACTGGGTGAGGCCGGTATAAATGTCTATTCTGCACAAGGTACAGAGAAGTCTGGTGGGATCCATGCCTGGTTCATCTTAATAAACGTGAGCTTGTCCACGTTGGCTGTGGACAGGCGGCTGTGCTTGTCTGTGATAATGCCCCCTGCAGTGCTAAACACACACGTTCAGACAATACACTGGATGCAGGGCAGGCCAGCACCTCCAAAGCATAAAGTGCAAGCTCAGGCCATGTGCCCAATATGGAGACCCAGAAGTTGAATGGGGCTGACCCATCAGTCAGTACGTGTAGGCCTGTGCACACGTACTGTTCCACCATGTTGCTGAAATGCTGCCTCCTGCTAAGATGTTGCATATCAGATTGTGGTTCTGCTTGTTGTGTCGTGCTGACAAAGCTTTTCCACATTTCGGCCATGCTAACCCTGCCTTCTGAGGTGCTGGCTGTGCCCCAGCTGCGTTGGCGACCTCTTCCTCTGCCTTCGCCTTTTGCTTCCATTGAGCCCCCGGTGTAAGGACAGCACGTTGTCCTTGTAACGGGGATACAGCAGGGTGGCCACCCAGTAATCAGCACAAGTTAGAATGTGGGCAACTTGGCAGTTGTTGCACAGGCACTGCAGCATGTAGTCGCTCATGTGTGCCAAGCTGCCCAGAGGCAAGGACAAGCTGTTCTCTGTGGGAGGTGTATCATCTGTGTCCTCCGTATCCCCCCAGCCACGCTCCAGTGATGCCCACGAGCTGCGTTGGGTGCCACCCTGCTGTGAACACGGTTCCTCCTCATCATCATCATCATCCTCATCCAAAACTGTGCCCTGGCTTGACAGTTGTGTACCTGGCCTATTCTGGTGCAGGAACCCACCCTGCAAGCCACTTGTGAATGACTGGCCTGATAACCGTGGAAATGACCCCTCTTCTTCCTCCTCCTCTTCCTCCTGTGCCACATCCTCTTCCATCATCTCCCTAAGCGTTTTTTCAAGGAGACATACAAGCGGGATAGTAAGGCTGAGAACGGCGTCATTGGCACTGGGCATGTTGGTGGAGTACTCGAAACAGTGCAAAAAGGCACACAGGTCTCGCATGGAGGCCCACTCATTGGTGGCGAAGTGGTGCTGCTCCGCAGAGCGACTGACCAGTGCATGCTGAAGCTAATACTCCACTATCACCTGCTGCTGCTCGCACAATCTATCCAGCATGTGCGAGGTGGAGTTCCACCTTGTGGGAACGTCGCATATGATGTGGTGAGCAGGAAGGCCTAAGTTACGCTGCAGCACAGACAGTCAAGCAGCAGCAGGGTGAGAACGCCTAAAGTGCGCACAGACGGCCCGCACTTTCTGCAGCAGCTCTGATATATCTGGGTAGTTTCTCAGGAATTTCTGCACCACCAAATTCAGCACAGGCGCCGGGCGAGGTATGTGCGTCAAACCAGCTAGGCCCAGAGCTGCTACGAGATTTCGCCCATTATCGCACACCACCAGGCCGGGCTTGAGGCTCAGTGGAAACAACCACTCATTGATCTGTTGTTCCATGCCCATCCACAGCTCCTGCGCGCTGTGGGGTTTTTCACCCAAACATATGAGTTTTAAAAGAGCCTGCTGTCGTTTCCCCTTGGCTGTGCTGAAGTTGGTGGTGAAGGTGTTACGCTGACCGGATGAGGAGGCGGTAGAGGAGGTGGTAGAGGAGAAGGAAGAAGCTGAGTAGGAGGAGGAGGCAACAGGAGGCAAAGAGAAATGCCCTGCAATCCTCGGTGGCAGAAGGACATGCGCCAAACTGCTATCTGCCTCAGGCCCAGCCGACACTACATTTGCCCAGTGTGCAGTTAGGGAGATATAGCGTCCCTGCCCATGCTTACTGGTCCACATACCTGTGATTATGTGGACCTTGCCACAGATGGTGTTGCACAGTGCACACCTGATTTTGTCCACCAATTGCTTGTGCCGGGAAGGGATGGCTCGCAGTGAAAAGTAGTGGCGGCTGGGAAGCACGTACTGTGGGACAGCCACCGTCATCAGGTTTTAAAAACTGTCCGTCTCCAACAGACGGAATGACAGCATTTCAAAGGCCAGGAATTTGGAAATGCTGGCATTCAGGGCCAGTGTTCGCGGGTGGGTAGGGCCATACTTCCTCATTCTCTCCAGTGTTTGGGAGATGGGCAGCTGAACGCTTCCATGGGACAGTGTGGAGATGCTTGAGGATGGTGGCGGACATTGTGGCATTGCTGCCACTTCCTCTATTTGCTCGGTGGCAGGTGCCACTGTGACTCTAGAGCTGGAGGTAGAGGCCAAGACATCAGCTGAAGAGGAAGCAGGAGGAGCCTGAGACCTTTCTTGGGTTTTGAGATGCTTACTCCACTGCAGCTCGTGCTTTGCATGTAGATGCCTGGTCATGCAGGTTGTGCTCAGGTTTAGCACGTTTATGCCTCGCTTCAGGTTCTGATTGCACAGCTTGCAAACCACTTGTGTCTTTTCGTCAGCACATTGTCTAAAGAACTGCCACGCCAGGGAACTCCTTGGATCTGGCTTTGGTGTGCTCGGCCCCTGGGTGTGGTGGGCAGTAGCAGGCGTACTGTCTAGGGGACGGCTGCTGCGGTTTTGCACCCTGCTCCCTCTTATGCTGCGCTGGTGCCTCTTTGCGACCACCGTCTCTTCTGCAAAACTGGACATGTCACTCGCATGACCTTGATTCCATGTGGGGTCTAGGACCTCATCATCCTCCTCATCATCTTCCACCCACTCCTCAACCCTGCCCTCCTTGCCGGTCTGCACACTGCCGAAAGCCACAGAAGTTGACACCTGTGTTTCGTCATCATCAGAGACGTGCTGCGGTGGTCCTCGCATATCCACATCCTGACACATAAGTGGTTGTGCATCAGTGCACTCAGTCTCTTCCACTTCTGGGGCAAGGCTAGGTTTGATGACCCCGCCAGCAGAGTCATCAAAAAGCAAAAGAGACTGCTGCATGATTTGTGGCTCAGACTGCTTGGCTGATTTGCAAGGGGGTGAGGTGAAAGACAGATGGCCATGGGCTGCAGCTTTCAGCAGGGGACCGGGTGGGAGACAATGTGAAGGAACTGGAGGCACTGTCAGCCACCCAATCTACTATCGCCTGTACTTGTTCTGGCCTCACCATTCTAAGAGCGGCAATCGGGCCTACCAAATAACGCTGAAGGTTCTGTCGCGTACTAGCACCTGAGGAAGGTGTTTCACTTGTGCGTGTAGGTGGCACAGATCGACCACATCACCTACTTGCAACAGGAGCTCCACCCACACCAGCAGCACCAAAACCAGGGCCATGTCCCTTATTTGATGCTCTCCTCATTCTTTGCGGTCACCCACCAAATTAACAGATTGTTTATGTCAGGCGACAATGTAACCGCCAATAGTTAACAATTTTTATTTGTATTTTTGTTTTTTGTTTTTTGTTTATTGGACTGCAAGAAATGCACTGCAAGACATAAAAGTACTATTTAGCACCCAAAACGATTAGAATTTTTCAAAGTGCGCTGTAAGCACAGTATCGGACTGTTCTATTTGACTCTCAGATATGAAGTGCAGGACGCAAATGTAATATTTAACACCAACAAATTGCAGTATTTAAAAATGCCTAGATGTTGCCCACTGAGCTAACAGAACAGGATTAAAGTCATGTGCCTGGCACACATGCAGTTGCAAGTGCACTGCACTCTCTGTGCCACTGGGCTCAGGGCAGGGTACAAATATGTAGTATAGCACCCACTAAAATAATCACTGTAATTTGAATAATCGCTGTAGTTTGAATAATCGCTGTAGTTTGCAGATTCAACACCAGAATTTTTTTAATATGTCCCTCACAGCTGCAGCATCCTCTCCCTACACTAAGAAGAGCTCATGTGATGTGCGTGTACGTGACTCCAGCTTATATATAGAGGCTGGGTCACATGCTGCACTGGCCAATCCCAGCCATGCCATTAGCAGGCATGGCTGTGATGGCTTCTAAGGGAAAATGAGTCAAGTCTTTTCTCCATCCTCAGATATATCAGTCTTTTTCGGTTCTCTTCTAAAGGCTTCCTTCCTACCTATAACATATATGTCATTAAATTAGATTTTCTTCTTCATTTAAAGTTTATACCATCCTGTCTACATTAAAATCTACCCATACCAGCTGGTATTAACAAGCAGAATGTACAAACACTTTAGCATGGTTACCCGCCTGGCTGCTATTAGCCAGCGTCTTTGCTGATCAGAGCAGGTATTTGAGCAGCTAGTCTGAGTAGTTAATTTGCCCTTGCATTTGTTTCCAGCTTCAAAGTGCAGTTCCTGGTTTCCTGTGATTTCTGTGTTTCTGACCCGGCTCGGCTGACTTCTCTTCTGGTTCTTGAATCCTGGCTTTGTCCCTGACTCCGCTGATCTCAGTTCTCCTGACTCCAGCTCGTCTGACTACCCGCTTTGGTTCCTGACACCGGCCTGCTTCCTGCATATTGCTTTTGAACTATTCTTACCATTTTGCTATTTATTATTAATAAATGTGTTTTTGCATCTTACCTTCTGGCTCTGTCTGGTTCCTGGTCCCTAACAATAGTGTATTGGTAACTCAAGTTCTTTGAGTTCGGTTGACTCTTTAGGTTTTCCCTAAAAGGTGTGTATCTATATTTTTACCAATAGACAGTAATTAGAGCCTTGGTCATGTTAATTAATCTAATTATTAAGGAATTCTTCAAGACTTGAGTAGGTATTTCTGTATCTAAAATTAACACTAACTTCGGACGGAGATAAGTCTTCTTGTGTTTCAAAAAATCTTAAATTTGATCTATCTTATCACAAAGATTTCTAATTGTGGGACAACTCCAGAATATATGAAGTAAATCCCCATTATATTTATTACATCTACAACAGATATCTCTTTTAGAAACATCAAACATCTTATATGAGAGTTATTGAAATTTAACAGCTTCAGACAGAGTTCTGCATAATTCAAAACACTTTCAAATAATTTTTCCATAATTTAGTAAAGTATGTGAATTCTGACTGATCTATATTAGATAAAATGTTATACATTTTAGAATATACAGAAAGAAGCAGACATGCACATTGATAAATAAGTCTAAATATATCTTTATTAAGTAGATGCATCAACAGTTAAAAGATGTAGAACAATATATGTATATGCTTGGAGCCGTGGGTTGAAGGCTAGAAGATTATACAAAAAATATTAATAAGAAAAAATAAAAAATTGGTATAAACAAGCAGGTCAGTGCTATGGAGAATCAAAAAAAGGATGGGAAAGTAGAAAATAATGCGAGTAAAAAAAGAAAAAATGAATGCGTACAGGGGCAACAAAAGCAAAAGACATCAGGAGGAGAAAAAAAGAAAGAAGAAAAAAAATAGTGAAAATGAAGTAGTGAAAAAATATAGACAGGGAAGTAGCAAAAAAAAATAAAAAAACAACAGAAAATGCCTCTTGCAATAGAGATACGAGAAACCTGCATCAACAGCAGAAAGGATAGGAACATATGCCAAAATATGAAAAATAATCTGTGTGCTGTGAGAGACAGCAATAAATACGGAAAGCAGGTAAATCAAAATATATAGAAAAAAGTTCTGGAGTAGCCCATCTGAATGGCCACTGTCTCACCCATATGTAGTTAAGTTCCGTTGGTAGTATAGTTGTAAACTGGCAAGGAGAGGTCCATAGAGAGAGGCAGTTTCTTCCAGGAAGAGATGCAGGTAAATCTTCAAAGATCCGTTTTAAATAGGCAGAGGACTGAGTGGAGAGGACTCCTTCTTCAGCGATGAAGCTCTCTATATCCATATTGTCAACAGGATTGACACAGCATCAAAACAGGACTTCTTAAGGTAAGGGAAGAGAGGTGGGCAGGTCAAAAGTCCAGATGGTTTATGATGAGACATAAAGTTCTTCAATGTTTGCGGTTATACATGAAGTACCTACAATGTGCTCAACCTCAGGCATTCATCTGTCTTTAGCGATTTTGTGAAGGGGTGCAGTAGAAGTTGGACACTTGTCCCTCCTTATCTACTCCTCTCTTCAGAAGAAACTCTTCCAAATATCATAATTTTAGTAAAATAAGAGCTTAAAAGGCAGGCTGTATGTGTAATGTAATTGCCGTCTAATGTGTAAAAAGTGTAAACTACTTTTATGAGCCTACTAGAAGATCCCAAGACTATACCTGTAGCTCCCCCTCTCTGTATCGTTCACTCTCTGTCCTCCACTTCTTATCTCAGTGGTTAAGTTCAAAGAGTTTTTAATCACAGGCAAGTGATGGCAGTTGTCGATGGGTTTATATAGTGTATTTGATGAGGATATTTATATTTTCTCTATTTGTGATTGTGATTTTGAATATGCACTAAGCTGGCCAGGTGAAACATTGATCTAATATTTATATGTATTTTATGTATTTTGTTCTGTATGTTTTTATTTACTATTTTATTGATTTATGCATTTATTCATTTCTGTCCAAAAATATTTGTACAAAATGTAAAATGCTGTCTTTTAAGTTATTTATGGAATTATGTACAACATAATTTAGGCTTGTCAGATTATGTTCACTATAACTATTTTGGACTCATTTATAGTTTTAAACGTAGATTTTATAATGTAATAGTTTGTGTGATCTAAGTAGGGAACAAGCATAGAAACATACTTCAATTATCCATTCAGAAATATAGAATTATGTGTAAGCAGGTGCTTTTATGAAGAAAAGTACATAACCAACATATATTAAAGATATATAAATCATCAGAAAAAAAGATATCTTAACTCTAGAAAATGTACATCTGTAATAACATCTGCAGTTGCTTTTAAATTACTAATATGATAATACAGATACATGATAACAAACAGTAACCCATATGTGAAACTTTGATATTTTTAGCACATCAATCCCTGAGATAAATGAGGTGATACAGTATATATCTCAGCACCTCTTTCACATCATATTGATTTATTTATACAGAGATTAGTTACACAATTACCTTCATCTTTTATAAACCACCTGAGACACAATTCATTTTTTTAAACACTATATAGCAGAATATTATTGGTTACAAATATATTTTCTTCAAACATCATTAATCAGCAGAAAAGGTTATATGGGTAGACTAATATTTTTACATCTTAATTCTGAATTTGATATAGTAGAGATTATTTTGAGATTAATTTTGATTTAGACTATTATTCATAATAACTCATTTTTCTTTGAATAGAATATTTTTCTTTTATGCTTAAAGTAGTTCTGTCACTGGTCAGATAATAAGAAATCTTTCTTTGCTAACTTTTTCAAAAGCAAAACATTTTAATATGTTTTATTGGGAGAGCAAGGTAAAAGAAGTATCACTTATTTCAATGGAGAGTACTCATAATATAACAAGCCTAATAGGATAATTTTTGTCTCCAGGTGAGAGAAATTGTTCTGTAACAGACTATGATTATGTGAACAGTCCAAAATGTATAAAATGCTTGTATATGGTGCAATCGTAGTCAACATGATTTTTTTGGGAATAAATATCTAACTTTAATTTTTGGACACATACGTAAGTATATTTTATTGCATTGGTGCTACATTTTCAAACAGTGTGTGTGTATTTTTGACCTTAACAACTACATTATAGACATAATAACAATGAATATCATTACCATATTATGAAAATGCTATGTTTAATAGGAAGACTAATTCCTCATGGGCATTTAATTGAAATATTTTTAATAACACAACAAAGATCATTATTTTTAGGGATCATACACAGATAGCACAAATCCTAACATAAAATAGAAAAAAAACATAATACCTCTAGTGAAAATACTTTTTCTTGCAATAGAGTGCCTGAACACCATCAAAAAACTATTTTAAAAAAGTTACTCAAGGAGATTTAGATCAAACAGTTAATAATTGTTAAATGCAAAAAAAAAAGTACAATCTAAATGTTTACTAATGTATAAGTTTAAATTACTTACAGCAAAATGAGCACATTTACATCACTTAGTGGCGCAAATTACATTAGATCAAGCAACTTATATTTCACAGTGGCATCAACTATGCTCACTTATGAGCCAATACGTCAATCAATAAAACAAATGTATAAACATTACATTACATTAACATTTTACATTACATTAGCATTTATTTGTACAGCGCCACCAATTCTCGAAGTGCTTGGTACAGAGCAAAGAAAGGAACTATATACTAATTTAGACAAACTAGTACAGACTAGTACATGAGGTAGAGAACCCTGCTCGTAAGCTTACAATCTAGAGGGAATGGGGTCCATGACACAAAATTAAGGGATTGAAGAGGTCAGAGGGATTGAAGTTGTAGTAACAGTAGAGTGGATGGGAGGCATTAGGTGGGATAGGACAAAGAGGGAGTGTGTGTTCCAGCTAGGTTGGGTAGTAAGCCTCTCTAAAGAGATGAGTTTTGAGGGACTTTTTAAAGTTTGAAAACGAGGGAGAGATCTGGATGCTCCGGGGAAGGGAGTTCCAGAGAGAGGGGGCAGCTCGGGCGAAATCTTGGAGACGCGAGTGAGAAGTGGTGATGAGATTAGAAGAGAGTGTTAACCCTTGTGAGGAGCGCAAAGGTCGTGTAGGGAAGTAGCGGTTAACAAGGGAGGAAATGTACGTAGGAGCAGAGGAGTGGAGGGCTTTGTAGGTTAATGACAGAATTTTAAATTTTATCCTCAAGCAGACGGGAAGCCAGTGGAGGGCGTTGCAGAGAGGAGCCGCTGAATCAGACCGACGTGCAAGATGAGTCTGGCAGCCGCATTTTGGATAGACTGTAGGGGAGCCAGACGAACCAGAGGTAGTCCAGTCAGAAGACCGTTACAGTAGTCCAGGAGAGAGATCACAAGCGAGTACACTAGAATTTTGGCGGTCTCTTCGCTGAGGAACGGGCAAATGCGTGCCATGTTCCTTAGGTGCAGCCGACAGGATCTGGCCAAGGACTGGATTTGAGGAAGGAAGGAGAGAGTAGAGTCGAAAGTGACCCCAAGACATTGAACACGGTCAGCCGGTACGATCGTAGTATTATCAACGTTGACCGTGAACCCAGGTGTAGAGTTCATTACTGTCTATCTAAATTAAACTTGGTGGGCCAAATATAAGACAAACATTAACAAAGGTATTTTCGGAGAGATATGCAATAATCAGATAACCAAAGAGACGCGCACTTGAATAAGTTAGGAATAAAAGTATAACAATGTTTACTGTACAATAGTGTAACAGTCACGCTTTAGACAAAGTTAAACTTGCCCATTAAAAAATAAGAGTGTATAACTAAACATTCCCCAAATTACCTACCAGTCATTAATATAAACTTTAATGACAAACACTATTCAAGTAAGTTAATTATAGGTCTGAAATAAGGGACAGGGAATTTCCTTTGCATTATATTATGCAAAGCAAATGTCACCAACATGCCACATCATTTACAACATAGCCATGTGTATGTTTGCCTGGCTACCATTACTCTTTACCTGATATTTGTGAGTAATTTAAACATTTGCAGAATGAAGATGATAAAGAATAAATATAGGCATAATCCACTTGCAATACATGCATTCTGTAACTTTAATATGCAGGGGAAAATTAATGTAAGTAATGCAGAGTTGGTATTTAAGTCTATTTAGGTAATGTCTTCTATGTTGTATTTTGTCATCACTTTGCGAATAAAAAAAGAATAATATTGATACATTATAACAATAAATATCAAAAAGGCAGAGCTGAGTACTGTAGTATGTAATATGTTAAAAATAAAAAGCATCTATAAACCTCAGCCATAAATACAAATGATATTCAGAAACTGGGGTTACATATAGAATAAGCATTTAGTATGCAGAGTGGGTTTAATTGTTGATTTGGTTTTATGTTGTCATTTGATGTTGCTTTGGTTTAAATGCATGTCTAGGATTCATGAAGTAGTTCTATTACATAAATCCTAACTCTGCTCTCATGATGATAGTTTGGGACATCATTAAAGTCTTTAAATTGTGTGACCTTTTCATCCCACATAAATCAGTCTAAACCAGCTCCCAGGCTAAGGGAACATCAGTTGAAAAAGAAATTAGACAAGTAGAACATGACAGTGCAACATACATATTGATTGCTACTAAAATAACCTGGCAACAAGCCAGCATTTCATATTTTAAATATATAATACAAAAATAAAATGTCAATTTTTTTATTTTTTGCATCTCAGTTGTGTCAGTCTTGTATATAGTTCAGAATTTCCAGGAGAAACACATGGTCTCTATTCATTAAACTGCAAAAAGTCAACAGAATCTTGTTTGGATGACATTGTGCATTCACTTGTCTGCTTCAAATTCACTTTGTTCTAACTAGAATGAATCTAAAGTCTGACAAGTTACTCAGAGTTGAAAAGTAAATGACCAATGAGGACTAGTAGCAGAACCATAACAACATAACAACTGGAAGACCAAAACAGACAGTAGTGGAGCATATTACACAGGAAATTTAAAGGCATGTTAACCATTTACAAACCATGCTATTATATTAAACACCCCACAGTACAGCCAATCACAGCCCAGGAAATACCCAAAGTTCATTAGATATGAAATAGGATTCTATTTTGATTTAATTAAACCTTTGGATCTGTTAGGGCCCAGAAGTGTAAAAAATAAAAAAGTAAATGTAGGAATGGTAGCACTGACCAGATGATTGCAGCATTAAAATGGAAAGATAGGGCGGTTAGAGAAAAGGTTGCATTTACGAAGCCGTACCAGACAAAGACTACTTACAAACAAAGTAGTAAAAAAAAGTAGTGATGATATAAAATGTTTTCCAGTGCCAATAATTTACTAGAAAAACAAACCATATATGTAATGGTAGGTTAAGGTGATGGAAAAACATAATTGTGAAACACAAATCTACAAACACTAAACAAGCTAAAAAGGCATGTTTTTAACACAGAAATCACATATTCACAGTTCTACCACCACTGCAAGGAATTCTGCCTAGGCATTTGTAAATCCAGTCAACAATGATCTTTTGGGCCAAATTCATCAAAACAAAAAAGGTGGTATATCAGTAAAAAGTGATAAAATAATAGTAATGGCCATGGAAACCTATGTAATGTTATAGCAGTTTGCTCCAAACTTAAAAATAGCTTATTTTTTGCCTTGATAAATCTGGCCTTTGCCTTTTAATCCATTATAAACATTAACCCCTTGGAGCACATGCACACTGTACAATACAGCTTTAATCACAGTTCGGAACAAAGGTGGAAAGCCAGATAACCACTCATAGAAAGCTGTATCGTCCATAAAGGTTTACTTGCTTATTGACTGAGTCTTGGTGCAGTAAATGAAGAACAAACCATTTAAATAAGGGTGGGGTAAAGGTGATGGAAAAACCTTTTCACCTGAAATTCAATATATGAAAATACTCAAATATTTCTTTTGGAGGCACCATTTTGTTGCCGAATGTTGGTGCATATGAGTCAAGCCTTAAATATGCTAGTATGAAATATAATAAAATACTACCATGTCAATTACAAGTACATTTTTATGAAAGAGATATATATATATATATATATATATATATATATACAGTGGATAGAAAGCTTTCTGCTAGAAAGCTGAACATGAAGAGGAACTTCATCTTTCAGCATGACAACGACCCAAAGCATACATCCAAATCAACAAAGGAATGGCTTCACCAGAAGAAGATTAAAGTTTTGGAACGGCCCAGCCAGAGCCCAGACCTGAATCCGATTGAAAATCTGTGGGGTGATCTGTGGGAGAGGGCTGTGCACAGGAGATGCCCACACAATCTGACAGATTTGGAGTGTTTTTCCAAAGAAGAGTGGGCAAATCTTGCCAAGTCAAAATGTGCCATGCTGATAGACTTATACCCAAAAAGACTGAGTGCTGTAATAAAATCAAAAGGTGCTTCAACAAAGTATTAGTTTAAGGGTGTGCACACTTGTGCAACCACATTGTTTTATTTTTATATTTTTTCTTCCCTCTATCTAAAAGATTTCAGTTTGTTTTTTAATTGAGTTGTACAGTTTATAGGTCACATTAAAGGTGGAAAAAGTTCTGAAATGATTTATCTTTGTCTCATTTTTTTACTGCACAGAAATCTGACATTTTAACAGGGGTGTGTAGACTTTTTATATCCACTGTATATAACAACAATATATTGCAATAATATATTTAACATTTATATATAAATATAATGTTAATTATGGTTTTTGTTAATTTTTTATTTAATATTTATTTTTTAAATATATTCAGTAGTCATCTAATGGATCCAAAAGCTCTATGAATAGTGTTTATGGTGTTCTTGGAGATCACATTATGCAACATTTTAGATATACACAATTTTTAAACTATATAAACTCCTGCTTCAATTAATACATAAGAATTTAACATATGCTTTTTACCTTACAGTAAAAGAAAAAGCAGACTGCACCACAAGTACAGTATCACTTACCAAACAGCGGTAAGTATTGTCGTTATTATTAAATCATCCTGAATGTCACATTAATTAATGTTAGTAATTTGTGTGACAATGCTTAAAGGCATGTGTAATGAATCTGTGATATAAACAATATTGTCCATACAAGATCCATAGATTATTCTATATATAAGCCACATAACCATAGTTGTTGGCATTTTCAGGATCATCAGGAAATCTCATAATAAAGAGGTATATAACCGCTTTCACATCCAGTGGTTATGAGTTTTGTAAGGAGCAATTGTTTGTAACAATAGAAACCAGCAGTCCCTGAAACATCCATCAGTTATGGTGTTAATAAATAATAAGTATGCAGGGCATGAAGGTTTTTGGCAGCCTGAATAAATATTAATGCATTATGAAGAGTCTCCTGGGCAGATAGCTTAGAACACTATTTACTGTGTATTGATCAGTCTGATGTAGAATTGATTACCCTTCCTGTATATAATGTCACAGATCTTGGACACTGGCTAATTGGATAACAATTTATGTTTTGATATCTGTCCCTTGTACAATAGCCAATATAGGTGATATTCTTTGCTGTTGTTTTGCTTGTTACTTGCATAGATTATGCATGAAATTAAAGGGATGTCATTTGTGTAACATATGCAATTGAATTGCTGTCAATTTAATTCATCCATAAGCATGAACTGTCCCACACTCATATAAATATTTAGGCATACATAGCAAGTGCTAAAAATACATCAATAACAGTTGGTGGACTGTGAATGTATTGGGAAATGAGAATCATAAAGTAAAGAATCACCGTGGTCTATAAGAATGGGAAGCATGAATGCTGGGCATAACTGATTTGAAGGTTAACTGTAATGTTATCTATGTTCTGATTGGCTAAAGAAAAAAAAAACATTCTTACAATGTTCTTGCCTTATAAATATCTGAGTGTTGGGATTCATAGTTCCAGCCCTACAACCACTGTAAATGTGACAACGAGAGCAGGTTCCACATTGTTTGTTGTCAAAATGGCACTCGGAACTATTTTACCAGAACATGCGAGCTGTCTCCGCTTATCATGCACAGTTAAGCTAAAAAAAATATATATATATGGAAGGGGGAATATGTGTACCTATTTTCCCTTGTCCCGACTGATGAAGCTTTGGTGGACAGGCCCAGATGATCTACAGAAGAAGATGGTGCCCAGCTGATCCCATGTCCCGGCCACATCTCTCGACACACACCGCCACGAATGTAAGTCTCCAGGAGTGCTGGAACTCCTAGTTCCAGCCCCTCATCCTCTTGGAAGGTGCCCACGAGGTTGGATGCCTCTTTGAGACCACATTAGAGCAGGCCCCACACTGCTCATTGTCAATATAGCACTGTCAGAGATCTTACCGGAGCATGTGAGCTGTCCCTGCTAACCATGCACACGTCAGTTAATCTCTTGGAAAAGATATGGAATGGGTAATATGTCTACCCAGTGTTTCTTGTCTCGACTTAAAGGGCTTTAGTGGATAGGCCCAGGCTATCTATGCAAGCAGATGGTGAACAACACAGGCAATTGCTTCACACCGTCGGGAACTGGTTGCAGGGATTTTCCATTTACGCTAGTTTTCTGTGCGAGTGGTTTTTGGATAGAAACATATTAAGGATATTAAAGATATTTTTTTGAGACTAAAGTCAAATTCAGCACCTGTGTCACAAAAATAACTTCAATCATTTTGCCTCAAATTACTTTTAATAGGGAATATTCAAACCTGGGTTTTTTTTCTAAGTCAAACTTGGGGGCTGAATTTGACTTAGTATCAAATTGAAGGTCAACCTCCAAAGTTGAATTTTAGTGAATAGACCCATTTGACTAGTATAAGTGGAACCTATGGCTTTAACTGAATGACACCAAAAAGGACTTCCACCTTTCAGGGAGCTGCCACCTCCTCGGCATCAAGTTTGGGGGTAACAAATGTCTAGGCTTCCCACTGTGGTGGTACCTATTTGACAGTCAGCTTCTTTAAGAGAGGCAAGATGTCAGGTTCAAGTCAGCTCCAAAGCAGATCACCAAAAGGGCAAGGACATTGAGTGCCTGCTGAGTGCCCAGGAGATAGTCCCCTGGCTTGCAAATTGCCATGAACACCAGTGTGTTTAGGAAGATGTTTTGGTAGAATCTTTAGTTGCCATTTCTTTCATTAAGCTCCCTTCCACACATTTCATATTCTCTCTTCCATTACTTGAGTTATATACCAGGATTTCACCCATCCCCCCAACAACAAAAAATGTTGTTTCCTACTAGACTAACACATTTGTTTCTGCATCATTTTGCAGTCCATAATTTTCTTAAACGTGCTTCTTGAACACGTTCCTTGAGAGTTCCCTTTCCATTGCAATTGTAGAGCCTCCCTTCAGTAGTTTGCTGACTCTCCTAGTTGACTCAGAACAGATAAAGAGAAGTTACCATCAGTCTTTGCGTACAGGGATTGAGGTGGCAGAATTATAGTATAGAAAAAAGAAACACCGTCACTCGTAGGTTCAGACGCAAATGTGATTTATTTTAAATAATATAGTACATCAGGAGGCCACAGATATGTGTAGTGTACAAAGGGAACAACAAACACTTAACATGTTTCATGTCTAGCGATTCTTATTCATAAGTGCAGTTATGAATAGGCGTCTCTAGATGCAAAACAAGTTAAGTGTCTGCTGTTCCCTTTGTACACTGCACATGTATCTCTATGGATCTCAGCAGAGTTATCTGCTGCTCCTTGAGCACCTAGGATCCTGCAATTCTTTGCCTGGGTTTCATGCACCTTGCCAGTGATGACAAGCCCATTTTTCCCCCTTCGGGAAGTTGTGCATTTATCTTTTGAGAATCAGAGTATGGTTGCTCTCTTCCACAAGGTTGGTTAATGACTACATTATCCTTTCTGTCCAGTCTGCATTCATCACTTGTTAGCATTAGCCTTTTTAATTCAGGGTATGGGCCTTTCATTATTATATCTCTATAAAAATGTTATGCGGAGCTGGTGTAAGGATCACTTTATTGATAATAGATGCGGGGTATCATAATTTTGCTACATGGTTCTTTTTCTGTTCTCCCATCTATCTGCTGTTCACCTTTTGAGACCAGATGCCTTGTTCAGAGAATTAAGGTTTGTGTGGGCTCAAATTATACCTCGGCCAGCATAGAAGAATTCTCCCAACCCAAAAGCCCTGAAAGGCATAGGATAAAATTGAACCTGGCAGTATCCAGATTTATTTCCCAAACTGGGAAAGGGGGAAAGGGTAATGGTTCATCATAGGGAACTTGAAGGGGAAAATGCACCACTGATGAGCCCATTGGTCTGTATTTTTTTAATATGGGTTTACAAAATAGCATAGAATTTGCTCTGCCTTCAAGGGAGTCTGCAGCACACTGGCTAGGGTCTGCATCCATGACGCTGCTGGTAACTAGAGCTCTTGTTGATACCACATTGGTAGAATTGCCTGCCAAGGCTGATAGCTTTCCAGCTGGTGGGTAGTTTAAGGTTTAAGTTTTTTAATTTAAGGTTCAATAAATATGATGAGTGGACCATATATTTAGTGAGTGGTAATAATGTGAATATACACGTGTTTAAAAAAGAAGAATTTTTAAAAAACATGTGTATTATATATATTGTTTTTAACTTTTAACATTGGCTTTGGCCATCAAAGCTGGTATGAAAATTTGCCGATTGGATGTTGCTGGTACTGCCTCGCCATAAAGCAACAATGACAACAAATATCAGAGTGCATAATTTCATCTGTAATTCTAAATCACGCAAAGCATGGAACATCCGATTGTTGTTAAGGGGTTAAGAAAAAGCAAAGAAAAGTATTGCAATCTCAGCTTTAACAAATCATCCAAGTAAAATGTTAACAATTAGTGCTTGTATACAGGAAATAACTGGTGCAGTTAAATAGTTACAAATTCAGAAAAAAAGAATGTATTTTACAAATTACAAAAACAAAAAAATGAAATTGTAGATTTCATTTATTTTCTTCTAAAATACCAACAGTACTCTTCTAATCGTTTTAAGTACAAGACACTGTGAGGCTTTCCATTAAAAAGTAATTAGGTAATTAATTGATTCAGTATAAAACTAAGTGAATAGCATGTATCTTCTTTCTACAAAGAGTCTATTCTGCTATTAGAAAAATATTCATGTGTTTTCACAGTTGACCACGTGTATTGAAGCCTTACACATCATATATTTTATTGCAACTTTTGAACAACCAACAGAATTATACACAGTGCTGTCTTTTTAATAAAAATGGAAATTGAATAAATCTAAACAGAATATGATGGACACATTAATTGGTTACGTAAGACTATGACAGATGCAATAAGCTATAGGGTATCAATAGATAAATAACAAATGGTAACATGCTTGGCATAATTCTATGCTATAAATGTTGGTGAATAAAATCCCACATAATATCATGTTTTATTCTGAAACCTTATTATGATATTATTCTATGCTTGAACATTGTAACATATCTATAGGTCAGTCTTATGAATGTCTACTAGCATATAAATGGCAATAATTTTAAAATAAAAAAATTGTGCAAACCTTCCTACAATATCACTTGGTAAATCATGAACAGGGAAATTAAATAGAGTGACAAACATGCAGTCTGCTGTCACCTTTTGGTTAATATGCCTGGGAATCAATTAGTTCTGTTCAATGGCATGTGGCATACGAAAGTATTGATAAATATTCTAGAGACATATGGGTCTCTCTGTACTTCATACAGACAACGAAGCACTCAGCTGTTTAGATTGTTTCCCCTGTGTGTTTCTTTGCTTCTTTGTAACTATGATCTTTCATTTCCCTGCATTGTACATTTGGGAAGATGCTTCAGTGGGTGTTGCTAGGTCTCCAAAAGATCTGAAGTTAGAGCACATGACAGTTTTGATAGAAGCGTAGTAAAGAAACTCACATTATGGGCAGGCAATATAAATGAATTATATGATGCCAATAAGCAATTAGTATATATTATACAATGAGAATCAAATACAAAAGACACAAATCAGACGTGCCGGGCAGCAGTAGAGGATGTCTGTGCACATTGCGCAAATATCCACCGCTGCTTGCAATATTTTGCAGGGGAAAAAAATAGAAAGATGTGCTCTGTAAGGTGGGACCAGGGACTCCAGCTGACCAAAGAATAGTCCAGAGCTCCAGATACCTGCAATCCTGAAATCTTGAGACCAGCCACTTGAAGAGTGCCACAGTAATGTCCACTTCCTGTATTTCTTGTGCTCTATACAGAGGATAGGGTTGAACTCCAAAGAAGATGAGTTGCATTTAGGAAGACAGGGGGCTTACAAGGGTTAACCTCTAAGGACAGTACGACTTCAACTTCTGGCTTTCTATATAAATCATGTAAGCAGGGAATTTTAACGGTATCATTTTATGTGACTCCAGGAAGAGGTATATAGTTAATATTTTACAATACAAAACTCACAACTTGGTAATACCTAACATTAAAAATGAAGTGATTGCAGAGAGAAATTAGTCAATGACATAGTTGAGTACTTAATCTCCACCATTTCACTTTTAAAAAAAAACTATCCTTCCTTAACTATCATTTAATAAAGTTCAACATGGCCTTAGAGTTTAATTATAGGACACATAACATTAATGCTTGCAGAGAAAAATAAACACAGCAAACCATGCTGTTTATTGATGAGCTTTGTGTTGTATGTGCATTACTAAAATATCATTATTGATGTTTATGTGACCCACATAAGACTCTCCGTTGCCTCTCAAAGGAGTTGCAAGTGAAATTCAGAAGCTTAAAATGTTTACAGTGGAACTAAAAAAAGACAGAATTTACATCCATCTGCTCTATGTATTAATTCTTCTATACATGTCTGCTCTCCTGTTTTCAAACTGTTGTTTATTTTCCTGAACTGAGGCTTTTGTTAATTCAGTTCATGCTACTCAAGATGTTGCTTATTTCTTCTGTTTTGCTCTAAAAGGCGTAGAGGCCACATATACGAGGCAAGAATATAGCCACTCAAAGCAGGAATATTGATATATATGACTCAAAATGAATAGACACATAATTACTTTACTAGAATGTCTTGACAATTCTACATATGACATAATTTTTTTACATTTTTTTTTAAATAGTTATATTTAAGAATATTAATTTCATTTCCCTTAAGTACCAAGGCATATATTACAGTATTTAAGGGGGATACACAAGAAACAAACATTTCCAGCTGTTTTTTTTTTTTTTACTTTAGTCAGCTATGCTCAATGCAGAACATCTTTTTAACACCATCCTCTGCTTTGTGGACCATACAGATATTGGAGTGGTTGCAAGGCAGTATACAAAAATTAAGTATTACAATAGAGAATTGTCCTTATCATACACTGATCAGCCATAACATTATGACCACTGGCAGAGGCAGTGTGATTGTAAGAAAGCTTGGGTCCTGCAATTCATTTGGATGTTACTTTGACACGTACCACCTACCTAAACATTGTAGCCGACCATTGTGAATTTTGAATAAAAGGTGCTCTGGTTAATAAGAAAGGTGCAGCTAACACTCGGATGGTGCGCCCCCCATATACACCACTTAAATTAGATACTTTGTGGAAAAAAACTAAACTTGAGGGTGCACATAAAATATTTAAAAAAAAAACACTTAACATAATTGGGCTTGTATGGAACTCAACACAAAAACAAGGGAATACACCATAGTGTAGATGGTTGAACTGAATATCTGTGTATCCATTTCTAAATAATGCCAGAAACTGATGTCATATATAAAATACATGTAAACATTTGTTTGTAATTCTGGTAATAGATTGTTTACATATTAATTTTGTGGCATATTCCTACTTGAAATAATATTTAGGTGACAGTCGATGTGACCTATTAATGCATATGTTAGTATATTCATTATTATTTTAAATGGACTAATCACTAATTTGTATCAATTTACACCCAAAAACAAACAAAACGTCTGTCTTAAAATAATGTAGATGATTTTCAAAATAATAGTGGATGAAAAATAAGATTGTATATTTGTATACACCAGACTCTATTTAATTTTTTTAACATCTACTACTTATTAGTACATATTAAAAGACATCCTAAGGTTTTTTTCAGCTCTCTACATTGTTCCTTTCCAGAGTTATTTGTTAATTAAGAATTTAGGTGATTAGACACCACATAACCTGCCAAGTTGATGGGTCATTGTTCTACATTTCCAGTGATCTCATAATTGACGGAGCATAGGTTATACATCATCCTTTTTCCAGGCTGAGAGTGCAGAATTCATGCTGTTTAGAAGGCACAGCAATGAGATTACACGCTGGATGCTTTCAAAACTGAATGCACACTGGAACTGAGGAGCAGCAACAAGAATCTAAATCACCGGTGAGGCTGGGTAGTAAGGCTAGTGCAATCAAAAATGGACAAAATGTAATAAAATCCACATTAAATGCACTATCTGCCTGCCTTTAGTTCAAACACGCTGGCATATCTTTCTCCTAAATATTTAATGCAACATGCTCCCTTAAAGGGGAAGGCGGCCAAGGCAGGCAAAGGAGCAATTGCACCCTGGGCTGCCTTCTACCATATGTCCATGGGCTGGGACTGCACCATTTTCAATTATAAATGCCCTAGTGCCCAGACGTCCAATGGCAGCTCTCCAGGTGTGCTGATGAAATTGCAAAATGCTCAAATAAATTGCATTTGATATCAGGCCAAAAGTTCACAGCTATACCCTACTCCCTTTTATAGTTCTCAATGTGTGAGAAAACAGGTCAACATTTTCTAACTGAATTTCATCTCTCAGTAAACACTGATGCATCAGGAGTTAGTTTGATTGGTCCAGGGACAGACACTTTTTACACCAGATATTCCCAAAGTTTAATTTATGAAGTTAACAAATACATTCTTTCAAAATTAACTTAAACAGACACCAGTTTATTTTACTCAAGTCTAAAGGCAGAGTAATACATAGCTCTTAATCTGAATTTAGCTAAAATGAGCTTATTCAAGAACAATAGAGTGAAATACAGAAAGAAATCAGGTGCCAGAACCACCAATAAATGAGTATGTTGGTCGAAGGCACACAAAAAGGATTTGAATGATATAAAAACTGGCATAAGCATTATCTAAATACAGTTTTTATTAATTTCAAAATACATCAGAAATTCAAATATAGCATGGAAAATATAGTAATAACATGTTACACATTAGGAGTGTATGCTTTAACTATGACTACCGTGATTTATTAATAGGAAATAATTGTGTAGGTTTTTTACATTTAGCCTGCTGTAAACATACACATCATTAATGCTCGAATACAAAATTAAAACGTTTTCCAACAAATGCAGAGGTTTCATAAATGGTTATTTTTAAATTAACCAGTTTTCAAAATAAAACATGGATGACATTCTACATCAGAATTGCAAATTATAGATCAGAGTAAAATTTACCCAGAGCATTTGCTGGATGTTTAGACTAGAAGAACACTAACTAACATATTTGCTAACTGGGAAAATAGACACTTATGTCAGAGACAACAAACCTTCATTTTAAATGGAAAATCGACAATTGACAAGCGTATGCCCAAGCAGCATCATAAATAAACAAAGACGCATATTGCTCTGTATTGCTCTCTTGAACTCCACTGATAACTGACAGTTTATTCTCATATGGAATGAGATTCACTTGGCATAGCCTTTAAGTTAAAAAAAACAAAAAAACTTTTTGATGGGAGAATTAAAAGGTTCAAGAAACTTTGCAATTTCTTTACGCACAGTGAATATGTTTTAAACACCAGTTATAGAGCGATGAGTGTGCTTTGTTTTTTTAGAATGGTATATATATATATATATATATATATATATATATATATATATATTCTTGGCAGATGATCAGATAAAGTGGTAGAACACTAAAGATATTAGTAAGCCCAGGAGCATTCGCGTTTTCCAGCATACTACACTATAGTACATATCTTTACAGGAAACATTTTTAATGTCCCTAGTTATTCACTAAAGCTATAAGATACCACGTGATTATCCTTCTTCTAAAATTAGAACTGACAGCAGTCATTTAATTTTCCGTGATGAGCAAAACCTTTATTTATCTTTTGGGTAGACAGCTAGTACTGTGTTACTGTACTGTGTTACTGTGGTATTACCCACAATAAATTGACCATGTAGTACTAAAGTTACTGCCAGAAGAAAATCCATGGCTTTTGTTTGACAGAGTGTTCCGTGGTGTGGAGTCTAGCTCTTAATTAAAAAGTAACCTTTATTCAAATAAATGTAAAATTTGTTCACAACAAGGTTTATGGTATTTACCATTCCTCAAAATAGTGCCCCAGGATAGAAAGTGTTAGACAAAATATAAGAAAAAGAAAAAAAAGTGATTTCAAAGAATCCCTTTCCTCGCTATGGGGTATTAAACAGGGTTTAAATGCCACTTGTTCCATCCTATGTGCACAAATGTATCGTTGAAACATTCTATTGTGGCTTATAACCCTGCTAATTTTCGGATCGAGACTTTGGGACTCTATGGCTTGATTATCCAGTTTTTATAGTTAGTTGTCACTGTTTGATTCAGTGTCACAATACAGTCACTCTGGATGTCACCGATATTCTGAGGGGGTGTACCTCTAGTCAGGTGACCCCTTACATTAGAGGTCCATTCATTTAGACTAGCTGGAGTATTGAACCATAGCTCTCCTTGTTAAGTCATCACATATTATAGAGTAGGTAAGTGATTGTGTGATAAATATGCAGCATAGAAACATATCTGTGCCCGCAGGCCTACTGGTATGTAGCCTGCCGTCTTTGGCTACACTGTATAAGACGGTCCAAATAGATATTATGCACCTTATGCATTTAGGTCTTAGTACCTTAACTAAGGAGTCAGCAATGGTAATAACTAGACCCTAGAGGGCCTTCTTTTCTCTCTTAATGAATTAATAGTTTTGTTTGACAGAGTCATAACGATGAACTATCAAATTTCGATTATTTATGTATTGAAAAATATTCAAAGTAAATATTATTGACATGTTTTTGTCAAAAATCTACAAAGAGATCAAAATAGTTCTAACATAGCTAATCTGTGACTATATTTTGATATTTATCTTATATATCCTCCGATTAATTTGTTTCAAGGATTAATGTTAGTGTTTTTGTCTAAAGTGAAGGCTTAATTTATTAAAGGACAACTTTAAGCTAAATTGGTGCATTAAGTAAAAATTATAATTTTCAGAAACTTAATTTGTCTTTTCAAAGTGTGCTTTCTTTTTTCCCAGTGGTGCTATCTGCCAATCACTCACACGTTGATCAGATATGTGTGATCCTAAGGGAGACTGAGCATGTCACTGTGATTGTGTAGTGAAGCTGTTTAATGCAGCCTAAGAACTCACTGGCAGAGCCTCATCTGCATAAAGCAACTTTCTGAAACACATGGATGTCTGCAGGTATGGGGGTAACAGAGGGGGCTTTTTTACTTGCCTTTTTAAAAAAAAACAATTAAAGATTGCACTTCCAGTATCGATGTCACCGCGCAGTCCATCATCAGCGCAGTGCAGCAGCAGTGTCAGGTCAGCTTCACTGCAGCAGCCTTTGCTGAAGATTGTAAGTGTTGCTGTCAGGGTAAGCCTTAAGTGTACTGGCGCCGTGTGCGGGCCTCTCTATGGCACAACCCCCCATCCCCCCCCCATGCCTGTCTCTTTCAGTGGCGGATGCTCCATACGTGCTAGGTGTGTGCTAGGCACGGAGCACACAAACCCCAGACATACATCCGAAAGGCAACACCAGCTACGAATTTGGCAACAGAGACACTCAAGCACTAGTAGTAAGTATCTGAATTTTAGTATACTTTTCATGCTTGTCAAATTGGCAGAGTGACTCTGTTGCCGAATTCGTAGCTGGCGTCGCCTTTTGGATTTAACTCGTGTATTTGCAGAGGTTTGTATGCTGGCTGTTCTCAGCACACAAACCCCAGGGAATACACGAAAGACGTTGTGCCTCTGAGTGACAGGCGTGCTCCGGGCTGGCAGCACGCCTGTCACTTAGGGGCATGAGACGCCTCTGGTCTTTTCCCCCTCCATCCATGTATGTGTCTCTCCCTTCCCATTTTTGTCCCTTTCCTCTTCCTTGCCATGTCTGTCTCTCTCATATCTCCCCTCTCCAACTCCTCCATATCTGTTCTCTCTCCCCTTCCTTCCCCATATCTGTTCTCTCTCTATCCCTCCTCCCCATATCTGTTCTCTTTCTCCCCCTCTGTTTTCTTAGCTCCCCCCTCCTCTGTTCTCTTCTCTCCCCCTCCTCTGTTCTCTACTCTCCCCCCTCCTGTTCTCTTCTCTCCTGTCACAGTTATTCTGGGTTTGTGGCTGTTTTTGTCTTCAGCCTCTAGTGGCCGCTATTGTGGTGTTCCAATTCTACTCCTGTTGTCAGCTGCCTCGTTATCCTCAGCCCTTCCCTATTTATACCTGCAGCTTATGGCAATCAGTGCCTTTGCATTGCTTTGGTTGCAGCCTGTGATAGTGCCCTGTTTCTAGTTCTAACATATATATATTGATTATTGATTTCCCGGTTCTGACTCCTGCTTGATTTTGACTCCGCTGTTTTCTGCCTGCCTCGACCATTTTGCCTGTCTAGTGACCTTGCCTTCTGAATTCCTACGTTGTACCTTGTTCCTGTTTCGTGTATGACCCGGCCTGCTGACTATCCTTCTCGTTCAGTACTCCCTGTGTATCTCTGCTTCAGTGTGCGGTTGCAGTCAGTGTACAAGTCCTGGGTGGTTATTTACCTGAGGCTCAACCATAGGGTATAATACCATTCAGGTGAATAACACTGTTCTGTTTCCAAACCTGTTGCAGTATCTACCAGTCCTGTCTGTTTGGTCACAGCTACCAGTCCTGTCTGTTTGGTCACAGCTACCAGTCCTGTCTGTTTGGTCACAGCTACCCGTCCTGCCTCAATCCCAGTCTCAGCTACCAGTCTTGTCTCAGTTCCAGTCTCAGCTACCAGTTCTGCCTCAGTCCCAGTCTCAGCTACCAGTCTTGTCTCAGTTCCAGTCTCTGTTACCTGTCCTGCCTCAGTCCCAGTCTCAGCTACCAGTCTTGCCTCAGTCCCAGTCTCAGCTACCAGTCTTGTCTCAGTTCCAGTCTCTGTTACCTGTCCTGTCTCAGTCCCGGTCACAGCTACCAGTCCTTCCCAGTTATGCAACGTGGGGTGCAGACAGACCCCACACCCTGCCCTGCAACGAGGCTCCTCCCTGGTCTGTTATCCCAGGTTGTGACATCTCCCCATGATGCAGACGATTCATCACAAAGTGGAGGCGGAGCTACACCTCTCAGCCAGTGAGCTCCACCCCCTCCCAGGATCCAGAAGTGCTTGCCGAGAAGAGGCTGGTGAGGGGGGATCTTTTGATCTCCCCATCCAGTGCCTCTACCGGTAAACTTCTTTTTAAACTTTTTTTTTTCTGTGGGTGGCAGGCAGGCGACCCCGTGGCCGTTGTCCCTCCTTACTAAAAGGAACGTCATGGAAAAAAGATTGCACTGTTTACTCTTTTAGACCCAGATAATTCGATACACAATAAAGTTTTTAGGAGAATTTGGTCAAATTTTAAATAGAGTTGAATAGAGTTGAGCGGACACCTGGATGTTCGGGTTCGGCGGGTTCGGACGAACTTCGGAAAAAAGTCAGGGTTCGGGCTCGAACTTGACCCCGAACACGAACCCCATTGAAGTCAATGGGGACACAAACTTTTGGCCACTAAAATGCCTCTAAAAAAGTCCTGGAAAGGGCTGGAGGGCTGCAAAATGAAGTAAAATGTGGGTAAGAGTAGGATAAGTGCCCTGCAAACAAATATGGATAGGGAAATAACTTCAAATAACAGAAAATACATACAAATTAAAAAATACAGCTGAGCCATTAAATAGCACTAGATGGAATCTTTGATTTTAGCTTTGGAAGAACATAAATCTAAATCTAAAGCATGGCTGCCAGGAGGATCAACAGAATTATCCATTTGAGAGAGGGTTGGAGTGCAGGGTATTCTCTTTCTGTTTTTTACTAAGTGACCCATAGGTTGAGGAGGTGGTGACCGTGGCGGTGTAGGTGGAAGCGGTGCTGGAGGAGGAGGAGGTAGCCAGAATTTTTCACAGTGCGCTGTAAGCACAGTATTTGACGGTTCTATTTGACTCTCAGATATGAAGTGCACCGCAAGACGCAAATGTACTATTTACCACCCAAAACTATTAGAATTTTTCAAAGTGTGCTGTAAGCACAGTATTTGACAGTTCTATTTGACTCTCAGATATGAAGTGCACCGCAAGATGCAAATGTACTATTTACCACCCAAAACTATTCGAATTTTTCAAAGTGTGCTGTAAGCACAGTATTTGACGGTTCTATTTGACTCTCAGATATGAAGTGCACCGCAAGAAGCAAATGTACTATTTACCACCCAAAACTATTAGACTTTTTCAAAGTGCGCTGTAAGCACAGTATTTGACGGTTCTATTTGACTCTCAGATGTAATACATGTAATGCTATTGCTATTCTATAAAGCGAAATAGAGTCCCCATTCATACGAATAGGTCAAATAACCTATTCGGATGAATGGGGACTCTATTTCGGTTTATAGAATAGCAATAGCATTACATGTATTCTATAAACCGAAAGTCTATAAGCCGAATGTCGTTCGGTTTATAGACTTTCGGCTTATGGAATACATGTAATACTATTGGCTTTCTATAAACCGAAATAGAGTCCCCATTCAAAAGAATTTCTTATGAATGGGGACTCTATTTCAGTTTATAGAAAGTCAATAGCATTACATACAATGTAATCGCCGAACCCTGAACTCCAACATGGACATACAGTGAAATGTCCGTGTTCGGGTCCGGGGTCCCAAAACCGTAAAGTTCGGTACGAACCCAAACAGTGCGGTTCAGGTTCGCTCAACACTAATCTTAAATTGAATATACATAAAATTTGGGGTAGAATTGTCACTAAGGAAGAAAAGGATAAGATAGAAGGAAACTATTATTTTATCTGGACAAAAAAGTACTTAGTTGTAAAAAAATTTAGGAATCCAAGAAAGATCATGGAAACTAATATTCTCCCTTAGCCATTAGCTAATGTTGTGCCCATTCACAAGAAAGGTAGTAGGGAGGAGGCGGGCAACTATAGACCAGTAAGTCTTACTTCAGTAGTGGGGAAAATAATGGAAACCTTGTTAAAGAATAGGATTGTTGAACATCTAAAGTCGCTTGGATTTCAAGATCAGAGACAGCATAGGTTTACTTCAGGGAGATCATGCCAAACTAATCTTATTGATTTTTTTGATTGGGTAACTAAAATAATAGATCAGGGTGGTGCAGTAGACATTGCTTACCTAGATTTCAGTAAGGCTTTTGACACTATCGCACATAGAAGGCTTATCAATAAACTGAAATCTTTGAGTTTGGATTTCAATATTGTTGAATGGATTAGACAATGGCTGAGTGACAGGCAACAGAGGGTTGTAGTCAATGGGGTATATTCGATGCAAGGTCTTGTTACTAGTGGGGTACCTCAGGGATCTGTTCTTGGACCCATTCTCTTTAATATTTTTATTAGCGATATTGCAGAAGGTCTTGTTGGCAAAGTATGTCTTTTTGCTGATGATACAAAGATTTGCAGCAGGGTTGATATTCATGGAGGGATTAGCCAAATGGCAAATGATTTAGCTAAACTAGAAAAATGGTCAGAGCAGTGGCAACTGACATTTAATGTGGACAAGTGCAAGATTAAGCACCTTGGGCGTAAAAACCCAAAAGCAGAATATAGACTATTTGGTACAGTCCTAACCTCAACATCTGAGGAAAGGGATTTAGGAGTAATAATTTCAGAGGACTTGAAGGTAGGTAGGCAATGCAATAGAGCAGCAGGAAATGCTAGCAGAATGCTTGGTTGCATAGGGAGAGGTATTAGCAGTAGGAAGAGGGAAGTGCTCATGCCATTGTACAGAGCACTGGTGAGACCTCACTTGGAGTATTGTACGCAGTACTGGAGACCGTATCTCCAGAAAGATATTGATACTTTGGAGAGAGTTCAGAGAAGGGCTACTAAACTGGTTCATGGGTTGAAGGATAAAACTTACCCAGAAAGGTTAAAGCATCTTAACATGTATAGCTTGGAGGAAAGACGTAACAGGGGGGATATGATAGAAACATTTAAATACATAAAGGGAATCAACACAGTAAAGGAAGAGAGTATATTTAAAAGAAGAAAAACTACCACAACTAGAGGACATAGTCTTAAATTAGAGGGGCAACGATTTAAAAGTAATATCAGGAAGTATTACTTTACTGAGAGGGTGGTGGATGTATGGAATAGCCTGCCAGCAGAAGTGGTAGAGGTAAACACAGTCAAGGATTTTAAGCATGCGTGGGATAGACCCAAGGCTATCCTAGCTATAAGACCGGGAACGGGGGACTAATAAAAGTACTCAAAAAAAATTGGGCAGACTAGATGGACCGAATGGTTCTTATCTGCCGACACATTCTATGTTTCTATGTTTCTATGTAACCACATAAATATGCATTTACTACATACATTCCATAAACCGAAAGTCGTTAATTATGTCGGTTTATGGAATGTATGTAATGCTATTGGTATTCTATAAACCGACTCTATTTCGGTTTATAGAAAGCCAATAGCGAAAATGCATTTGTCGGAAAACGAATGCACATGTCTATTAGAGATACATATATTTGCAGCAACTAAAACTGCTATAGCTAGGCACTGGAAATGTGTGGCTATTCCAGTATGGGCAGAGATAAAAAATCAAGTACTAACACAATGTAGAATGGAGATGGGAATCCTCAGACAAGACAACTATTTAAATCCAAAGATTGAATATTGGAAGAAATGGATATCTCTGTTAAAGAATAATTAACAATACAGATGTTTTCTCGGCACTTATAATTGTGATAACTGTGAAATTATTGTTTTGAATTCTTGGACACTTTGTGTTGTGTCGTTATGGCTTGGATACGAATTCGTTTTGTATTGTGTTTAATGAATTTTGAGACAAAGTAATAATCGTGCAAGAGTAAATATCTTCCAGACACATAGTTGAAAAGTGCTCCTACTAACTCATGTCTATGTACGATACAAATGTTATTTGATTACTGTAAATGTCTTGTTTTTTGTAATCTAAATAAAATATAAAGAAACAAGAAAAGAAATACATCCAAGGGGAAAAGAGATGGCAGGGGGGTGGAATACAACACATTAAAATGGGTAAAGAGATGGCAGGGGTGCGTGGATGTAATGAAAACATGAAAAAATACACTCCACGATCCTTCATAATTGAACAAAATCCTGATAATAAAGTCAGAAGCTGACTAAACTGCATACAAATGTGAAAGGAAGAAAGACACGCCTTAAGTGTTTTGTGTTTATCTTTGCTTAATCATTAGCCATACCTACTACCTCTTGCCAGTAAGTGGAGCCATTTGGGACCATGGGGGAATATAACACAAAAGGGAAAGAGATGGCAAATGTGGAGGAATATAACACATATGATAGGGAAATAGATGACAGGCCCAGGGTGGAGGAATATAACACACACAAGGAGGAAAAAAGATGGCAGGGGTGGAGTAAAATAATTCACAAAGGGGGAAAGAGATGGCAGGGGTGTGCGGTAGAACATTACAGTAAGCTTACTATTCGTACTATTACTTGGCCCTCCACAATTGAGCACGGTAGAGGTGGCGGGAGGGTACTAGTTTATTACATTTATTTTTTAATAGATGTATGGGACAGTGCGCCCTTTGGCAGCCAGTGGAATCATGGGGGAACATTTTTATTACATAAGGGGCCAAGGGCACAATGCTTTTCATCCTGATCGGCTTCCTCATGGTGCAGCCAATTAAGGTGAGTGCATGACATCAAGCAAGGAGGTTCAAGGATCCCATGCAGTGTGTTTGTTCCACAGGACATTGGAATCAGCAGTTTTCTCCCTCTAGGAGCACTGAAAAAAAGAGACTGCAACGGACTCCCTCTTCCGGTCTCAGCTACATATGAATAACTTATATGCAAGTTATTACCATGAGATGCTTTCTTTTATCTGTTTTTAAAGGAATGGGCTATATGAAAAATACCTGTTTTGTATACCTGTATAATTTGCCGATGGTGAGGATTGAGATCCCATACTGCATGTCAAACCAGAGCAGGTCTATAATGCACTGGTATATGTAAGCGCAACTCTTGGGGGCATGTCATTTGTACACTCATAATTAACACATTTTTTTCTGTATTTTCTTTTCTATTTTATGTACATGTTTATTAAGAATCACAGTCTTCTAGATGTTACATTTCATTTTATGTGCAACACTTTTACTTGGGCCGCTGCACTTCTGTATATTTTAAAGAGGAGTCGCCCCTTTTTCATTTTGTATATATATTTATATATATACACATTTGCTGAAGATCAGTGTTCTTGATAAAAGTCCACTGTTATGGGAATCAAATGTCAATAATAAACTCTGCACAAGAACATTTAACCATTTGTGTCTGTTGTGTATGGTTCAAATTTTCTGGATATAATAATATAGCATATAACACATTTGCCCATAATAATAATAATAATAAAAAAAAACAATTACAATCAACCATTGGCATGTAGTAATGCAGATAAATAACAAACAGGATGTTAGTCAATAAGATAAATAAGCAGTAAATTACCTGTTTGTTTCTTTATTCTCTCTCTTGGAGAAATGTTGCACTCCAGATCAATCCTTTGTTCATAAATTGTAACCCTTTCTCCACTTTTATTTCTAAGAACCTGACAGATCCTGATGGAATGTCAGCTCATTCAACTGGCATGGTTTTGCCTGATTTATTCTCTCCCTAAGCAAAGACTCACAGTGAATCTATACTTAAATAAGTGTAAGCTAATTATTGGAATATGCAGCTGCCATTAAACTAAGGGGGTCTTCAAACATTGGCAACAGTGACATTGCTACAATTTTGCCATTCACAAAGTCTTCAGTAGCTTAAAATTACAACATTTTCCACCTTCAGTCTTTGACATGAAAATGGGCAATAAGTTAACAGGAAGCCAAAAAAAAAAGAAAAAGAAAAGCGTATAGCTTATTTATAGTTTTCATCATTGTTCATGTTTCCAGGGACTCATAGCTACAGAAAATGCATTCAAAGTGCAGCCCAACAGCATATAGGATAAATGTAGGCAAATACAGAATCCAATTACTTAATCATGTTAGGTTCTATGAGATCACCACCCTAATTAACTAACTTGATTTTATATCTCTGTATTAAATCCTCCTACATACTGCTGGGCTGTACTTTGCATGTTCTTTTCCTGGAAAAATCGATTTGGCGACTGTGTTCATGGTAGCCTGTTTAGACTGTGTAAAGGGACCCTATGACCTAAACATTGTTTGAGCTGTGAATGTAGGGAATAAAACATGATCTATTTGTTGTGTTAACAGAATTGCAAGCAAATGCATAGATTAACCTTTTGGTGACACAGGATGTATATTTATAGTCTGCCATTGGTAGATATATATGTCCAGTGTTAAAATGAGTGGTGGAAGCGATCAGTGTTTCCTTACAACATTCAAACTGTGTTGCTGTAATGTCTCAATGTTGAGGCATTAATAAACACCAAAATTAGACTTATGTTGAGGGTTAAATTTAGGGTTAAGGTGTGGGTCAAAAGGTCACTCTAGGAGAAAATGGTTAGGAAAGAAAAAAACACTACTTTCAGTTATTGTCCTACAACATGCAAAAAAACATATAAACATAGGTATTTCTAAACTCAGGACAAATTATAGATACTCTATGAATGGGGTATTTTTTACCATTTGTAACTGTATAAAAGATTTTTTTATTTTTTACGTCAAAGTTAGAAAAAGTGTGTTTTTTTTAATTAAAAATGTTATAGTAAATGATGTGATGAAGATAATGGTATTTAAAAAAAACCCTTCTTACACCAATAAAAACAATATATAATATGTATGGGTACATTAAACGAGATAGAGTAAAATTACAGCTAAACACAAACATGCAGAAGTGTTAAAATAGCCTATGACACCTATGGTAACACAAAAATATTCTGGTCTCCAAGATTTTTTAATCTTTGAATTGGGTGTCTGGTGTATATCTATTTGTTTTCAATTTGGTTAACTTAATATATAGGTTAAATGTTATCCTCTATATTTATAATATAAACAATGTGTAAATGGCAGAGCCCTTTTAATAGAGATGTGCTCTGAATTGTCAAAAACAGACTAGTTCACTTATGTCCCTTTATTATATGGAAAAATCAGTAATGGAGCATGCAAAAAAATTTATTAAAGTTTGCAACCATATTTAAAATATGTGCCAAAAAATGCCTAGAGTGTCCCTTGAAATTACACTTAAGATAAAGAAAATTATTCATTGTAGCACATGTATATTTATTAATAATGCATATGAATATTCAGCCACAAAATATTCATGATTAAAATGAATAACCACCTTTGACTCATGAAGTCCTTAAAGACGACTGATCAAAGGATGTCTAGATGAGTACATATGATTTCACTTCTTAGCAATTTAATAGACATGTTAAACTCCAGTAACATCTTATCTCTTGGGGACTAGTCCGCATATGCAAACATGCATTGAATATCAAAGTATCTAGCAATCAATTTAATCAAGTATACCTTGAAAATCACATTGTATATTCTTTTACATTACATTAACATATATTTATATGGCACTAACAATTTACATATTGCTTGGTACAAAACATAGAGGGGAGGTAGTAAGTCCTGCTTGCAAACTTACAATCTAGAGGACAATACAGTGGAGGATAGGGGACACATGAGGTAAGTAAGGAAGTCGAAGGTGAAGGTGGTGGTGGCAGAGGTGGCTGTAGACTTTGTGAGACCTAAGGCAAAACTCGAACATAAGGCCCTCACTGACACTAGTAATTATAAAAAAAGATATACATGTCATAATCTAAATGTACTTTACAAATTGTGTATTTTAAGACAAGCCGTAAATCCTAGCAATTAGGAATTCTTTCTCACACATTTCCCTCACATAACTTTTTTTTGCTTGTTCTACTTCCTTACCTCATTCGGATTAAAAGGTCTTTTACTACAAAATACTGATCATCTGTGTTATCACTGGAATCTGAAAGCGGCCAATCGTGGAGGGGGCAAGTATATATATATATACACTCACCTGTACCAAGCTCCTATGTAGTTAGGAGCTAATCTTGTGAGTGGATTTCTTCAAAAATAGAAGTGTTTATCCACAGTACTATACATACTGCACCATTTTGTATTTCATTTATATTTTTTCAGGTTTGCCTTAAGGACTACAACTACTATTATAAGTATTTACACGTTTATATTGCACTATTGTGTTTCACTGTATTTATACAAGTGCATTGTTTTGTTGGTCCACGTTTCTTCACGAAACATTTATTATCGTTTTTCACGAATTTGTCACATATCACTGATTGGTTTGTTCAAGTGTCCAGACACTGTGCGCTGAGACTACACTTTTTTGTCTACCTCACATAACTTGTCCAGCACCAAGATTTGCACTCAGGACTAGCCCTAGCACCCAGATGTGCACTCAGGACTTTCTCCAAAACCCACTTTACACTAATGGTTTGCCCCATAATCCAGATTTGCACTCATAGGACTTACCCCAGTGGTCACAACCTTAGATAGCAGACCAGGGAGCATCCTCATTACAAGGCATGGTGTGGGGTCTGTCTGCACCCCATGAGGCATAACTAAGGACTGGATGGAATCTCATACAGGACTAGTAGTGGAGACTGGCAGCTGAGGACAGGACTTGCAGCTGAGAGACAACTGGTAGTGGTGACTGGCAACTGAGGACAGGACTGGAAACTGCTGCAACATGATAATAAACAGTACAGTGCAATTTCTCACAGGTCCGGCATGCATAAAAAGTGACAAGCGCTATATATAATGTGCAGACAAACAAATTATGCAGCAAACACTAGTGCATTTTCCTCCAATTAGCACAAAATAGTGAATATCGTGTAATAAAGTGTTGCGCAGGATATAATAAAATAAATACTTATCAGAGACATATAGGCGAAAATCCAGCCTTTTTTAGATGTATATAAAAGAGAAGAAGAAAATATATACAAAATTGTGCAGTATTGTGAATATAAGGAAAATAAATATCCCCCCCTAAAGAATTGTACTCACACTCTACAGAGCCTATAGAGGCTCTGGGTGTATAAGGCGTGCAGACTCTGAGTCCCAAAATCCCCACATCCACTGGATAGATAATCGATGGAATACTCGTGGAGCAGGACACAACAGGAGTGAGAAACAAATGTTGTAGTGTCAAATGTAAACAATTTTAATTCCCCCCCACATATAGCAGCTTACATAGAAGAAGTAAAAATCCCATGTAAAAAACAGTTAAAAACAGCATAGAAAAAAAACAGGCAGAGTCACCCAGCCGATCATATCACAGTCTCCATCCGTCACTTCATAGGAGCAGGCAGCAGCTGAAGTTTGTATAGGCAGCGTTCTGCTGGAGGAGCTTGTACTTCCTAGTTGCTAGTCTCATCAATAATGTCACGCGACGCGTTTCGCCCACACGTGGGCTTTTTCAGAGCATATACTGCTCCAGATTGAATTTGTATACAAAGATTATAATTTTTTTTTCCTGCTGTGGATTGGCTTCTTATATAAAGATTATGCATACACTGCTCCAGATTGGCTTTAATATACAAAGATTATGCATTCACTGCTCGAGATTAGCTGTATATACAAAGATCATGCACATACTGCTCCATATTTCAATAATATACAAAGATTTTGTTTTTAATGCTGCATATTGTTTTCAAATACAAAGTGTTTTTAATGCTCTAGATTGGCTTCATATACAAAGAAACCTGGGAAAAACAGCAGAGCAAATTGTTAATGCATATAGTAACATAGTTTTTAAACAGGAATGATACATTTAAATATTCTCCTCCTTTATTACTTAAAATTTATATTTATATTTTGATTATTAGATCCATTAAATATTATTATAGTGCACAGCTAATTAAAATGACAACAGTAAGTAAAATAGTGTTTTAAAGATTGTATTTTTTGTACAATGGTTTTTATTATTTTAGTGGGTAAAATCATTAACCCTTTAAGAGACAAAGGGGGTGAATTATTCAACCCACTGGCACTTAAATGGTTATAAAGAGATGTATTAGATATGACAACTAGATGCTTTATCGGGTGTGGTTTACTTGTTAGCCTGCATTTAGAAATGTGTCAGTATTGTGGCAATAATGTTAATTACTGTTATGTGGAAATCTTTGGATTACCTTACAGCAGACTCCCCCTTGCTACATGTTTCAAGTAGGAACACATGAAGTTACTAAAGAGCAGTGTCAGCTGTGGAGGGATGTGTTCTAATTACAAGACAGACAACACAGCTTTAACTCACTCTCTTCATTACAGGAACTGCAGTGACATCTTGATACAGAACAAGGTTATTGCAGACTTACAAAGCTATCATAATATTCTGCCCCAGCAAAAACATTCACACATTCATACATTTTTAATAGCTAAGAATTTGAAAGCCAATTTGATTTTCATGCTTTAATTTTAGATTATTTTTTATTTTTATCAGACTAAAATTATTATAATAATATAATACTAGTTTATAGTAGAGTCAAATGTCACATTGCCTAGGGAAGCATACAGAATAGCAATTTTATGTGGTTTTTTATTGCTTTTTCCCTGTAATCATAGACACAGCACTCGTGTTATGATAAGGATGGTTCTATTATGTTCACATCCATCGAAAAACATCCAATCTAAGATTTTTTGAAACTCTGAGAAAGTGAACACAGCTGCAGTCCCTATAACCTCTTAGCAGTCTTGATTATATCAGATGTCTGCATTCAACATACAACATGCACTTTTGTTCCAACACATTTTGCATTTGAATCTGCACTTTTTGTTACCAGAGGGTTGAAGAGATTTTCATTGCAATTTTATGTACACTTTGGCATCTTTTCTGAAGAGCACCAGAGCAACGTGACAGCTCCTGATTAGTGCAGTTAGTGCAAATTTTATTGGTAGTTACCATTACACATTAGCGTACACATAGACTGTGTATTGCTTAATAACTGGAATTTTGTTTGTAGTAATTATTTTTATTATTTTTTAAACAAGATCTTTTAAATACATACTATTTCCCACATTACCTAATTACACACATCCCAGGAGATGTCTATGTTGTTAAAAGAGAGACCTACATGTCCTCTGTAATGAAAATCCTGTCCCTGTAGCGTTTATTTTCCAGTATCAAGTCAGTGGGACAACCTACTTAGTGTTCCTACCAGTGACACCTGTGATCTCATTAGTATTTTAAAACAATCATGAAGAAGACTGCTTTGTATATTGCACATGAGAAAATAATGAGTGTAAATCTACTAAATGATTGCTTTGTAATGAGTATAAAGTTTGCAAAAAAACACTACATATTTTACATGAGGCAGATTACATATTTGCTGCCCGAATAGGGTTGCCAACTCGGCCATTTTATACTGGCCACATATAACATTTCCATGCTGCTTTGCAGTGTGTAGAAGTCAAGTCAAGTAATCAAGTAGTGGATCACACAGAACCACTCTGGTTAGTTAACTGAATTCCTTATGGTGACACATGACTTCTACTTACTGAAAGATAGCATGCAAATGTTATATTTGGCCGGTAAAAATTGGCTGATGTGGCAAGCCTGTGCCTCAATAGGAGAAGTGGTCTGGTTTGGTTATAGATTACAAATACTGGTCGATTTAATATTTTTCTGATGTTTTGGGACATACTATATTTGCATGTCACTCACACCCCCATAGCTAGGGTTGACATACTGGCCATTTTTTCATGGACACATACAATGCACATAAAGTTCCCTGCAGTATGTAAAATGAATATGTGTCTAGAGGGAACCAATTAAAGGAACATTGCACCTTTTTTTAACCTTTGCTTCATTGAAAGAAGAAAGGGTTCAAAAAAACATGTCCTGGGACTTTGAAGTAAACCCTACGTGTATCTTAATAGATACACGTGGGTTTACTATCTGATGTGTCTCACATCTGAGACACAGCAGTTCCTGGTTGTTGGCTCGCCCACTCTGACTGCTGAATGTGAGGTTCTATCGCAGCTATCGCGGAAAGCCCCTATTTTTTGTATGGGATCCATAACTAGGTTCCCCCTGCTGGTCCAAAATGAGGGACTCTCTCTGTGCTAGCAGAGAGAGATGGTCACCGACCAGACATCTGCCTGCTTCCAATGAAAGCATGGCAGCTGTCGGTCAGAGGATAAACTGGCGTGTACTATCAAAAGTACAAGTCAGTTTCTCCTCAAACTAGGAGCAACTTATATTTCACTTGTACTTCTATATTTGAAGCACAAGTGAAATATAATGTTTAGTGTTCCTTTAAGTAATTATGCACTGGATCCCATACAAACCAACCTAATTAATCAGTAGTTGGGAGATTAATGGAATAATGGATAGGATTGCAAAATCAGATACAACATGGGTTTAATTCAGGGAGATCATGCCTAACAAATTGATTTCTTTGATTGGGTGACTAAAATAATAGATCAGAGTGCTGCAGTAGACATTGCCTATCTAGATTTCAGTAAGGCTGTTGACACTGTCACACATAGGAGGAGGCTTTTCAATAAACTGTAGTCTTTGAATTTGGATTTCAGTTTTGTTGAATGGATTAGTCAGTGGTTGAGTGAGTCAATGTTGTAGTTACAGAGCAAGGTCTTGTTACCAGTGGAGTACCTAATGGATTTTTTTGAAAAAAAAAATGGTGATATTGCAGAAGGTTTTGATTGTATGAGAGGTTTTTTTGTGGAGCGAACACAAAGATTTGCAACATGTTCACTGTTTCTGGGTGGATAAGCCAAATGATTTAAGTAAACTATAAAAATGGTTAAAGCTTTGGCAATTGATAGTTAATGTGGATGAAATGCAAGGGTAGACTATAGAATATTTGATACAGTCCTAACATCAACATCTGAGGAAAAGTATTTTGCGGTAATTATTACAGAGGACTTAAAGGTAGGCAGACCATGTATTAGAGCAACAGGAAATGGTGTCAGAATGCTTGGCTGTACAGGGAAAGGTATTAGCAGCAGAAAGAGTGATGTGCTTATGCCATTGTACCGAGCACTGGTGAGACCGTTCTTGGAGTATTGTACGCAGTACTGGAGACCATATCTCCAGAAAGACATAGATACTTTTTAGAAAGTTCAATAAAGTGGTGCATGAATTGCACTCTAAATCTTACCAGGTAAGGCTATAGGGTGTTAACATGTATAGCTTGGAAAAATTTAGTTTTTTCAAATTTTAAATTAAATAGAAATTGGGCAGAAACATAGAATGTGTCAGCAGACAAGAATCCTTCCGCCCATCCTTTCTCCCCAATTTTCTAAAAACTTTTATTAGTCCCTGGCCTTACTTATATCTGGGATAACCTTATGCCGCTCACACGAATACGTAAACTCCTTCACTGTGTTAACCTCTACCACTTCCACTGAAGGCTATTCCATGTATCCACTACTTTCTTAGTACTTCCAAATATTACTTTTAAACCTTTTCCCCTTTAATTTAAGACTCAAGGGTCTTTTTATTTATTTTCTTTTTTTTTTTGATATTTTGTTTGAATGGTCCTTTTCCCTGTAACAGAAGATGAGGATCCATGGCATCACTGATTTTTTATGGAAACAGGTAGCAGCTTATTTCCCAGGCTCCCAGCTTCAGTATTACTACAGGGGGAACTAGAAGCCATCTGGCATCCTCCCAACCCTGGTATTAATAATGGGGGGCTGGGAGACAATAAGTAGGCTCCTAGCCTGTTAATAATAGCGGGTGGACCAGATCCCCTTGCCATAGTCCCCCATATTTATAGTCAGTGTCAGGAACATCTGTATCTCCTGGCAATGTTTAAACTATATTTGGGGCAGGGAGCCCCCCGGACCCATTTTTTACACAGGGTATTTATTTATAACAGTTTAAATTTATCTTCCTTGGGCTGTAATGGGACTGAAGTCTCTCCACAGTATCAATAGCCTTCTGGTCTTCAGTACTACAAACAATACAAGTGCTCTGTACTATGGAAAGACTAGATCGACCAATTAATTCTTCTCTGCCGCCACATTCTGTTTCTCCACATTCTATGTTTCTATGTTTAATTGATTTCATTTCAAAATATATCCATTCTGCATACTGCAGAACAGCATTTAAATATGATGAGCCCACAGCTAAGTTCAATTTATTTTAAACTGTGAATAGGTGAGAAAAAGGGACCCAGCTATTGGTTCATTGGCCAAATTTTAGGCTGTGACTATACATTAGTTCATTTTCATGCAGCTACCATAGCTGAGACATATTAACATATAAAAACAACATATAAAAAAATAAATAAATATATACATCTATAACGGTTTTAATGATGTTCTTGCTTTCATTGCATTTGCTGGCATTTGCCAGTAAAAAAGTAATCATCATGGAACAAAAGCATAAAATATAGTCTTGTTTGGAACAATTTAACTGCCTGGATAGTCTAATAAAATCAAACCCAATTGTTACCTTGCCTGACATACAGACTTAAATCACATAGTGATAATAGTTGTCTCACAATACTATGATGGCTTGCTTTAATTGTAATGCATTCCAAAACAACAAGTAACTATCAGGGGAATTCATGGAGCTCCAATAACAAGAATGCTAAGCAATCATTGCTGGCTGTCACTCAAGACAGTGGCAGTTAACACCAATCAAGCTCCAAATCCCATTATCAGAACATGTCCATGTTCTACGAGTTCCAGTGTAAATAATCTGACAGTAACAGATATTCATAAATTATGTTACTAATAGCATATAATACTAAATTAAACGGTGGACCTTGGGCATATTTGCTCTATATTTAGGTCAAAATGGATAAACACCTGTTGATGAGAACTATCCTGTCTGCTACAACTGGTAGTTTAAACCGTAGAAAAAGTTTTATAAGAGGCAATCAATCTCACAGCCAGTTGTATATAATAAATTACTGAAGACAAAACCTGAAAGGTTACCATAGGGCAGATGACTCTAGGGAACATTCATTTTATATTATGAGTGAGCGATATCTGTGTGTGCTGTCATAAAAATATATGTACTCTTATTGTGTTCTTGTCACTCCACCTTTATGATACAGCTTAATAGAATCTATTGTCTATGAAGGCCGGAGTCAGTGTCCACGAAAAGTCCAGATTAATGAAGGAGAACAGAGATAATGAGTACGCCCACTAATGGAACTGTAGGATGAACGTTATGCATCACATAGCTTTATTCATTCATAAATCCTTGTATTCCCATGAACACTGGGAGTAGCAAAGGTGTTTTTGAAGAAAATGGTGTATTAAAAACATCCCATTTTCTTTTAATGAAGCTTATTATTTTTGTATTGTACATTGTCACATAATCAGTTAAATAGTTGCCTAGTTAGAACCAGGTCATTATGGTAATGAAGACTCTCATTCTTGTCTGTAATCTACATTGTGAAATGGTTGGTTAATACGCAGGAATAATTTATAAAATTACAGTTTGGGGGGGCATAGTTACTAAACAGTGAACTGAAATACAAAATACAAACATTTGTTGAACTTGGATATTTTTGACTGATTTTTGCAATTTGGTTACCAGTTAACCACATCGGTATGTTTGCTGAATATATCCCTTCATGACATAACTTTTTTATGGAAGGATATAATGAAAACACAACAACAAAACTCATCTTTTCCTGAAAAAAAAAAGTATAATTTCTATGGTTACATTAAATAAGAAAAGAGGAAAATTACAGCTAAACACAAACACTGCAGAAGTGTTAAAACAGTCATTGGCGAGAATGACCAAATATTTTCTAAAAGTGCAGTAACGAAGGAGTTAATCAGCTACATATTTCCATTGTAAAAGCAAATTAAATATGCAACCATGAGATTATGATGTCCAAGCAAACATTCACCATGTTTCAACTATCAGTGACAAAACTAAAAAAGCTAATTGCATTTA
Source organism: Pelodytes ibericus (assembly GCA_036172795.1). Classification (NCBI taxonomy): domain Eukaryota; kingdom Metazoa; phylum Chordata; class Amphibia; order Anura; family Pelodytidae; genus Pelodytes; species Pelodytes ibericus. The sequence continues at coordinate 121,708,920 of CM069861.1, read as the reverse complement.
AACCATGGTTGCATTGTTTTAGCCTGTAGCAGTAACAACAATAAAGACAGCCCATTATAGGTAAATCCACTAAAATAGGATATGTAAGCAATGGTCCTCTAGTAAAATGTAGTTTTTAATTGGAGTTCTAAAACAGACAGCATGTTGCAAAAAAATACATGTCTGACTAAGTCTTGAATTAAGGACAAAATTAGATAAATCACAAATATGTAAAATGTCGCCAAAATAAAATGTTGCTGTTGCCCAGTTCTAATTTTAGTAGTAAGTAGTGTTGAGCGAACCCGGACCGCACTATTCGGGTTCGTACCGGATATTAGGGTGTCCGTGCCACAAACCCGATCCTGGACATTTCACTGTATGTCCGTGATGGAGTTCGAGGTTCGCTTATAAACCGAAAGTCTTTAAACCGAAAGTCATACGGTTTATAGACTTTCGGTTTATAGAATAGCCAATAGCATTACATGTATTCTATAAGCCGAAAGTCTATGAACCGAAAGACATTCGGTTTATAGACTTTCGGCTTATAGAATACAATGTAATGCTATTGCTATTCTATAAACCGAAATAGAGTCCCCATTCATACGAAATTCTTATGAATGGGGACCCCATTCATAAGAATTTCTTATGAATGGGGCTATCGTTCGGTTTATTCATAATATATTATATGTTTATAGAAAGCGAATAGTACATGTATTTCATAAGCCGAACGTCGGGTCCCCATTGACTTCAATGGGGTTCGTGTTCGGGGTCAAGTTCGAGCACGGACCCGGACTTTTTGAAAGGTTCGCTCGAACTTCTCGAACCCGAACATCCAGGTGTCCGCTCAACTCTAGTAGTAAGGTATTGCAGACTTATTACACCCTACACACTACTGAAACAGCACTCACTAAAGTGTAACATGCCCAAGTCTCTGCCAAATCAAAATGCCACTTCTCTGTACTGATCCTTCTGAATATCTCTGCTTTTTTTGACACTATGAAGGAGAGTTCAGATATATGGACTTGATCCAAGAGATCCATGCCTTGTATACCCATCATGGCCAATCTTTTAAGAGTGAGTTGTTGGTCAACAGTGTCACTTGCTGGTGCATTATCGTCACCCATTCTGCTCTCTGTTCCGAGCCGGTCATTGGCCTTATGCTCATCTGTAGGGAAACCCATCAGCTCTTTTGGGTTCCACCTGTATGCAGATGATGCTCAGATCCACCTCTCCACCCATGACCTCACTTTTCCTGTCACCTATTGCCATCTCTACTTGGATGTCTGATCAATACCTAAAACTCCCAAAAATAGAGCTAATTTTCTTTGCTCCCTTAAGCTTTGTCCTTGTTCCTGAATTCCCCGTTACCAACACATATTCTACAATTGTACCCACTGACCAAGCTTAATGTCTGGGTTGTCTTTGACTCGACTCTCTCCCCATGTTCAGTCCCTTGCCAAATTTGTCTGTTCCTCAACGATGAGCCTGCCAAAATACTAGTGCATGAGCTTGTGATCTCTCATCTTGACTACTGTAATACTCTCCTGACTGGCCTATCTTGTTCATCTTTCTCCCCTCCAATCTATTCAAACTGTGACTGCTCTGCAAAGCCCTCTACTGGCTTACCATCTAATCTAGGATAAAATACAAAACTTTATCTTTAAACTACAAAGCACTCCACTTCTCAGCCCCTCTCTACATTTCTTCCCTCATTAAGCAGTACTACCCTGTGCACTGCTATGTACCCCAAATGGGTTAAAACTGTCCTCCATCCTAGTCACCTCTTCCCCTTTGCTACTACTACTATTCCATAATATATATTGTTCATAAGCATCCCTAAATAAATGTGGTCACCCAACTCTGCCTGCCCTCAACTGAAATAACCAAAATATATGTAATGAGAGAAATCTCAATACTCTTATTCAAAATGCTTGGTGACGAATGGTAATGGAAGTCATTAAACTCAGCATCCCCTTCTCCAACCCACAGGTATAAAACAGCTCATACTTATCACAAGTTTATTTGCATCAATTTGAGTCTTGTTTTCAATATTTTTCATGATGAACATATTCTGGACCATAGAACATCATTAACCTGTCCACCACAAAGACCTTTTATATATATATGTATACGCATACAGTTTTCCTATTCCTAGTCATATCCCTAAATCTAAGTCTATCTTCCTGGCTCTAAAAGTGCCATTGGAGCCAAAGAATAGAATTTGTTGAGCACTTGTAATATGAACAAATTGTAAGTAATAGGAAGTGGGATTGTACTTTTATTATGTGCTATACTATATTTGCTTTTTTTGTGTGTTTCCTTACATGTAGATTTTTCTGAACGTGGAAATGGTTTAACAAAGAATATTACATTATTTTGTTTAGGGGTTGAAAAAGTTCAGTCATTAAGAAATAACAAATAAAAGGAGATTGTTTGGCATAGAAAAGTGGCGATTTTGTGATGCATTTCATATAAAGAAATTCAAGGTCAATACAAAGAACACTTATAATCTGTTCATCTACAGAAATGTTCAGAGAACACAAGGTCATTTCTTTAGCTGTGAGGGAAGGTAATTGCAGTTTTGGCAACAGAAAAAAATAAATATTTTTTTATAGAAAAATTGTTGGAGTAAAGATGCAAAAAAAATGGATGCCTTGTAATTAACGAATTTCGTTTAAATACATGTTTATGTTTTAATGTGTTGTAGAAGAAAATAAAATCTAAAGTAAATTATCCCATGCTTCATCTTCAGTGGGATCTCTAAATCTTTATAACACTGTTTGCTATGATATCATAAAAACAGGAGTTTGGAGAAAAGGAGCTACAAATTAGGTTAGAGGTATATGGGCTTTTGAGGAGAAATAATTTTAGATAAGGAGGTCTAGGTGGTATTGTGGGTAAAAATACTAGAGTGGATATAAATGGGGATACAAGGCTGGGTAGAAGATGGTAGCAAAACATCAAGAGGGTTGGAGGCAATGTTTTTCTGCATCAGTGCTCCCCACTATCCAGTTCAACAAATGATATCTTGCACTAATGTTATTCTATGTCACAAGTCAACCTGCATGCAGGCTCATCCAGGCACTTCTGTCTTTGCTCTCTTGTTTATTGTTTATACTGGTCCCTGTCTTTTCTTTGCATTCATTTATCTCTACTGGGGAAGGTGCACTCTGTGGCTGAACTAAGGAAGTGCCACTCTGTGGCCGAGCTAGGAAAGTGCCACCCTGTGGCCCACCAGAGAGTCTATCTAGTCCCTGTAATTGGGATGCCTGAGACCTGTGAAACTGGTAACCTGAGTCCTTGCAATGGGATTGCCCTGAGCCCTATAAAATGCACTGACATGAGCCCTGTAAAAGGAGTGATCTGTGCCCTGTAAAAAGGGTGACCTGAGCCCTGTAAAAGGGGGACCTTAATCCCTGTAATGGGGATGCCATGTCTTAGAGCCCAGTCGGGGCAATGCCCTGTTATAGTTGTGCCCTGTTATAGTTGTTCCCTACCTTAGAGCCCTTTCCAGATCCCTGTTAAAGTATCTCCCTGTTCCTTGCTTCTTTGTTCCTTTTCCTCTCTTGTTTTAATCCATTTCTGATCTTCCTGCTGTTTATAGTTCTGTTCCATTCAGAGGTTTTTTGTGTTGCTTACTGTTTCCTTTCTCCTATATATGCAGTGGCTCAGTTCCCATGTGTCTGTGTAGTATCTGTCTTATAGTTTCAGTTGTTTCATTATAACAGCCAGGGATAGCGCTAGGACTTGCCATATTGTGGGTACCATGATGTGGTTGGCAAGCTTAATCTTCTCATGGACATTTGGTGGATCTAAAACCTCACTTTTTACTATCTTCAAGTGCTAGGCTAGTTGCTGTATTCATGTGTGTATCTCTGATATGTTTGATTTAGCCCCTTCTTTGTTTGTTCTCTGTTTATATATGTGCCTGTGTATATCTGTGCCTTTAAGTTATGTTGCAATGCCCGTTGTCTGGGCCTTGTCTTACTCTGCACTGTATTTATGTTTGTGTCCATAGCCCTATGCCCTATATTATTGTTTGTTTGATTTCTGCTCTGCCCTGCTAATGTTTGATTTTGCCCTGCTCCAGTCAATCCTTGGCCCTATATTCAGTATTCAGTTCTGTTCTGTCTCAGTTTGCTATTTTGCTATTGCTCTGCTTGGTCTATCTGCCTGTCTCAGACTGAAAAATCCTGTTGACCTCCCATAGTTATGTTTCATGCCTGCTCCAGGATTTTTTTTCTCCAGTTTCTACTTTGGTATACCAGATACAGCAGCTGTTTCAACAGGACCATGGAATGTTGTAACAAACTGGAGCGCTATCAAATTAAATAAATCTTCCAAAACATAATGTGTAAAATATGTGATAAATAAAAGTGAATATATATAAAAGATGAAATATGTATACTTAATAAGACCCTTATAATTTTAATGTTGTCCCGAGGTAAAGAATTTCAATTGAGATTAATTACAGGAGACATATGTAGAGAAAAAACAACAAATTTACCTCAAAGTGCTATCTATATCATAACAATATATTTCAGCAGAAAGTGTCAATGCTGAGATATATCAGAATATACTCTTAAATTATTACAAAAGTACACTATTTATTATAATCTATTATAAATGTTAAACAAAATGAACAGCTGTATTGTAAATAACATGTACAAATATTAGAAGAAAAAGTGCAACAAACACATATAGTGTCTAACACACTTCTTAAAAACAAGAGCCATTTTGGAAGCTTACGGGAACTGGTGGTGAGTCCTAATTAAAGATACCCACTTGTAGAGCTTTGTGCTTATAACACCAACAATCTCTGGTATTGTGTACCAAATAAGGCTTCTGTAAAAAGGATCAATGGAACTTTGAAAGAGTTCCCACTTGTAAGGCTTGGCTGCAAATCTGGATATACAGCCTCTAATTCAGCATGCCAAAAATACTGAGATGGATAAAATCTCCCCAGTCTCTCGTGGCAGGTACAGAGGATGATCAGGAACAAAGAGCGATGGAAAAAATAGAAGCACTACACGGTTTGCTGTGAACTTTCAGCTTCATCAAAGTGCATAATGGGGCTACACAAACCTGTGGCTTCCCCTGCACCATAACTCCTGAACTTGGGTGCTCAGATTCCCATACCACCTGGACCCCGTCCGTGAGTTCCTTGCCCCCTGCCTTAAGCACAGCCCTGTAAAAAATTAATAATAAAAGCTTGAAAGTATAGACGCTTGAGAGATAAGAAGAACTCCCCTAACTAGCTCCCTGTCAGCGAGCAGACAGCATTGGAGTCTGGGAACTTACCCAGGCGCACAGACAAGTTCCTATGCTTCCTCTTGCGGCACCATGGGAATATGTCTGTGTGCAGGGCCGATCCTAGGGTCAAGAGCGCCTGGGTGTAGGATTTTTTTTGGCGCCCCCATGTTGGGGCGTGGCTATATTACTAACTCCTCCCCTTTACAAATGTATTCATGAAATATAAATTAAAATACCAAACGGTTATTATAAATTATTTTTAAAAAAAAGAGAAGTAGAGACTTAGTGGGAGAAAATGGTTAATCATTATTATTAATGCTGAATGTGCTAATCAAGTGTGAAAATAAAAACAATACTATCATCTCATATTATATTTATTTTTACATTTGATTATCACATTCAATATGAATAACCATGATTAAACACATGCTCTCTCAGATATGCAACAGTATTATTTAGTACATGCCACATAACAAATTAACTAGTTAATGCCTAAGAAAATTTGCTCAATAGTATTATGTCCTATTAATTAAATGGATGGAGAAGGCACCGCATGGCAACCTCTCATCACATTAATATTGAGGTATCCATTAAGTGAGTCCAGGGCACTGTAAATATGGGTTCACCCTCCACCTTGGCATTAAAGGAAAGTAAAAATACTACATTTAAATATAATAACATTCATATACCTGGGTCTGGGTATCGGTGTCTGACTGGGCTTGTTTATTTTTGTAGTTTGTGTCAACTCTCCAGCAATATATTTAGGGGTGGGGGAGGCAAGAGGTAGAGTGACCACACACAGATACAAACACACACACTCATACACACAGTGACTCAGAGATACAGACACTCACATATACCCAGTCACTTCCAGACACTTTTTTTTTATACTCTTTTATATATCTTTATTTAGATGTATTAGGTTGTAAACTTATCTTATAAATATTACATTGTGTCAATGTGAAATTCCACAATCTGTTAAGCAATTTTTATAAATGACACTCCCAGTCACACACTCACATATACTCAGTCACTTCGAGAAACACACTCACATATACACTCACTCCCCTACACACACTCACATATAATCAGTCACTTTGAGTAACACACTCACATACACAGTCACTCCCCAACACACACTCACATATACTCAGTCACTTCGAGAAACACACTCACATACACAGTCACTCCCCAACACACACTCACATATACACAGTCACTCCCCGACACATAGTCACTCACAGACATTGACTCACGGCTATACAGTCACTCACGGGAAAAAACATATAAATAGTGGAATATCAAAATGCAGCTCCACTGTAACAGGGCAGATCCTTATGCATACCAGTATTTTGTCAGTGTAGCAATCAAATATTTTTCTGTACGACCCACACAGATCTCTACCAGCTTATGTTAAGCTGGTCTCACTGTCCTACTATGGCTTCAATTTGAGCTCTAGGTTGTCACATGACACCCAGCACTATGGTGGTAAAAATAAAATGCACTGTGAGGGCTCGCTCTGCAGAGAGGAGAGCCGGCAAGGGGGAGGGAGGCACAGTTGTTACGTCACTGCAAATACACATATAAAGATAGCTGCATGTATCTATTTATCTATCTTTAACCCCTTCGCGACCATATGACGAGTTAACTCCCAAAAAGGGAATAAAAAACATTTTTGTACACTACTTTTACATATTTATTAGCAATACAGGGTACATGCATACTAATTCAATGTTTGTATGTTAGCACATTTTTGGTTGCTATGTTCCAATTAATTATGCTGTTTGGGAGCAAAATTATTATTATATTATATACTACAATATTTAATTATAGAATATACCTACTATACAGAGAAAAAAAATACAGGGATTTATTAAATTTTAAAACGGGCTTATGGCTTCGTATAATTCCATGGTGGTCACTTAATAAAGCCATAATATCTGCAGATTGTCACTTCTAATAAGGATGCCCAAAATAACTGGTGTCCTAATCCTCATGCAGACCACTGTTTGTTCCTGTGAATGCCTTCTGTCAATGTTTGCTCCCTTTGTGATTTAATTTATATGCAAAAAAACATTTTTATTTAACAGTTTATTTTATTCTATCTGCCCTACAGTGAAATATCATGTAATATATAATCTGCTGTGTAATCTACTGAAATAAACATATATAATTTGAATTGTGCAGGTGCTTATTTTGTGATTTTCTGTGCAGTGTGCTCCATCATTTATTTGATGCATCTGACCTTGGTAATTTGAGTTCAAATAAATAAAATTGTTTTCCTAAGTGCTTGCAAGCATTGCTTCATATACTTACTAGCTCAGTACATGAAATGTAATAACGATCAGTATCAGGTGGGTATCAGTTAGTTCATACCATTATTTAGTCTGAAAATAAGCTGCAGGTTCATTCTGAAAAAAATATGCAGAAAACAGCTAATTTGTGCACACTAAATATCAACCTACTTGGCTGGAAGTATTTTAAAAATATAGAACAAAAAAGATGTGCATTTTCTTGAATTCAGCAAATTATTACAAATGATTAGAATGTCATACAGTTTACCTCTTCTGGTTTACATTGCTCTTGAACTCAAATAAATTAATCTTTCTTCATCAAATCAGCAATCTGAATAGAACAATATGATCAGGACATTTTAAATAACATCCGTTGAGAAAGCTGTGCCATTTGGCTATCTCCCAGAAACCCTCGCCAGCTACTAAGTGGGAGAGTAAGCTGAAAACGAACTGACTGATCAACCTTTGTTCATTTTACTTTTCACTAGTTTATTTTGCATTCCTGTCACTTTATTTGTAAAGTCATAATTGATTAAGTAAAATCCTTTAAGAAACTAATCCTTCCCCAAAAAATGAAAAGATCTAATATTATCATTAAAAATAAATATAAATAAAAATTATAACAGTTATATTTTAGTATTTAATGAACGTTAGACTATCCTTTACATTTTTTTAAACCACAGAACACTAAAAATGCTATTAACATTTTTCATTTTTGAAAATATTATCATAGTAAAAATTTGGCAAACAAATTTTATCCATGGGATGTCTGGCAATTTGTTTTTTTATTTTTTTATTTTAGGACAAACAACTTTAATTACTGCTCAAAGCCAAATCCCTCCATGAACTTTACTGTTGCACTTAATGTATTTTCAGATCTATGAAGGGTCAAACCACTCACACAATGCCAGACATGTGGAACAATGCCACTTTTATTGTTGCAGAACCTGGAAAACAAAAGAGTTAGTTAGTAACAGTTGTTTATGAAGTCAGGCAATGTAAGACATTATTTCATTAGGCATAATAGTGACTAATGACAATGAGTGTCCTCTCCAGTCCTAACTAGTTCTTATTGCACCAGAGACAAAAATAGAAAATTGTTTGCCCTCTACCATAGTTTCATAGCAATTATTTTCACAGATAAGGCTGGTAATAAGAACAAACATAACAAAAATGAATGAATAATAATTAATAGTTCGTATCAGTATATATCTAGCCAAACAATGATAGCTAGACCACATAACTCCAATCAGCATACACTTAAAATAATGTTTAGATCCTATCAGTATACTCATAGCAAGACACACATTGTAAACTGTATGTCCCATGAGAATACAGTTGGTAACACACAGAGGGTGGTACAGTAGAGCTCCCATCTGCATATAGTTAGCCAGACATAGACAATAGTACAGAGTCGCTCCTAACAGTATATTATTAGCTAGGAATGAATGGTGGTACAGGATAACTCCTATCAGAAAATAATTAGCTAGACACACATGTGGTACATTATAGCTCTCATTAATCAGACACAAATGCAGAACAGCATGTCCATCAGTGTATAACTAGCAAGATACTGATGGTGGTACAGTACCAGCCATACATAAATAAAACAGGTGGTTTATGAATCAATACATCAATATAATTACAAAGGAATAAAAAGATGCAACACATAGATGGATTTTATCAGTTTTCAAAGCCCAGCCAATGGTAGAGCTAGAATAGGGAAGCTTCTGAATGGCTGACAGAGTCAGCCTTGTTTTAAAATAAATTCCCACTTTACCAGGACAAGATTGCAATCTAGATCCATCGTTCTTTTTTGCCAGTGGGATTTTTTACACTAGGTTAATTATTGTTATGTGGCCCCTTTTCCTGGGTGAGGTTCGAGGGCATTATGGATGATGTGGGACATTAACAAAGGTATACATTTTTTGGGCCATTATTTTCACTTCCCATCCCATGGTACCCAAAGGGTGTTTTTTTCAGGTATTAATGGTGAGTTTTCCTGCTCTACCACCTAGTTGAGATGATGGGGTAGGTAGGATGTGAATGTTATTTTTATTAATTGAATAGGGGTTGGAGTCTTTGGCCAGCTACTTGTCCTGCCCCCACCCATGTAGGCAACAAGGGCTGGGAACATGGTGCTGGTAGCCATTTGAGCATCTCCCAGCCCTGGTCATTATAGAGGGGGACATGGGAAGTAGACCTGGCCTCAATGTATTATATAGGTGGCTAAGAGCATTTGCCCAGCTCCCTTGCCCATTTTTCTATAGGTGGTTAGTGATACTTGCCCTAACCCCCTATGTTTATAACAGGGGGGGGGCATTTGGGTGGTTCCCATCCATAGTCATAATAGGGGGATAAAGGACAAGTAGCCCTGGCTCCAATGTATTATTTATGTGGCTGGGAGCATTTTTCCAGCTCCCATGCCCATTTTTGCATAGGGATGTTAGGGCTACTTGTCCTGACCCCCTATATGCTAATGGGGGACTGGGAGTCATTTGGGCTGCTCCCAGCCCTGGACATTATAGGGGGTGCAGGGAAAATGGCCCTGGCCCAAATGTGTTATATAGGGGGCTGGGAGTATTTTCCCAGCTCTAAGTGCCATTTTATAGAGGGGGTTAGGGATACCTGCCCTCTTTATAATGGGGGGCTGGGAGCCATTTGGCCAGCTCCCGTTCCCATGATTTTAATAGGCACTATGGATATTTTCATTTTTTTTATTATTTTTAAATGATTTAAATTGCAATTCTCCAGTTTCATCCAATATTGAGTAGGACAAATCCATAGGATCCATATATCCACAAAAGAATAGCTACACAAATCCAATGTTATTCCAAGCAGGGTATAAAATCCAAATGTATTCATTCAAAAATAAAAACAAGATCCAAATGTGTTTAATGTGAAAATTCGAAAAAATCTATTTATTAAATTCGGTCAGAAACAAAGCATCTCCTTGTGTTACAATATTTTTGCAGGTGACGTGTGATAAAATGAATTAGTTGTTGAGGGGGGAGAGTTTGCTGGGAGGGATATACACAGTAGAGGAGTGGAATGAATTTTTATTATCGTTAAAAGGTATCACTCAATGTGCAAACCATTTGGAGTCCCATTACAAATTCATTTATAGATGGTACCTAACCTCTTTCACACTTTTTAACACGTACTTTAGCAAAGATAATAAATGTTGGAGAGACATTGGTCAAATTGGTACATTACTCCATTTCTTCTATTCGTGTCCCAAAATTAAAACTTGTTGGCTGAAAATTCTCAAATTAATTAATCACATATTAGAATTCATTGTAATATTATCCACATGTCTTTGTCTCTTTAAAAAAATTCCATCTAACCTGCCTAGATATGAAAAAAATTATACTAGGCCATCTTCTCATATCAGCTAATTCCATCATCTCTCGTCATTGGAAGTCACCCATTGTACCAACTGTGGATGAGGTCTTTTTCATCGTTTTTGAAAATAAATGATGTGAATTGACTTTTCGTAAGCCATCTACTTTAACATCTATATTGCGGCATGAATGGCCAATGTGGAAAGATGATGTGAAAGATAAATTCGGACTTTAACCATGTTCCCATCTGACTGACACATACTCTGCTTCCTTATTTTTTTTAGTACCAAGTTGTTTTTGTTTACTTGACACTTTTTATTTATTTTTTGTGCTTAGTTTACTTATTTCATATACAAATTTTATAATATTTATGTCTTTTTTATTTGATTGCTTGTTTAGTTTTGACAATACCATAACCATAAGTCATTATATATATGCCAATGTTGTATATTATATCATATTATTTCAAAAATGTAATAAAAATATTGGTACACAAAAATAAAAACAATCCAGTGGCATATAGAAAAAGGCAAGCTTAACTGCATATTCATCTAACGTGTTTTATACCATGTGGGTACTTAACCTTAGGCTGTCTGGGTACTGCAGTACTGCAGTGAACATTTAATATACAAAAATAAACATAAATATCTGGGAGGGATTAACCTCATTCCAAAGGATGTTACCAATCAGTTTCATTTCCAAGAGCCTGGTCACTGCACTGCCTCCAAACCAAGACAATACAAACAGGTGATTTAAAGGAAAACACAAGCATTAAAATTGTCGTTAGGGCAATACTTTAAACAGATACCGTAATGATATATTATTTATATTTAAAGTTTTAATTTGTTAGATTTTTTTTTTAAAGGGAAATCTGAATAGGCTGTAAAGAATAATAGAAAACAGTAAACCTTTATATTCAAACTTTAAGGACATCATTATATAAAGTATTGAACATTAACTCTTGAATTTTGTCTTAATGGTTTCCTTACAAGCTTACCTGTACTTTAAAATCCATAGGATTCATAAGGCTGTATTTCCCAAAATGAAAATGGCCAAACTTGGCACAAAATAGACACAAATGTCAGATTTTGGGACAAAAATGTCTATATTGAGCAGCTGAATTTTGGAAAATTGGGAAATTCAGCTACTTTTGATTCGGTTACCAATCTTGGCTCATTTAGGGCTAGATTGATTTAAATTTAGTAGACCCTTAAGTGAAACTGCACCTTTAATAAAGAACTACCAATTCAGTAATCTAAAAAGTACTATTCTTTGAAATCCATGACATTTGTCACATAGTTTCTTTAGTTGCACATCATGTTAAACTAATTTCATTGCCCCACACAGTTCTTTCTAATGCACCTCTGTTTATATGCCAAACTAGCAAGTGACAACTATGAAAGTCTTTAAACACTTGTGTGCAGGGCTAGATTTCTTAGTCACTCAATCAATAACTTTAGAAGTACATTTCTCACCCACTAGTAAACAATTATTGGATTAGTCACACTCCTAGGGCCTGGATATTATTATAGAAAAGCAGGACATACAGAGCTATTGATAATAGAGCAAACATTATTATTTTAGAAATGATTGATCCAAGGATCAATCTGATTGCCTTTTAGAGTCTAGTTGGAATGTATTTTACTATGTTACTATGTTACTATTGGAAATAGAAATTACAAAATATTACTGTAGACTGGATGCTCATTTTGGGGGTTGCAGCTCAATCTGAAAGTTATAGAAGTTATAGGCCATAATAGTTTTTAATATAGAACATCACCATGTGCCATGTAATGCAAACTGCCCATTTTTCATTCTAATAGTTCATTTGCATATCCTGCCACAAGGTGATGTCACAGGCAGGAGATATATTATAAACACATTTCTTTTAATCTGTATATTTGCTTCAAGTTCTGCAAGGCAAAACACAAAAAAGGTATTTTATGGGCAACAATCACACAACAATCAATATTTAGATGAATGAGTTCCTTTAATAATTAGTAAATTATAGTGTAACTGCTTAATAGTAGAGTAGCAGAGAGGCTCTATGTCCGGATCATGCAACTGGTAGAGATCATGGATGGCTACAGATCATGAAAGTTGTTATTACACTAAGTTGAGGACTTGCAGACGTGATCTATATTTTTCCATTGATAACATTAGAGCAGCCTCCTCTTATTAGGACTTATTATGAGTTTGCTGTGGTACCTAATCTTTGGTACAATTTGTGATCACCGATATATTGGTCAGTAAGTTTCCTCTAGTCAACCATATTGCAAGCAAATGAACAGAGTTTTAATAATCTTCCTCATCTTTCAGAATGCATTGTTCAGTTTTGCTCTGTGGATTTTAATAGACCATCTTCATCCACTGGCGTCCCCGAAGGCAGCAAAAGAGATCATCTCATTTCCTTATAGCATTTGCAATTTCAAAGACTGCTGCCAATAGTAGATACATGAAACAACCAGGAAGACATACAACTCAGAGACAGCACAGGAAAGGGAAAATGGGATACTTCGTGTTAAGGAAAGCCCAGAGGAGAATATGGAAATCATAGAAGCCAAGAAAGAATATAAAGTATGTCAATCCTGTAAGTGACAGACATATACCTGTAAATGAGTCTGAAAATGTCATTTCCAGTGATTTTAGGGATTACTTCATCCATGTAAAAAGGCCTATTCATTAAACCAGAACTGACAAGTGCAATGCAAAAGTCAGGCATTAATAGCAAACTTGGAAAGATAGGCAAGTTGTAGATTTTTTCCAACTCAGTTATAAATGCCTGTTTTTTGCAGTTCAATTGTTAGTTTAGTGAGTAAGTAAGTCAATAGTCAGTGTGTTTGTGTGTTTGTTTACTGTAGCCTGTAACCAAACTGACACAATTCCATAACTGGGTATATAATCAGGCATGTTTTAAAGAGATTTGGGTGCATAATTATGTATGGCTCCATTTACCCCACACACATCACTGCATTCCCTATATGTGTTTTGTCTTATTTTTAAACTTCCATGCACTTAGTTACAAAGGCAAGAGACCACCTTAGCAAGGGAAAAGAGCTCCTTACAAATGGCATTGTCAAAACTAGTCATTTATGAGAACAGTATTCCTATACACCTGCTGCAGTTAGCCATTGACTACTTGCTGCCTTCCAGAGTTTATCTCACAGTAGGTACTCTGCCCACATAGGATTTGCTTTTTACTATATTGCTTTATCTAGTGCAAATCCTAGTTTTATTTATTTTTATTTTTTCAAAAGGGTTCCTGCTTCTAAATATACACCTAATTATTAAATCCTACTTATTTGTGTTCCATCCAATAAGGAAAACATCATTTAATATTATGCTGTTTTTAATTTCCTGTCTTTTTCATTTTTCTATCTATGATCTTGAATTTAGTGAAAGGAAAATTCACAGACATATATCATTATGCCCATTGCTATGGTGCATAAGGATTTCATACTAGAAGATCTTGACAATGGATTGACATTTATTTTGAATGTCACATTAAATGGCATAAGGGCTGAATAAATCAGTGATTTTCGATATTTACAAAAAAAAATCATAGTTTTGTTCCCCTTTAAATGTTAAATGAAGTATTCGTAATGTATTTGAATGTTTCCCTGCACATGACACATGATAGCAATGCATTTTGTAGCGAGTACTAGCATTGGGAGATAAACAGTCTCATCACATGCTTCTTGTAACGATTGGGGTTAATCAGATAGAGCAGTGGGGGTTGCCCTCAGTTTTGTGGATGGCAGAGAAGGAACCTCTTTTCTAAATTGAATAGGATTAGTGATCATGTACCTTCTCCCCCATCTAGCTTTTCCTTCAGAATAAAAAAATACATTTTTTTCTCACCGTGCCTTTTAATCCTCCGTCTGAGATAATGGTTTTCTACCCAATCAGACTCAGGCCACCTCCTCTCTGTCTGCACACAGTTTCTGCTGCAGTGATGGCTAACCCTTGGTACTTCAACTGTTGTGGACTTTAATATGTTCCTACTGCTCAGTCAGATGGCTGGCTGAGCAGCGTAGAAAATATAATCCCCAACTACCGGAGTGTCAAAGATTTGTAATCATGGAGATAATATAATGAAAGCTTCTGTGTTTTCCTTGAAATGTTTGTTTGCTTTGTTACATTGTAACACATCTTATTTCTGCAAGTGACACA
This sequence comes from Pelodytes ibericus, assembly GCA_036172795.1. NCBI lineage: Eukaryota > Metazoa > Chordata > Amphibia > Anura > Pelodytidae > Pelodytes > Pelodytes ibericus. The sequence goes on along the minus strand of CM069861.1, from coordinate 121,693,877 downwards.
TACAAGATTATGGATCTCAAAGACGGAGGAGTAGCTTACCATTTAATTCTTTGTCTGCCAGGGTGTTATTCAATCGTCTGTCATTTAGAAAGGGGCAAATGTGCAAAATGTAAAAAGTGCAAAGGGTTTAACAAGGGGGCATACCTTTGATTACAACATGTCAGTTTGTAGCTATGGAGGTGAAAACGTAGGGTGAAGGAATGAGGGGGTAAAGATGATGGAGAAATGAGCACACATCTTATACACACACACACATAGAATACTTTGTTAGCCTTTTTTTTCTTTTCTTTTGTAAACAAAACTTTAACTTAACTCTTTCACCTCCGTGAGGTTATTTTAAAGCATTGGTAAATTTTCTTAAAATGTAAATTCAAGTACCGTATGGGGTTAGCCATTAAGTGTTCTATGGCAGAATTATAAAAGTGGAGCAATTGGCAAGGATATTTGTTGGTTTCCATAGTGATTGCTTCACTTTTGGAACTTTGTGTATGTAACCTAAATAATCCCAAGGCTCTTTATAATAAAAGCAACTGCCAACTTGTGTACTCTGCAGTGATTATAGCTTCGGTTATACTTAGCTATCTACTGAGCTGTCTAATCATGATGGGAACTGCAGTTCACAACAGCTGCAAAGTTAGCATTGCAATACAGCATCATGAGAACTGTAGTCCACAACAGTTGCAGTGCCTAAAGTTAGACATTACAGAAACGACATATCTTAAAGATGCAAAGAGTGTCCACTTACTTGTATAAGCTAAGTACTAACAACAGTACCTTGCACTGTAATTTACTGATTATAAAATATTCGGGGTATACAAGGACACTATAGCTGAACCAGAAAGATGTAGCAGGTATACAAGTGCCTCAGCACTAAGGAACTTCTATACTATTTTCAAACAGCTTACCCATGAACGTATAGAAACAACCAGTGAGGTTTTTACATTTCTCAGCACATTGGGTATGTGATTTACTACAAAATAAACACTCATGGAAATTGGAAAAGTATAACAATTTGATAATATTCTTGCTTATCCTGTGTAGAAGTGAGGCACTTAATTATGACTACTGTTACAAATATCGAAACATGTCAGATACCCATCTGCTCCTAAATATGACCTTTCAATAATAGTTAATTATGGAGCTGGAGCGGATTGGAAATACCAGAAGAAAATAGGTTTCTTGGACATTTTATGGGCCACACATCATTTGCTCTAACGATATGCCCCATGCATATATTTATGATGATCATGCATACAATTTAGAGAGATATGTCTATCCACCTCATTAAATCACAATTTGAACCTAGTGTCTATCTTGTTTCCAGAAAGTAGCAAAAATAATTCTAGTTGGGGTTATGTGAGCTAAAATGTAAATATCTGAACTATAACAAGCTACTATATTAACATTACCATGTGACACCCTGCGTGTTCATTAAAATTGCACATTTACTGCAATTATTACTATCATACCACTTTGCTCAGTGTCTCATTACATTGTCAGTACCACCAAACAGAACAGACGAAAAACAGGTTTTGAAATAGTTACCTCACTTACAGAAAAATACTAAATATGTTTAAAATGAAGTAGTACATGTATCAAAATCCTCAAATAGTCTGGCAGAAGTGCTAACACGGTTTTGGACGCTAGTTAATATTTATAGGGGACAGAAGAAAATAAAATGTAATAAAACTGCTTTAATGCATTGAATTAGCAAAACTCACAGCACACACAGTTGTCTCCTGCTTCTTACATCACCTTGTGGGACTTAATTAGCATGGATTGTCTATTTGCATATAGAGTAACATGGTGATGTCATAAATCAGAAAAACTTTTTTTCTCTTGTAACTGTATCAGTTATTTTGGTGACAGGGTCCCTTTAAAGATATATGCAAGCATAATGGCCTGTGTTTATGCTAATACTGTTTTAGAAGAACTTGGCACATTATTGACGTTTAAAGTCTATTCATAAATAACCTGCTACTTGCAGGCTTGAATTTCTAAATAAGGGAGAAAAACAGATAGCATATTAATCAAGGACACCATTGAGATGCAAAAAGTATAGAAATAAGAGTTTTAAGACATTTCTTTAGTCAGATCCACCAGAGAATGTAACTCTGGATGTAAACAATCTCTTTTACTACATTAATTCACCTTTCACTTAGATACAAGTGTAACTGTGAAACATAGAATCTTATCAAAGCTGGTCCAGCATTTTTAGAAGAATAAAACAGAGTGGTTATTAAAGATGCATGAATATAACTAATTACACGTATATGATCATTATTATTACTATTATAACCACCATTATGTATTATTATTTATTATGCTGTTGTTAAATATAAAAAAAAAATCATGGTCATATACATTTCTTTTCACATATTGCCTTATTTTTTTGACTGCCGGGAGGGTAAACTAAGACCGAGGCATTGCCTCACAAATGGTTAATCTGTGCCCCAGTTTCTCAGCCTTGGATAAAGCACATGTTATCCTGAATGTAAAGTCAATTCTAGCGTGAACAGAAGTTCTGGTATTTGGAGTGTTTAAATAATGGGCATTAGCAATTAACACTGTTATACAGAGCCTTATCAGAGCATTGGGACATCTTTAACAGTAATTTGTTAATATCAGAGTGCTTTGGTGAAGGATGACTTACACAATATCAGTTGGTTAGAATTACACAATTTCTTAATATAATTCCCTTGCAGTCAGCATTGATGTATGGGATGCAAGAATAAACAGCAGGAGAAGAAAGAGGAAATGTGTAAAGTGTAGCTTGCCTTTTAAAATTAGGATATAATTTCACTTTTATAATAACAATTAAGTCTCTAAAGACTTACTGGCTGTCACTGACAGTAATGGATACAGATACTGGGAACAAACATTATCCCTTGTTATGTAACTAGCAGATGGCTACGTATTCCTGGTTACCATTTCTTAAGACTGGCATGCCCTTCTGTAAGCAATCATTCAGGCCTACAGTCTTTCAGGTAGATATATCACAGACTTGAACTTGTGCAATTGTGGATGAATTGTGTGCCTATTGCAAGTGGTGCTTCAAATGAAGTACTTTTACAATCAGTAATACATACTAAATCCCAAGGCAAAGATATTTTAACCAAAACACTTTTTTTTTTTTAATATGCAGCATCTAAAACTGGGATGAGATTGCATTTTTTTCAGCATTGGATGACCCCAAGCCAGACATTGGCAAAAAACTGAGGATAAGTGGACCTTCAGTTGTACAGAATGATGCTTTCTCAAAAGTGTCACAACACAGATAAATGTAATATGTTATGATTTGGTAAACCTATAGCAGGGACGTTAAAAGAAGAAACATGGTGAAAATGTAAAACATATTATAGTGATAATATAATATCCCATATTCTAGACTGAAATTCCATATCCTACATTGATATAGCATCAAGAGTATGCAGCTGACTTGAAAAAAAAGGGTTTCCTATGGATCCTGAATGGAAAAATACCTGTGGGTATAATGCACTGCAGCGTTTAAGCCTCTGGGCAGTTAGTTATTGTCACACTAATTACTGGTGCGGACTTATCACTGATAATAAGTTTTAAGAGTTTGGGAAGATGGATGCTGTGGTTGGGAAAATCATTTTCTTAAATGGGAGAGCAACATCTCAGACCCATTCCAAGTTTAGTACAAGCATGAACATGACACTATCTCCCTCTATCTCCAGTAAGAGCCCACAGAGGGAATTCTGAGTATGTTATAAAAGAAATTATTTTTATTATTAACCAGGTTGTGACCCTGGATTTGATCGAAGCCATCCATTACCCTCCAGCCAGGCAGTATTGTCCAGGGAAGTGCCCCGGTCACCAGTGCACAGAATAAGAAGCAGCAGAGGGAAGGCACTCAAACACTTTATTCTGCTGTATCTATTAAGTGAATGCACAGCATAGCTCTGAGATGCAACACTTTGCTATTAAATGCATGTGTTGTAAAAGGCCAGTCCCAATTTGCAAAAAGCACTAGAGGTACATTCATACAATGGGGATCTCCCCTTGGCTTTTTAAAATAAAAGCATCATCCACAATCTCAAAATACAGCCAAGCATTTCAAGATCCTTGGAGGGTTTTAATTCATATTCTGGATAAATGGATATTGCAGAAGGTACAAAAAAAAACTACTTTTAATGCTCAATATGAGTGTGTAATTCATTATATATGAATTGCACAGGTTCCCAGCACAGAGAGGGTTAAAACTGACAATAGCTGCCAGCTGATCCACACAATACGTGCTTAGCAAAGTAGGGGAAATTTTATAATCCAATGTCTTAGTAGCGATCTCAACCTAAACAAAGCGAGAACAAATACCATGCTAATTGTAGACTTGCTGAGAAGATTGCTATTGTTTTCCGTGCAGACAGACAGCAGTGTGAAGGCTGATAAGTGTTTTCCTTGCAGCCCTTTATCAGTTAATCTACATCGGGGATCAGGTTGACAACTCTTGGTTTGTGGCAGCTCCACCACTTGCTGCTTTATGCTGATTGTTATGTTTCCTATGAGTGAGATGGAGCTTGGTGTAGACAAAATCTGTGCATTCCCCTTACATGCCTTTCCCATTTGTTTATATAGATGCATATTTTGTATAGATTAATGCTAACTATTATGCCAATCTTTTTTTCAGCATTGCCACCCTGATGCCATCTTCAATCAAGCTGGCCACTTTTTTCTCCTGCTCATCTCCAATGCCAGTACTGCTCTCTGAGGGATCAGTGTTCAATAAATGATTTTCCTCCACGGATTTTTTTTTTTCAATGAATCAAATCCCCTTCACATCCACTTTGTGCTGCGATCTTCAGCTCGTGGGAATCAAATAGTTAAGGGCTATGATCTCAATCTGTGTGCTCTCCATGTCCCTTTCTCCCTGAGCTGCTCTTAACAGTGTGCAGTAGTCAGCCCAGTGGTGGGAAATGAAAGTTAAAAAAAAAAAAAAAATTCCCAGACTGAGAAAATAATGTTTTCAGGACGTGCCTGTTTTAGTGGCTCTGTGACATGTATTGCAGTCCCATACTGAAACTGACACACTCACTAACTGCCACAGACGCACACTATTCGAATGCTGTCTTTCCTGTACTCGTTCCTCACCCAGCTTCCAACAAATCCCCTTTATCCTCACCATCACCAGCCAAGGATCACTGAACCAGCTAGCCGTGCAGCAATACTTTAAAGGGGATACAAAATACAAAAAGGGCAGCCAAATCATCAGAATTTATCCTTATTCCAGCCATCAGCATCTACCATTAAGTGAAACTGACACACACACAAACATCCCCCCCCCTCCCACACACACACACACACGCACTGCCTCTGTGTCTCCCATTCCCTTCTCTCTCACTCTACTGCTCAGTAATCTCTACATCCATACAGATTTCTCCAGCATCTGCTAAGGATATCTATTTTATAAACCACTGTCCGGTCATCATCACCACCATCAGTACCGCAAGTGGGAAGACATAATAAGAAAGGAGAAAAGAATATATCTATATCTGGAGTACTACAGCTTCCTATCATTGCTCACCTCCAACTGATAGCTATTGCATTGCCTGCTAGATCACTATTTTGTGATGTTGGACTTTATCCCTACTTAACCTGCTATCCGAATTGCATCATTGTTTCATTACTGTTAATTTCTGCAAAGAGGGGGATCTTTTTGTGGAAACGGTGTTGATTGCTTGGTGGCTCTCATACAAACAAAGAGAGGATTTTTATTACTATTTCCACTGATATGTGTATTTCGATATAAAACACCATCCAGGCAAAAATGGGATTGAGTGATTCTGAAGAAAGGGAGGATTTCCTTGATTGTTTTTGGGACGTGTGCCTTTGCTAGTGTCCTACAACAGATAGCCACAGATTTGGAGTGGAAGGTAAGGCTGTGGATGTTGTTCTTTTCCATTCACACTTAACAGCAATTCTTTCAGCCGAGTCTGATTGTAAGGGTTTTAGCAACATGAGGCTGCAGCTTCTAGATACACAAGCTTCAAGAGAACATTGAATACATATTTCTCGACTTTTATTACTCATCTGTGCCTAGAACGGCACTCCAGATGTAGAGGACCCCGTTTCCCATGATGCATGGCTGACTGAGCATCATGAAAATTGTAGTCCTTGACAGTTAGAGTACCAATGGCCATCTATATGCTGTTCTATGGCTAATTTTGAAACTTAGATCTTATTTCTTAATTTTTTTTTAATTTTGCATGGGATTCCCTCTATTGTGAGCATTACACACAAACACACACACACACACACACACTGTGTTTAGATAGTTGGCAACTGAATGTAGGAGATCCTTATTTTAACCTCTTGCGTTCCTTGCAATGCAATTATTGCACGTGTGGAATGTATGGGTTAATATGAAGTTGAAGAAATCTTTGCTAGTCTTCTATTTCTAAATGTAAGAGTAGAGTCATGGCGCCGTCTATATATCGCTAAAATACAGTGTCATCTAGAAGAAAAAAAATATCTTGGGGCAGATCCAAAACTAAAATGCCTGTTTATTTTCTGTAGATAAACCATTACCAACAAAATGTGAGCTATTCAGTCTATGAGGGAGACAGCCATTTCATATATTTAAATAAAAACGGAGGGAGAATGGTTAGATCGGATTAACTTGGCTTCCACCATCCTCTGGGCATAATTAAATCGTATCTCTGGATACTTTCAAACCCAGGGGAATGATTTTGTGGTAGAAATATCAGTAAATGTTAGTTGATTGTAACGTCACTTGGTATAATCCTCTTTAATATGTATAGCATAAGCCAGAGTAAACCAAATAAAAGGCGGCTAACTTCTCCTTTTTGTCACTTGTGCATTAATAATATCCAAGAGCTTTTTTTTTATTACTGTTTCTCTCATTTCAGTGCTGTCACATTGGCACTCAACGCCTACACTCTACTGCAGTGATGGCTAACCTTCTGCATTCCAGCTGTTGAGAACTATGTGTCCTATGATTCTCAGCCAGGTAATTCGCTACATGGCTGGTTCGGGCATCTTGGGAAGCATAGTTCACAACTGAACTGCCAAAAATTAGCCATCATAGCACTACTGAATGACATTGCGCAGAACTGCATTACATGCAAACTGTTAGAATAGCGAGAATACAAGAGATCTGTTGTCTCGGCTTTACACATACATTAATGGATTTAAAAAAGAAAAAAAAACGATCTAGTCCAGTGATGGCTGACCTTTGGCACTCCAGATGTTGGGAACTACAGTTTCCATAGTGCTGAAGCAGACAAGTGATGGCTGGCTGAGTATCTTGGGAGCTATATTCCACAAAGCTGTAGTGTCAACTAATGTAAAATACAGGATACATTTACGATCTGTGGTGGAATAGACCCCTTTTTCTTCTGTTTCTATGGAAATCTACTGCTCTTATTGTAAGCCTGGGAAAGCAGATGTAATCCAGTTAGAAATCCTACGCATGTATAAGGTTTTAGATTATTTGTCCTCACTGTATAATAGTGTTAGTATTCCTATCTAGCACTGGATTCACACACAAACATAGGTATACAACTAAGATTTAATGTAGAGAGCTGATTTGTCAGGTCTTGAGATAAGTGATTCGCACAAACTGACATAAGAAGATGCCCATTTCCTAACTGAGACTGGAGGCGTTGGTGGGCATAAGCTTTTGAATAGTAACACTGGTGCAATTGTTACAACTTAGAGCAGTCAACAATGGGAAACCCTTCTATTTTCCTATTTAAATTACCTGCAGTTAATTGCAATAGAAGTCAATATTTGATATATTTATAAACACACACAACTCCTCAAAAAGGTAACTATATCTAACAGAAATGATGTGTAAACTCTCGAAATCCTTTGTAACATACATCTATCACAGAAAAAAGAGGCAGTTTCTATGGAGGAAATAAAGCCAACATGGCTTTGATTATGAAAGAGCACATCTGCAAAATCACATAAAGCTATGTCATAACAATATGCTCAGGAGTAATTAACTGCTTGATTTCTGCATAACTGCTATACTTTGGTGTGTTTAAACCTTTCTCATATTAGCATTTTCTCAGTGCAGAGCAATTAATGCACATATCCACTCTATTTCCCAAGAGGTTATGTCATTTTACATTGCAATTCTCAGGTTCATCTGTGGAGCTGAGTATAGGAGAACGCTTACACTCAAGCAGCCATCAGTGTAGATTTGCAGTAGTATATTAACATCTAAACCACTGTGACAGTCTGTGTATTATTTAGCCGTATGTTTAGATATATATGATTAGGCTGTGCTTCTCAGATTATTAGTTGTGTTACAAAACACTTTGTAGGTGTGTATATATTTAAAACACAAACATGGATGGGCAATTATATACAAATGTGTGTTTGTTCACCTTATTTCATTTTGCAGAAGAAATCCATTCATAATCCTACACCTTATGGTTTCACCTTATTTATTACAAGGAGCATCACTATGAAGCTCGCCTATATATAATTCACATAGAGATAACCTCACTGTTAACAAAGTAATGTTTTATGAAATATTATTTTAGGGATTTAAGAGAGGTTCTGGCCCTTTTGTCCACATGGTGGCGCTGTTTGCACACGGTGAAAGCATTCCCGTGCGTGGAAAAAATATATAAAAATATATATATATATATACTCGCCCTTCTTTTTGAAAAGGTTTATTTTTTAAGCTAGCTCGAATCTTGAAAACAGCTGTCTAGAATATTGTCAGGAGCCCTGTTTTCAAATGCTTGCAGAATTCTACTTGCATTTTGATTTTATTTCGTTTTCTACAGGCCAAATGACATAGGATGAAGGCTGTTCGTAATTTGTTGATTTATATATTTTCCACCTATCTACTGGTTATGTTTGGATATAATTCTGGCCAAGACTTCTGGTGCTCAACGTTGGTGAAAGGCGTCATCTATGGATCGTATTCTATAAGTGAAATGTTTCCTAAAAACTTTACCAACTGCACCTGGACGTTGGAAAATCCAGATCCCACCAAATATAGTATCTACCTGAAATTTTCCAAAAAGGACTTCAGCTGCTCCAACTTTTCCCTTTTGGCTTATCAATTCGACCATTTCTCTTATGAGAAAATACAGGATCTTTTGAGAAACAACCATTCTATAATGCAGTTATGTGATACAAAGAATGCCTTTGTGTTTCTTCACTATGATAAAAATTTTATCCAGCTCCGCCGGATTTATCCAATTGATTACACTGGATTACAGAAAAGTGAAGACGACCAAAAATCTTTTTTGGAGTTTCTGGTGTTAAACAAGGTGAGCCCTAGTCAATTTGGGTGTCATGTCCTTTGCACTTGGTTGGAGAACTGCTTAAAATTGGAAAATGGCAAAACAGAGCTCTGTGGGATTATGTATACAAAATGCACCTGTCCGCAGCATTTAGGAGAATGGGGAATAGATGACCAGTCGTTGGTGTCACTAAACAATGTCATCTTACCCTTGAATGAGCAGACTGAGGGCTGCCTGACCCAGGAGCTACAAACAACCCAAGTCTGCAACCTATCAAAGGAAGCAAAACGCCCACCAAAAGAAGGTAGGTGTCATTTTTTTTTTTATCACCTTAATGCTAACCACACCCATAGGCCAACACGTTAGGTTTATAGCTTTCATTGCATGGCGTAAGGCACTCTGAGAGTTGGGTTAGTACATATTAAACTAGTGCTCACTCAGATATGTGGAAAGCATTCAGTGGAGTATATGGATAACTGAACTCTCTATCCCATTATATTTATTGGATTTTATCAGTATACGATTGGTTTTCCAATACTGTGCACAATATGAGTCATTATATCAAGCTAACATGGACATGTGCAAGGAATTCCCTGTGTAGATACTTAACTAGAACCAGGCTTGGCCCTTCAAACTAGTAGCTGAGGGGAGAAAGTACACCAGCATTTTCACAGCTCCTATGCACAGATAAAGTAATGATGACAGCCAGGCAGGTGCCATGAATTCACACAACTCTCACATAACCTTCAGTAAGGCTGTATGTCATGAGAACTAATTGATTTGGCATGCCCTCTTTTAAACCTTGTACTAAAACAAAAGTATCTGTATTTAACACAGGTTATATAGATTACAGTCAATGAATACACTCAATATAATTTTCTTGGTGTTTTTATGTATTATACAGAGCAAGTTAAGGCACACACACACACACACACACACACACACACACACACACACACACAACACAAAGACTGTATTCTTTTGGAATTCCTGTTATGTTGTATATGTTAAAAATCGATAATTTTGTAACTCTATCTGTTGTGAATTATATTTTCTAGTTTGGCCAAACATCATGGGAGATGTAGTACACAACGTCTAGAGTGCCAAAAGTTAGTCATTACTTTTGACAGAATTTACATGTTGTGTATAAAGTCCTGAAAATATATTGGCTTGCAATGTTGGGAAAGGCATCCTGGCATTAAATGGGCATTACAATATTGTATGCTGAGCATCATCCTTGTTCATTGAGCCACCATGTTCCTATTTCTTGATATACATTTTTTTACAACTTTTTATTAACATCTGAACTGTTTCAGTGTTTGTATGTGTATGTGTATCTATTGATAAATAGATAGATACATAAATATATGTAAATATAGAATTTGTGGTTGGTACCACAATGAGGTCAATGCCCCAGTGCAATCCCTGCAGACAATGTAGTAGTTGGAGAAAGGAGCACTCAGGGGAATTGATATCAGAGAGAATCAGAATTTAATTTTACAAAGATCAACATTTCAGTGCCTCCTGTGTGGGACTGAACGGTTGATCTTTGCGAAATTAAACTCTGATCCTTCATGATATCAAGACCCCTGAGTGCTCCTTTCTCCCCATACTCTATGAAATGTATGTGTATATATATATATATATATATATATATATGTGTGTGTGTGTGTGTGTGTTTGTCACATCTGTGGTATACATTAGTTAAGGAGGAATTTTCACTTGTGCTAGTGCTTGCAGAAAAACAGTGGGCTCATCTAAAATGAAGGATGCGTCACCTTAATGACGTCAATGAACCATCTCTAAACATCTCCAAACATGGCTGAAGTGTATAGAGTTATGCACAGGAACTGGGGAGGGTTGGAGTGTGGGGGAGGAGGTTCCCCACCAATACACTATCTTAAGGAGGTTGGGGAAAACATAGGTACTGGTTTAATGTAGTTGTTCACACTCTGTTGCTTTCTGTATTAATTGTTGCAGTTATTTGTGAACTGTTCCACTATAAATAATTGGCTCTTTAACCTGCCCATTGGGAGGCTCAAGCAGATCTTTTCCTCTTCTTTACATGACTGATTTTTCCATGGAGCTGCAGCAGCTTAAATGAGCCTGAATGGTCCCATTCACACCACACACCAGTAGATACTTTATTACTCACAGAGATTTAAAGGCCATCTGACATTACCAAACTATAAATTTTGCATATTACAACTGAATGATAGATAGACAGATGGACAGACAGACAGACAGCTAGACCATTTACATCATTACATCATTGGCTGTGGGAAGTGTACTGCATGGTAATTTTAACACAACCAGTTACTAATGGGCTGCAATTTAAACAAGTAATATAATAATAATAGTAAATAATACTTTTCCCATGTATATCATTAGTAAACCAGCAATTTACCAATTGGTTTACCCATCTATATTTTGTATAGTTACATAATAATCCACAATATATATATTTTTTAACAATACTAAGCCTTATCAGTACCCTCGTCAATAACACTCTATAGAGATGTCATATTAAATCCTGTCAACAAAACCACAGAAAGCTTTTTCCTACTTCTCAGGGAAAATGAAAGACTTATTACATGAGATCTAATTATAAGGTAAGTATTGATGGTAAGGGAATTGTTTACTGACTTTACCCACGCCATACACAACACGGATATTCAGCCAGTAACTCTACTGCTGCAAATGAATGGCAATTTGCTTGAGCATAATAGGAGTTGTGGTGTAAAGCATTTCTGAAGCACCGCAGTTTGCCACTGAGATGGGAACATGTTTGTTGGAAGACACAATGCAAAAATACATTTGAAATACCTATAATGAATACATTAACATTGATATTTCTAATGGTATTGGAAGAGTGTCTTTGCAATTGACTCATGGAAACTACATTAGAGAGTGTAATAGAGGATGTAGAATACTCAGTTGCTGATCCAGAAAAAGGCATATGCCAGAAATCACATTACTGATAGATATTAGGTTGAAAAATACTACTATAGTCCAACAAGTGTGCTCTATTCAGAGGCAACTTGCACATTAAAATTCAGAAGGTGTAGTATTCCCTTTACATGACATTTAACAATGAAAACCAATAACCAATCTAGTGCATGTGAGATAAATAACGGGATGGATAAGATTATACCAAGTCTATTTTATCATTTTCTATATGGAGGAAGCTGGTAGTGATGCTGTTGTTTTATGGGCAAATGTTGCATCTATAGTTTTCAGTACATGGTTTGTTTAATATGAAAAGAACAGTACAATGCAGAATATAAAAATGATAAGGAACCATCTTCAATACAGAATAACCCATCCATACAGTATAATAGTCCTGCAAATGAGTATCATGCAATCCTCACCTGGTCTACAAGACTAAACCATAATTTTCCTTATATTGAATTGCACACATCATGCTATCTGTCTGAAATCAATTTCTCATAGCTATTCATTTTGAAATATTCACTCACATTTGGAGTCACTTGCCATTAAAAATAAATCTCTATTCAGTTCTACTGAATTCTCAACTCTATTTTTTTTAAAGCAAAGGGATGTATGTGGAGAAAGTAACTTTGTTTCACAAGCTCTTAATTAAATAGCAGTTGTATTTTGAGTTAATACATTCTACAATATATAATTTTATGTGTAGAGACTGGGGAGATAATCCATGGTTTAGGTGCGTACATTTAAGGGTTAATAAAACCTTAGTCAAAAAAAAAAGAATGGTCAAGACAAATAATTTATGGATTTTATGTTGAATGGTATACTTTTTCAAACATTCTAACATTGTTGTTCTGTCTAGAAGGTTTTGGGTTCCTTTCATAGGCCCTGTAGAAAAAATATGCCTGAAAACTAATCTTTCAACTGTACTAACTGGCCATAATGAATTTGTTTGTTTTTACATTCTGTCCTAAGCATGATACATTTTCATGACATGCCTCAATTTGTTAACATCTACCATGAATACTAATAATCTGTCAGTGCTAAATACATTAGATTGTTTACTCAATAAAGAAAGAATTGCAGGGAATTTAAATGGGAATTTCAAACTTTAGGCCAATGCAGAGTTGGAAACAGTCTCCAGTGCAGCTGAATGGGAGAATTTTTCAACTTTGGCCTTAAGTCTAAATTTTCCATCTCTATTCCCTCCAATTCTCTTTTATTGAGTAGAGACAGGATTTTTAACAAATCTATGCACTTTCTATATTTTATGACATTTTGTTCATGTTGTGTAACTACAAGTCACATATTTATTGGTCAGTAATGATGTGATTTCTTAGTCTATAAATTGATTAATTTAGCAATCATCAAATAGGAAACAAGGCAATGAATGACACATGTAGGATATCCTCAGCATAGTATTGTATTGTAGGTAAGTGAAGGTATATACAATGCATAGTATTATGTGCATGCCATCATACATCACAAAGCATTTTTTTGTGAGCCTTTTTCTTAATGTATTTCATACAGCATTAGCCGAAGTTTTTGAAAACAAGATTAGTGGTGCACTTCACGCATTTCATGTGCCAGCTATAATGGTTTAGGAGCAATTAACAACTGAACATATATATTTGCATTTCTCATTAAACTTTGTTTTTTAAATTGAAAGTTGACACATATGCAAAGTTAGCCATTTCCCAGACTGAACCATAACCTTCCTTATAGAAACAAAACTAGAACTACAAAAAAGTGGTTTTCGACAGACTGCTAAACACAGTTCCAACTTGTTTCTCTGTAAGTTTTTACAAATCGTCTGTCATCATGTAACTCAGAATCAATGTTACTTATTACACTAGATGTCAAACAAATGGAACTAGAGGAGGATTAAACCGTATTGCTTTCTGATAAGTGAAGACCTTATGCAGGAGAATTAACTATAAAAAAAACTACTGTTTAAGCAAACGGAATGTACATACAACATAATACAACCAGTACTTACAATTTAATGAATAAGTCCATAAATGCTTCATAGCTTGGATAGATTATGCAATTGCTATGGGATACAATTGATATGCCAGACTACAGAAACATTTACAAGAATTTAAACAAGTCTTTCTTTCAGTGTTCCATGCAAGCACACAAGAAGTACTTAGAAAGCTTTTAGTGAGAAAGGATGTTTAGCTCTTTACAAGCTGAATGTTTTCTTTTTTTTAGAAAGGGTTTTTTAATATATTTTTATACCCCAGTAAAAGAGTCTCAAGTAAAATTTTGGCACCAAGTTTAAGGTTTAAAACAATCTATTTTTCTCTCTTTCTTACTCTGTATATCTCTCACAGTGTCTATCTAATCTGTCGGTCTATATGTCTTGAATTGTTAATTCTAATATGTATAATACATGTAGCGTTCAATGGCTATTTCGCAATGCTCTGTCTTACTAAAATGTTGTTTTCATTTAGTAATATCCTTCCATTAGTAGGTAATTGTGTTACTTACATGCAGCATATTTTTAAGAGTAATATATGAATCAGTCTGAATGTTGAGTTATTTTCATTGAATAAAATACAAAGGATTTTTTTATTTACTTGAGCTAAACATAAGACATTTCACTTGTTATTAATTCCAAATTGTGCAATGTTTTGGAGTCTCAACCCAGCAGCATTAGACATAAAACCTCTAACTACGTCATGTATCACCATAGTAACCTCACAGTCTGGATTTTGGCAGCCAACTTTAAAATACTCAATAACTTAAATAATGGGGTGTGCTTTGTTTGACAAATCAAAAGAGGATTTTTCTAAGAAAAAAAAAAAGCTGCTCACACAGAGTTTCCACGAAACATGTTTTACCATCTTTATTATTGAATGGCTCGTTCATTGACAAAATCTGCTTTTTTTGATAACTGTTTTTGAAATAGGCTTTATGCTTTCTTTTTAAATGTTATTTACTATTAAGATTTTCTGTTTAGCATTGTACCTGTGATCTGTTTTAGATGCTATTTATTCTGGTTTATAACATGGTGAATGGATATTCTTTGATAATTGCATAATGCATATTTAATACTTGCTCTTTGCATGTCTTTTTGTTATGTATGTTGGTGTGTGTATTACTGAGGTCTAACAGTTTAAGGAAATGCATTATGAACTATTGGTCTACCTTTTGTTGGCTTCTTATTTTCCTCTAATTTAAAATAAAATATCTAGATGCATTTAATTGAATTTATTGATGTTTAATTCTTTACAGTAGCATGTTCGTTTTCCTTTTAGACAGTAGGTTTTAGCATGATTTTATTGAAGTTTTTTTTTTCAGTTCTCACAATACAATTTAAAATAAGCTGCGGTATCTCTGTAGCTATAGGTTATTTGTTTGGTGAGAGCAGAAATATATCATTTTGTGACAGTGTGGCATCCTAGTTATACAGAGTAAACAGTAGAGGTGTTTTTGTCATGCCCCTATTTGTCGGTCACTGATAGGAAATAATAAATATGAAGAGGAAAAGTCATTTTTACCTGTCATTGTGAGTTGTTTTTGCTTCAGAGCTATACTTGTTTGTTTGAATAATATGCAATCCTTCCAATAATAATAATATGAGCAGACAAATACTTGTGTGAGCCAAAGAACAGATTTTAATATACTTGAATGGAAAAATGGCATTTTTTATTTTTTATTTTCCCTGTATATCTTTAAAGGGGCAGTTCCACTTACAGTTTATGAAATATATTCTTAGCTAAGTGCTGCATTTAATTAAGTAAAGAAAAGGAAACAGATCTGTCTCATCAGTATTTTCTTCCACTCTTCCAATCTCATAGAAAGGCAAATACAATGCAATAGCTGTATTGCTGTTGCTATGGCAACAGTCCTGCAGATCTCTCCAAACCCTTCTTATTGGATGCCACTGAATTTAGAGGCCCCAGTAAAATTATTTTCAATATCAAACTACAGCAGAACTGCACATTAAAATAAATACAAGTGCAAACTTAACATATTACAACAAGGTAATAATATCAAAATATCCCATGGGATGACTCTTCCCTTATAACCCACCTTATCAGATCTCATCCCTCAGACCTCAACTATCGTCAAGCTGCTTGGTGTATGAATGAGTACAACAGACTGAGAATGTAGTCAATTTACTAAATCTTGAACAAGGAGTGATTTTATCATCTAATGCTCAAATATCATATAAAAAGAAAAATATAACCTCATACGAGTATAAAAAGTGCTCTATACCTCTTACGAAACTTTAAATGAAACAGATTCAGGGTTTAGCGGTCAAAGAGCACAAAAAATGAATGACCGGGGCCCTATGTTTTACTTGTAATCGGTTCTCGTTTTTCAGGAATGTCTCCTTATTGATGTACCAAGATATAAATTATTGTTTTGAAAAGCTTATTTATATATTTTTATTGTGTTTTTGTACTTTGCAAAATAATAAAAAAAGTGTAAAAATAAGTGAATTTCACGTATATTGAGCTAGGTGGAACAATCCCTTTAAATGCAAAGAGCAAACAATCAATATAAGGTATATTTCAATCTTTCTGGTGATAATTAAGTAAGGGAATATTACAAAAAAAGTCTTATGATTGCAGCTGCCCTGTCATGTTCTATAATAGTTAAAGCAAAGATTTTTAAACCCAAGCAATCATTATTATGCAGGAAGCCAAGTTAATGATCTCTAAGTGCCATTTTACCCTTTATTATGTTCCCCCTCTTGGATTTTCATTCTACACTGTCTTGATTTTAGTTTCCCCCTTCGCCCTGTTTTTGATTCCTTTCCTTTAGTTGCTCCATTCCAGTGTCCCCATATGCTGCATGCACTGTGGTGATAGTAATAATGTAGTCAGATGCTGATTTCCATCAAATGGCTTCTAAGTGCCAGAAGTGACTGCTCTATTTTAAGGAGTAGTTTGAATACACAAAGAATCCATGAACAGTATCCACTGAATAATCTAGAGCTTCTTTACTCAGACAACAAGATGTACACATGTGTCTAAACAAAGAAAACTATATGCCACAAATACATTTAATTTGTTACAGAACATCACATGTTGAGTACAGATTAATGCACTGAACAATTACAGTGTATGTTCCTTTACAATAATCTACAGTGTATGTTCTCTTAAAATACTTTCTAGTGTATGTTCCCATTAAATACTTTTTCTAAAATGTAAATCTAATTATATTTTTTCTTTTATTTGCTATTATTTAAGAATAGTGAGAACTTTTTTGAAATACACTATTTTAGACTGCTGAATACTTGCTTTATGTATTTGTATATAAATCACTAATTTTAGAGATACAAATTCTTATAATTCTTGCACCTGTTTGTGGTAAACAACATCATTTCTGTGTGTTAATCCGCCATGGGAATTATCTGGAAATGTATGGGAAGAGAATTTGACAACGACTTACTAAGCCCTGTAATAAAGCAATCAGAAAATACATTTTGGAGCTGCCAAATGTCACACGATAGGCCAGGCCACAAAATAACATTTAAAGTAACACGAAGAACTGACATTGTCTTTTTGATGTTGCACTACATCAATACAAACTGACTTATGCTTAATAAGCAAAAGCACCACAGATGTCTAGACATCCACTAGATAATTATTGAATGGTCTCATGAATCACAATGAGTGAGAATTTGATTCATGTCCATTTAATACTTGGGGTTCTGTGTGGTGTTTTTGAGAGATGAAAATAGAAGGTTTGACTTCACCTTCTTTGGTCTATCTAACAGGTATGCTTGTATAGATACGGATTAGGTGAGCTTGGCTCAAACACTCCGTATAACTACACATTGTGCAGGGTTATTTCCTTCTGCAAGATGATGGAGATGACCTGCCAAATGCATTGTTAAATCTTCAAAGTTGTAATTAAGCTTCATGTAGAGTCAATTGAGGTCTTCGAGCAGAAGAAACTCACCAACATTGGCTCTTTTTCATTATATACATTAGTAAGATTCAATGCTCATCTCATTTTTAGCGAATAGCTCCCTGTGGTTGCTTCATTATAAACAAAAACATTTTTATGGGAAAAGCAGTGAAGATTTTAAAATCCCTAGGTAGGAGGAGATTTGGATTTAATTTCTGAAAATAAAAAAAATATAAAGATTACTGCCCCTTCAATTTAAAGGTGGGCTTGAAGATCTACAAATGCTTTCTTTTTAAATAATGCTACCAGTGTTTGTTTGCATACATGCGCATTTAGTTCAATTCTATAGTAGCATTCACATATTATATATTAATAGAATTCTGTGCTCAAAGTGAAAAGAGAACATTTTATTATGTAGTTTCACACTTTGCTAATTGATCAAAACTCCAGGTACATATTATTTAAGACACTTTAGTAAAATTAACACATTTCACAATATATTTAAGGTGCTAAGTATATATCTAATAATTCAAAATGTGTGTGGTAATTGAATAAATGACACGTTTAAAGTACATTTAGATATAAGTTGGATCGGTGTGCTTGTGCTCATATTTGAACAAATGCAAATAAAGTTCCTGGCGATAAAGGATAATGAAAATTAGTGAAAATGCAAAGTTCAAGTAATAAACTAATCAACAGTGACAACAGACTTAAAGAAATGTGAAATGTTCCAGAATATATAAAAGGTTTATAACACAGCCGTTTCTACGAAGTAGATTATCATGCATTTTACTATAACTTTTTGATGACTGTCTAATGTCTCTTTAATATTCATATCTAGTAACGAAAGCTTAATTTTGACAATCCTATCAAATAGCATGAAACGTGTAATGGATACTAATGTTGTGTAGCGATAGGACATCATACCTAATGACGGATAGAACTCAGCCATCATTTCAAAATGGTTGTGATTAGATGAAAGCTATAAAGAAACAAAATATTCATTTTGGCTTTTTAAGCATTTTTAAAGAAAAATGAAAATAGTGTATTTTGCTTTTGTTTCACAATAGTATTGACTTTAACATAGGTTCAAAAATAAGATGATGTGTTGACAGTGATGTATTTACCGCGAGGCATCCTAGGCGGATGCCTAGGGCGGCAAATTTTGGGGGGCAGCAGCGCCCCCCAGCACTGAAAAAAAAAACAAAAAAACATAAAAAAAATAAAAAAAACGCGGCCCTTTAAAAAAAAAAAAAAAGACCGCGCTTGCAGGCAGAGACGGAGGTGAGAGGGGATCGGAAGATCCCCCCTCACCATCGCTCTGCCTGCCAGGCTGCACGGGGAGCCGAACCTCCGTGCTGCCTGTTCGGCTCCCAGTGCAGTTTGTGACTGAGTGTGATGGGAGTAGGAGTGTGTGACTGAGTGTGATGGGAGTGTGAGCTTGATGTGAGTCTGAATGATGGAGCATGTTTTAGGTGTGTAACGTGGGTGTGCAGCTTGGGTAGGGGGGTTCCCGGATTTTGTCTGCCTAGGGCAGCACAAAATCAAGATACACCACTGTGTGTTGAGTAACTGAATTATGTATTTAAAGCTTAAGTAGCTTAACACACTTATTAACTGCTATGGCCATCCAAATATTGTATCCAGGCCCAAAGCAATGCAAGTATCCCTGGTGTTTGAAGGACACTAGCTATGGAAATGTCTGCATGATTCTCAGGAGATATCTTTTAACAAGAATATAGTCATTTTGTATAATAATTACATGTAGGTGATTATGTATATACACTTACTAACTAAAGACCTAGATTGTTAACAGTGCCTACCAAGTCTGTTCTATATTCACTAGAATATATAACTGTTAAAAAAAGAACTAATGTTATGTTTTTCTTAGAAACTTAATGGAATTGATTATGTACACTGACAGTCATTAGACATATTTAAATTACTGATTTATTTCAGTGAAATTGTAATGCTTTTTTAGTTATCTCATGCAAGCAATTGTATCATAAAAAATCACAGGTAATATCGTGCTGGAAAAATCAGTATTAGCTTTGCAGGATGTAGAAGGAAGTCCAGCTAGTCATTTTGTATAATATTTGCATCTACTCGATCTCTTTGCAGCCTTTGACACTCTTGTCCATCACCTCCTTCTTAACATATTAGCCTCGATGTACATAGTAAGCACAGATCTTGGACTGAGCAATCTTTCACAGTGTTGCTTGCTAGTGCATCATTATCACCTGTTCAGCTCCATATTGGTGATCTGCAATAGTTGGTCCATGGTCTCTTGCTGTTTTCCATGTACACCTCATTCATAGGAAATCTCATCAACTATTTTGGCTTCCAATACCACTTGCATGTGGATAACATTCAGATCTATCTCTTGTTCCCTTAATTAACTCCCTCTCTTATGTCAAGGGTTGGGGACTGTCTGTCAACTATCTCTACCAGGATATCTGATCAATACCTAAAACTTCAAACTCTCTAACTTAGAGCTGATAATCTGCCTCCTCTTGAGCCTCGCCCCTGTATCTGATTTATCTATTGCCGTTAAAAATGCCATGACATCTTGAAATTGCCTTTGGCTCTCTCCTTGGTCCCCCTTGTTCAGTCCATGACCAAATCCTGTTGTTTACATCTAAGGAACATTTGCATTCGTCCCTACCTCAGCACAGAGGCTGCAAAATCCTAGTGCACTCATTCACGCATTCTCATTTTGACTGCTGTAATACTCTCCTGACTGGCCTCCTCATTCACCTTTCTCATCTGCATTATATTCAAAATACTGCTGCCGGTTTCTTTCTCACACTAGTTGCTCCACATTGGCTGCTCCACTCTACAAAGCCCTCATTGGCATCTGCTCTAGGATAAAATGTTAAACTTGATCTTTAACCTACGTAGCCTTCCGCTCTTCAGTCTCTTCCTACATTGTCTCCAACATTAACTGATACTACCTTGCATGACCATTTTACGTTCCTCAAATGGACTAAGGACTCTTCTCACTCGTCCCTGTGAGACTTTAACCGCACTGCCCCCTTTTCTCTGGAACTCGCTTCTTCAGAGAATCCAGCTCTCTTCTTCATTCTCAGTCTTCAATCCAACCCTTTGACCTCTTCACTCATCTTATTTGTCCGCTGTCCCCCACTCCCTCTAGAGTTCGTTTAACATAGTATGTCGTTTAGTTTTCTTCTCTGTACCAGGCGCTACGTAAATTGTTGGCACTATATTAATACATGTTAATGTAATAATTAATTCATTTTGTATGTCTCAGTTATAGATATAGCTCAAAATATCAACAATACTTTTTTATGATTATATTTAAAAATATTTCTTGAATAAGTTATCTCATCATTGTTTCTAGGAAATCAGAAATAATCTAGCTAAATTATACAATCTAACAACCTATACCACCCTATTTATCTCACTCAAAATTGATAGATTAAAAAAAAAAATCAATACCTGCATGTGACACTGAAACTCATAAAAATAACTATTAAAAATAAGGTAATCAATCTTCAACTTTATGTTCAGAGCAGTATTGTTCTAGATGATGAAGATGCTGATTATTAATCTTGTTTGCACTCCTCATTGCTTTCTCTATTATTGGCAACCAATTTAACATGTATATTGAAAGGTCATATTCCTAATATAAATTTATTATTGTTGTTGATGCTTCACTATTATCTCTTCACTGAGAACTGATATGTTGCATTATAATAATGACCTATATTGACATTTTTTTATTTCCATTTAAAATAATTTTCTCGAATTGGAAACATTCCAAGATTGTATAATTGAGGAACAATTAGCTATTGTGGTTATAGCTAATTAACAGATTCATGTGTGTATAAAAAATGCTAGAAATAATAGTGGCTTGATAGAAATTTTGAGGACATGCAGTTTTAAACATATGTTACAATTTATTTTTAGCTTTTGGACTTCCAATACATCCTTTTAGTACATATTTTTCTGAATATAATGTCAATTATTTATCAGAGCCTTGAGGGGCCAATTCCTAGTATGTATCTACAGAATACTGGTATTCTAGAAAAGATATGATATAGATCAAACATGAAATATATGTGCTGTATTATAACCAGTATATTTGTTTATGTCTTTGTTCAATACAACTAATTTATGTAAAGTTTAATTTCAATTGTACTTGTATATTGGAAACCTGTTAACTATACAGCTATTGTTAAATGTGAAGAATAGATTTATTTGATTTTCTTTTCAGTTAAGAGTAAATAATTATCACTTTAAAGGAAAGTGACATCAATGCTGTTTGACTACCACTTTGGTTTTCTTTACTCATAACTTGTATGAATATGTGACATACTGGTGGTAATTCTCTTTTCATCTGTCATGTTTGGTACTAAGGGGGTTATGTATAAAGACACCTAGAAACAACTACTAATAGTGACAGTAATATCTAGTGGCTATCTAGTGTACTCATTTCACCAAATAATAAATGGTTGGTGTCCCAAATGCCTCTATTTCTGAAATTAAATAAATATAACCACTATCTCCCTTAAAATCAATATTAACCTCTTAAAGTTATTAAACATTTTAGGTTATACTCCTCAAGTATCCTCAATAAATGTGCACACACCTACATACGTACATAGATTAAAGCAGGAAAACTATACTTTATGCTTTGCCAAACATCCATTTAGGTGGATTTCAAATCATCAGAGAAATATAAGTGCTATGTTATGCAAGAATTTAGATTAGAAATGGGAGTAGGTAGGTAGAAAAGGGTGATCAGGAACATATCAATATCTACAAATATAAGTTTGGTTGCTGGAACAGAAAGCCACATAGCATCTGATGTGTTAAGTAATCACTTGTGTCCATACTACAGCTTTAATATGAACTATGATATGAATCTCTGTGCTTAACAGTATAGGTAATTGCACTGATCAAATAATGGCTGTTGACTGTTCTTTATCAACGTATAGGGAGTTTCAACAAAGAGCAATTAGTCATTGTCTTGTGAAACATGTAGCAATGTGATAGCTCAGAAAGATTACAACATGGCACATGTCCTGAATATGAAAACTATTGACATAGCCACTATTTTAAAGGCTTAAACCTATATTTTCTCAAAAAGTACTTTTTTTGAGAAGCCATAATAAGACTAAATGGAAATATATATAATTGTATTTGTTTATAGACAAATATTAAAATGACACCAAATTGCCTTGAAATAATGGTCAGGCATCTCATTTTCCAATATACTTATCTCAGTATGACGTCCTATACATCCTGCTGTTTAATTGATAGGTTTTGAGTGTTTTTAAAACATTTAAGCATTACACATAATTATCCCTAAATCAGAGTGCTTCTTTAAAATGAAATCTACATGGAGATGAGAGAGATTTAGTATCCAGTCAGCTGGCAGTCTCAGTGCTTTTCCCTGTTTGAAGTTCTTGCCAAATTTGATACATGTTCTCATTTCAGTATAATCCTGTTGGTAGCATTAACTCTTCATAAAGGGTACATTCAACTGGCATCGGTTTAAATAATCCCATATTTATTGTGTATTTGCCAACATTCTTAATTTTTAAGTCTTAAGCCTACAAAGTTAAAAATTCAATATCTGTTTTAGTACACCAGCACAAACAAACAACAACTTGTTTATACTTTCCTGCCATATGGAATTTACTTTCTTTTATAAATAATAATATAACTAAACTGAATTTATTTTTTTATTTTTTTCTTCTCCTTTTCCTTCCAATATAATTATTTATTATTGAATTTTTCAACATACAAAAAAACTAAACAATACTAAAACATTATGTGGAAAATGAAAATATCATAAATGGCTTAAGGAGTACTTGTTTTTTGAAAAGGCATTAACCAGTAGTGAGATATATGTATCACCTTCATCTATTACTTCCATCGGATACTTTTTCCCAGTTCTACAATCAATCTTAAAGAAAACCAGTACGTAACATAACAACATTAAAACCACCACAGGGAGAGGGGGGAGGGAGGTTACTATATAGTGCTTTGTGCTTTGTGATAGAAGCCCGTAATTAAACAGGTTTGGGGGTACAGTATAGATGTTCAACACTTGTCATTCTAGGAGAGAGATCCATTTATCCCAGATTTGGTATTTTCTGAGCGAAACATTAGTATTATAGCATATTCCCCTTCCTAAACGGAATTTAAAGATGCCCTTTTGTTTCATAAAGACATTTTCTAGCTCTTTTAAGTTTGCTTTTTTGAGCAAAAATATTTATTTATAAAAGCAACATAACATGCTTGTTAAGACTTGAGATCAAATCTTAAGGTCATTTTGTTGTCACATTGTAAAATACTGTATATAGATACTGTTCAGGAAAATACAAGCACAACTGGCAAACCTTATGAAATCGTACAGCCCAATTCAGAGAAAATAAATATTTGTAATAAATATGTATCACAGTCCGTTTCTGGTTGTCATTTTGTGAATTTAACTTAGTAATATATTCAGTGGGAAAAATAAACCCAAAAAATGGTTTTCTTTTCAGTAAGTATGCAGATTCTAGTAATCTGTTTTGTTTACAAAAAGGAAAAAAATAATCTTTAACCTGATTTTCACTTATTTATTCAGGGACATTTCAATAATGTACCAGGTATCTAAGATTCACATTATTTCAAAGTAAACATCAAATTTTTAGCCCTGCTGCTAACACTGCTTGGTAGGCTTGTGTTGATACCATTTACACTTTAATAGGTTCACAATCCTGTGCCTCAAATCTGAGGCATAATTAGGCACCTATCCCATTTGCCCTCAACTTGTCAGGAAACCAGGTGCTGAAAGATCTCATTAGGCTTTTGTGTTAGACCATACTGGACCTTAGTTGATTTGGTGAGTACGTGCAGGGATATTGTTAATTTGTTTCACCAAAACAACCACAGCCACATGTTAACATCACTCAGGTCAAACCTGCTCATAGTGTACATGCCACTATTTGCTGAACAGACTTAACTTTAATAACCAAGTGTAATAGATTGTTTTAAATCTGATAGTACCAAGTACTATTTCAAGAATTATAAATGTTGATTTGAAGTAGCTGCATAAATAATATAAATCTACTGATTCATGCCAACCCTACTATTTCTGAGAAACACACCAGAGAGCACATGAGTACACCCTGATTTCTTACTTTTTTTATGACTGTAAAAGGACGACTGTCTGCCAAAAAAATATGTTATGTTTAATTGAAAGATTGCATCAATACCCAGGACAAAATTGAAAATGAATGAATTTGAAAATGAAATTAAATGTAGGCATTTTTAAATAGAAATACTTTAATGAAAATATAAAATAAAGCACCTTATTGAGCCCTCTCTGCTTGCATAGCATTGTCAGAGGGAGGACATCTCTTGTCAGATGGGGCGTGATCTTCCTTTATCTGACCCAAGATTCTATACATCATGCCCATTCCTTGATAGAGTTATAAAAGCAGAGAGGGATCAATAAGGTGTTTTAGTTATATTCTTTAATTAATTAAAACATTTTTGTTTTAAAATGTCTGCACTTAATGCGATCTTTCAGGCTGTGGACATGTTATTTAGGATCTTGGGTTAGACGGGTCATGTCTTCTTTCATCTGACCAAGATTTCTGGCCCCTGATAAACCTATGTGAGTAGAGATGATTCCTATTTAAAATGCCTACAATTTATGCAATCTTTTATTTAATCAGAAGTATATTTGTTTACAACAGTTGTCCTCTAAGAGGCTACTGTGTCATAGATGCAGACTGTTTTGTTGTTTAGATTCTGGAACATGCCACAACAAAGACTGTATATTAGGAGGAAACAATGCCATGCTCCCCTACTCAGTTACAGAGTTCTTGGCTAAAGTACGGAGGGAGAAAGAAATAGGCCTCTATGTGATCGGAGAGCATTGCTGTGTGAAATGCTGTACAAAACACTGATAAATTTGACAATGAGAAAGATTCTGATTTCTGTAATGACTATTACTTCCTAGAAGATATTCAAAATTAGCACAAATTGAAATTGCTGAAAATATAGTGCATTTTCCGTGTGTCTCTATTTATACAGTACAAAACAACAACTGGCTTTATTCTTAGAGCATAAATCGCTCCATAAATATAGATTAAAAATATATACACAGACATAAAATGCTTTCAACATGATTCACATGACGCAAGTCATATGTAAAGGTTAACATATATATATATATATTTTTTTTAAAAGTACTAGTATGTTACATTGTTTGTAAATAAAATTAAACAACTCTTTCATCTGCTGCATTTAACCTGGGGTGAGGATTAATCTAGCCTGGGTCATCAATTAAGGAATTTTGATGATATTGTACATATGAAATTACATATGAATATATTAGTGACTCTTTAAAATATATTTAAGGAAAAAGCTGAAATGTTTTGATACCTGCATGGTATTTGCCATAAATTGTTATTGCAGTGCATCTCAATATTTACATTATCAGCACAACTACTAAATGTAAGAGATAGTGAAGGTAATTTAAGTTTATTTAAAGTTTTGAATTAAACAATGCATGCATTTGAAATGATTTTTTTTTTAAAATTCATTCTTTAAAATACAAGCTGGATCATATGTTAATTAGCAACTAATGCCACATGGTGTATCAGCACATGACTCCTTAGGATCAATTGATAGGTGACTGTGCACAAACATCAAGCACTGTTGCTGGGGTGCTCGGGTTTAGTAATGATCTAAAAAAAAAAGGCGGTCTATTATATGATTCCATATATTCTTATTTAACACCATGTTAAAATTATCTTTCATGTTTAATGTAAAAACAAAATGTTATTTTACATTTTGTAAGTCAGGAGGTAAAAGTAACCCCCCCCCCCCCCCCACTTAATGTTGATTTCATGTATTGTGATAACCAGACATTCTAAATTATATGTACTCATTTATAACAAATACATCTTTATCTATAGTGACTGAAAACAATACTGACGTGACATAATACTCTAATTATGTGTGTTGAGAATACTTTATTTTATTGGTCTGTCAGAAAATTGCTCTCAGAGGGACATAGACAACGGTAGAAGAATGAGACATGCACAATCTTTAAAACATTTGAAATGAATGATCTTATTTCTTGTATGTACTTTATGTACCCAATCCAGTGACACTGCTATATATCAAAATGTATGGTGTACTGCAGCATGATTATTGTAATAGCCATGTATTATTTTGTGGCTATATATTGTTGCTGTCTGCCAGTGTACCTTCTCAAGTGAGCAGTGAGGAAATAAAAGAAGGTTGTGTAATGCCTATAATCTGTGACATCATACTGAACCCCTGAAGACAGCCTGATATATCACATTTCTGCAAGCAGATGCCCAGTTCAAACATAATGTAATATATTCCTATACTGAAGAAGCTACTAAAGCTCCATAGCACTATGTAAGAGTTGGGGAAAAGCCAGAATAAGAAAGGTAAGTGTTAACTTATAAACAGGTTATTCAATATACACAATACATTCAATACCACCTAAAAAAAATGTAATCCCAATCAAACAAAATTTCAAATGAGAATGTATAGCAAAGTACATGGTCTTTACACCATTACATTTCTTATAAGACAATGATGAACAGTAGATAGCAATTTGTCATACATTTCACTGTAGAGATCAAGTAAAAAAAAAAAAATTCTTCTCTTATTTAACCTTTTAAGCAGTGTTTAAATTATTATCAACTACATTTCAGCAATATAGATGTCAGATTTTATAAAATAAAAAGAAAATATAATTTATGGATTAACAGGTTGCTTCTTTATTTCTATACTTCACTTGCAAGAAAAAAAAGCATCAGAGTCATATTTGTCTTATCATGGCTGTTATCCTGCATATATTTTGAAACAGATGCCAGTGATTCAGAGAGTCAACTAATTCACACAGTATGTTATACTGATTATATGAGCCATGGTTTTTGGCAAGTAATAAGGGATATTTTCAATTGTGTTTCATGGCAGAACTGGGGTGTACAGGACTTATTGTGCACTCTTTGGCATATACTATCTTTCACACTACCTCCACACTCCAATCTTTATACCTCTTAAAATGTAAATCCTGCTAAGTGAACCACTATGTCCATAAAAAGAGAAAAAGCCACCCAGTTACTTTAGAGGTAAACATTGCTGCACCCTCTAACCATCTCAGTTATGGTGGTACACTTCCTCCCATTAAATTATAATGAAAAATGGTAAATCATTTCAGTATATGATGCAGGACACTATAGCATTTAGTTAGTGTTTGTAAATCATCATTTGGCTATACATAGGCATGATCATATGTCATGTCATCTCTCATCAGAGCAAGTTAATGGAAGAAGCCTACTCATCAATTTCTCATTCTAAGAATGGTGACAGTGATCAGGTAAGCAATTAGGCACACACAGACAGTGGTGCTACATACAGCAGTATGTAGAGATATACACATGGTGCTGCATAACTTCCCTAAGTATACACTGTTGAATGTTTTTTCCATTCTTCAGACTCAGACCTCAATAAGCACTTCCTCCAAGCTCCTCAATCATATAGATGACATGGAGCATCAAGTTATGAGTTATGAGTATGCGCCCTTAGGGTTGCTACCTTTTCTTCAAGAAAATACCAGCCATGCTACTACCTCCATAGACTTTTCATTGGGGTCAAGCCTACAGTGGTACTACCTGACCTTTGTCACCAGGGGTAGTATGCACACCAACCTTTATGTACATCACTGTGGCAGAATACAAGAGAAAAATTCATCAAAACACATGTAATGTGTAATAAAAATAAAGCCCCAGTTCTAGAAACATAGTCCTTTATAATCTGGCAAAACTATGCATATCTGCATAGGTTTTGCTAGGTCCCTTAAAGGGACAGTTTAGCCCCAAACTCACGGTGCAAGATGAGGATTACTGCTTGTATAGTGCACAGGTTTTTTTCCAGTGCAATTTGATGCAGGCAGTCAGCATAAATCACATTTTTAATATTTGACTCCAGTGAGTACTCTGCATGGTTACTGCAGGTGTGGCAGCCCTGATTATATAGACACTGAGGACATAAAGTTTTGTTTTATTTAGTCACTTCCTGTGCTCTTCAAATTGAATACATTGTGTGGACTGTGATAGACTTGCTCTTGTACACAGTAGGATCTCTTAACAGTGCAACACATTGTCTCATGAAATCACTAGAGAAACAGGACATTCTATTCATTGGAATAAAATTATTCTCATTGGTTCCTGCAGCAAGAAAGAAAAAAAAAAAGGAAATGATTTTTACTCAGCTAGTGTCGGCTGGTTTTATTGCAAACTGATAGTTTCTTGCAAACTGCTGTAATTTCACAATTTCATCTAGCTGTAAGTATTTTATATTTTAAGCAATGCAAAATGTAAAACATGCATTTTAAAGTACTCTGAAAGCATATTAATATGCATTAAAATTTGGAAGATGCATTTTGGGCACTAACCAGTCCCTTTAATGACCTGGGACTAGAATCCATGGGGAAATTTCACAGACCTTTATTGTCACTTAGAATAGTGAAGGCATGCAAGTATATGTAGAATAAATATAAGATTATCCTGAACATAACATGATGTCATAGATAAAATAGCAAAAGTAAGAGCATGACAAATATCTGTAAACTAGTTTTATTTGCAGTGGGGCTAGCATAATCCCCGAAATCATTTGCCACTGCCCCTGATTTACTCAAATACATTCTCCATACTCCCCACAAACTAAATTGCCACACCACCAGACACAACCAAATTATTGTCACACCACTGGATCCTGTCAAATTAACTGGCACACCACCAGACACCACCAAATAACATTAGTTACAGATTCACTCGAAAGTAACTGCAGCACTAGATTCCCTCAAAAGAATATACACAATATTCTGCCAAAGAAACTGCTTCTGCACCAGATTCTCCTCAAATGAATTGCCAGACCACCAGATTTCCCCAAATCAACTGTCACATCCCCAGATCCCTCAAATTAACTGCTGCAGCACCATATTTCCCAACATGCATTGCAATAGCACCAGCACAGAATTAATTGCCACAGAACAGGCACCCCCAAATGTATAGTTGCAGCCCAAGTTTTACCCCAAGTTAATTTCTGTAGCACCAGATTCTCCAAATTTATTGTCAGACCATCTGGTTCCCCAAATTAATTTGCACAGCACCA
This sequence comes from Pelodytes ibericus, assembly GCA_036172795.1. Classification (NCBI taxonomy): domain Eukaryota; kingdom Metazoa; phylum Chordata; class Amphibia; order Anura; family Pelodytidae; genus Pelodytes; species Pelodytes ibericus. The sequence goes on along the minus strand of CM069861.1, from coordinate 121,663,623 downwards.
GATCCCCCAAATGTTCTGAGGATTCCCAGATTTCTCAGAATTAACTGTGGATGCATCAGTTCATCTAAGATTAGTTGCCAAACCACTAAATTCCCCCAAATTTTCTGCTGTAACACCAAATTCCCCCAAATCAACAGATTTTTTTTTTTTTACCACAACTCACCCAGCACTTTTTGCACTTCCCACTGCCCTTTATTATGTTCAGACGCTTTATTGTGATGGCCCTAGTCAATGGGGGCCTGTAGAGTCCCTTTCAGTGGGGGGTAAGTGATGGTCAGCGGTGGGTCTGTGTGATGCAGAAAGCACACACCCTCTTCTTCTTCTGCTCACATTCTCTCAACATGACAGCAGAAGGAGGGTGTCTTTGCTGACTGCAGATTGCACAGACCCTCCACTTCTGTACCGTGTGCTTCCATTTCAACAATACCTCTGGACATCTGAACATGAAAAAATATAGCTAACTAATTTAATATGTATTTCCAAAGGCAAAAACAAATCCTTGGATTCCTGTTCACAGCTATACTTTGTGACCTTCTCACACCTGGTACACAAAAGCTTAGCATCTATCTGGAAGTCCAGTCCTACCGCATGTCCTAATGCACTAACCACCTTACATCCACTCTGTATACACCATCACGATCAATAGGGTGTTGATATAGCATGATACCACTCTATTGTCTAAATAAGTAAGGTTACAATCCATTAAACAGTAATACAGGACAAACCTTCAGGGATATTTGTAAACACATGCAACTTTCGTAAGCTAACAGGACACTGATGTAACTTTACAATTGTGACACTCCATAGAATAGTGAATATGTTATATGTAAGATATTTTTCACTACAGTAATTATTCAAGCGACTTGTATAGTTTGCATTACTGACAAAGCATACCATTTTGCTTCTGAACAGTGCGAGCAGATGTATAAGAAAGTATAGTGCAACACAACTGCCTCTTAAATTGATGAATCTGACATAAATGTTATAATTATTTCCCTGATGATTGCCCTCATAAATTACATGAAATAATATCCCTGTAAGCATGCTATTGTTTAGCAGCGTCTGTTGTATTCTATCCTATTTGCTCTTGCTGTTCTAGGCTGGTTTATTGAATGTCAGCATGAAGTGTAATGATAAGTGTGCTATTGTAATAATGATCATTGTTTCTCTGTCATTGCCTTGTTGAGTTCTTTCCTTCCAAAATGTCTAGATGTTAATGATAACATCAGTGCTATCCAGTTGTGATAGAGCAAGATGCCAGCATTTGGAATAGCTCCTTGAAAAACCTATAAAAAAAAAAAAAAAAATGTTTTTGATCTCATGTAGTATTTGCACTTGTGTACTTAAAGGACAATTCCACCAAGCTTATTTTCTGTGATGTTGTTTATGTTTTTAATATATGTAAATTACACTTATACTTTTTTGTACTTTAAAACAAATAAAAGTGATCCTGTAGTGTTATGTTAAAAATAATCTCACAGTGGCTTCTACATTCTGTGACATCAGTGACAGGAAAGCTGTCCCCCTCTGAAGAAATTTGTATGCTCCCCTCTTAGAAAGTATTGTCACTAACCATTATTATGGAATCAAATTCTCTCTACTGAATGGTTTCAAATGCTTGAAATGTAAAGGGGCATTGTTTTAGCCAGCTCTGTGTACTAGAATGTAACGTAAGATGGTAGGCAGTACTATTGCTATAGAAACAATAATAATGTTATTTGTAGAATATACAAGATATGACTGTACGATGCAGCACTTATCTAAAGTATTGTTTTTTTCTTTTGAAGGTGAAACTACCTCTTTAACATTTTGAATGGTTTAAAACATACATTCAAAAGGTTCACAAATTGTGATGATTTAAAATTGATTAACACAAATAAATATTTTTATTTGGTAGTGTCATTCGAATGTTTGTTAAACCAAAATGTGCACTAAAGGTACTTAAAAAAAAAAAAGAACATTTCATTACTAACCAAATATAATATGTATTTGGCTCACAGTGAACATGGTTTCACAGGTCAATTGAATCACTATGATGTAATGCGATATCACTGTGTTTGATTGGTATGCAATAAATTGACAATACAAATCACTATTAAGGGAAGCAAACAAGAGATAACCTAATTCAAGAAACACTACATTACAATGAAATGTATATCTATGGTAAAACTGTGATACAGTAAATCAAACCAGAGTAAAACATTTCTTATACTTAGTTTTGGTTTTCCTAAAGAGAATATTATTGTATCATCATTAGAACCTCATATTCAACTATATATCGTTTTGAACTCAACGCTCATCATTCTAAAAGTGTTTCCAATGTTACCATTCAGCTTTTGCAGTTTTATAAAATGAAAAGTTAGTCACATCAAGACAATGAGCCAGCAAAGTTGAGAGATTGTCTAACCTTCGAGAATAGTATGAGGAGGTTGTCTTGCAAGGTGGACTTTCACTTTAAAAGTTGACCTTCACTAACCTTCAAGAATAGTGCAAGGAGGTCGGCTTTCACTTTAAAAGTTAACCTTCCTAGTAGACCTCCTATTCACTTACACAAACTCAACCTACCTCTCACCCATACCTTGTCAAAGTCCATCTCGATCTCCTATCTTGAACTCCCTTCAGGGAAAATCAATAAAAGTTGCTATTCATTAAAAACCAAAGAGAGTTCAAATTGAAAGATGACTTTCCTGGTTGGGGAGAGTAGTGGTGGTTAACTCTTATTTACTCCCCAAAATTTCATATTTGTATAGAATATTCCTTTGATGGTGGACTACCAAACACTGCATGGGTTTCAGAGGCAGGTATCAGACTACAGACTTTGGCAGGATAAATGATGATGATTTGCATTATAAAGAACAAAAAATTGAGAAAACAATGTATAACCTCCATGTCAAAACTGTGTTCTGGGGGCTCCCCAAATGCCCCCAGGACCTCTAACACATATGGGTGGCTTGTCCCCCATAAGTAAAATAGCGCTTGGAGAGAGTTTCATCTCAGCTGACTTCACATTATTTTAATCTTTGAAAACTGGCTAAGAAATACCATTTTGCACGGTTATGATTAGGAATCCGAGGGTAGGGAGGGGCGAGACTGTTTGAGTAGCACTAATGTTGTCCTCCAATCTCAAATTCTAGTCACTAGACCCATTCTCATTATCTCTAGGGCAGTATTTGATAGGCAAAGAAAAGTAACAAATACTAAAAAGAGATTGTAATGTTTTGTCATGTGCAAAAGTATATTAAAGTCCCCTTCTCTCACTATATATATATATATATATATATAATCTATATATAGAGATAAAACCATTATAGTATTCATATACACTATGTATATGAGAGTATTTTTTCATAAACATGTTTTGTTTAAGCTACAGTAACAGCACAGTGTTGGGCCCTTAATTTAGACTAAAATATGAATATACGTTTATGAAATTATTTGTCTTTTTTTTAACTTTAAAACATATTATAACAGAGTACATCTATACTAGCATGTATATCTAGTTTTAATGTTATTGCAATTTTCTTTAGTTCATGCCTCTCTCTCTAATTGTCTCCCTCTATGGATATACTGTATATATGTACTTATTTTAAGAAAAAGTATTAACAAGAAACCATGCCTGTACACCCACACCAATGGGAGTTAATAACAATATTTAACTGATATGGAATTTAGCGTGAGGGAGAATGCATGGCATTAATATTTATAGTGGCTCTGCAGAAGTGTAACTCTTGGTGTACTGAAAGAGTATATCATGGAACCATACCTCCCAACTTCCTTCCGGCGGCAGGACTTGGGAGATTGAGTGTCTACACCAGTGGTAGTCAACCTTTTTCTACCTACCGCCCACTAATGCATCTTTCTTGATGGAAAAATTTCCTTACCACCCACCAGTTTTCGCGCAAGCGCGGAATATTTTTTTAGAAAGGAGGATGTTTTAAAAAAAATAAATGTACGTACATTTATCTTTTTATTTCTTTATTTTTTTTTTTTTATGTTTTGATCTGCACTCCACACAGTGCTTTTTCCCCTCCTCTTTTCCCTTGTATTAGGTGCCAATTTTTATTAATGTCACCATCAAAAGAAATTCCTTTTCCTACCTGCTTCTTTACCTTCCTTAAAGTATATCACTATATTAAGGATCTCTTTTTTCTATTTTTTTATTTTCTCCTTCTCTTACTTATTTTTTTCTTTTATTTTATAAGAAAACAAAACTTAATTTATGAGCCAGACTAAACACTGCTTACTCTCCTCCTTTATTTTATCCCCTTTTCTCTATTTTTCTTCCTTTTTTTGTTATTTTTTTTTTATCTTTTCCTTTTTATCTCCTTTCTTTTACCTTCCTGAGCTACAAAAGTAAGGCTGAGCTAGTTAGCCCACTTATTATTACTAGCCAACAATTCTCTTTCTCCTGCCTATAACTTTTCTTTTGCAACTGCTCTGCTCCGTTTCTGCCTGCTTCTGCCTGTCCCTGCTATCAGTTTCCACTCCTCCCCTTCCTCTTCCCACGTGTTTGCGTGCGCTCGCTCCCGCCCGTCCCTGGAGGTTGATTGATGTGTGCTTCCGAAAATCCTACCGCACGCTTTCTTGCGCACGTAGGTTTCCTGATGTGTTCGCTCGCGTGCGCGCGCGCCCACTCGCCCGCTTGCTCAAAAGGAGGTTTTAACCTCCAAAGTCCCTACCGCCCACCTGGAATCCCAAAACGCCCACTAGTGGGCGGTAGGGACCAGGTTGACGACCAATGGTCTACACTAATGCGTGTACACAGTAACACTGTGACACTGTGACTCAGGTTTACAGCGCTACCATGTATGGAAATCGGGCCTGTCCTGCGGTGTAGTAAGGGGGCATGTGGAACTGCTATCAGCATTAGAGAGAAGAGACTGAAGGTGGTTGTATAGAGATAAAGGGGAGGATAAAATATCAGGAAGTGATAAAAGTGATGCAATCACTGAAGTTTAAGTTATAAAAGTGATATACCTTTTTTTATACCTCAAAACACTTTGCGTCAGCTGTAACTGCATCTCTGCCACCATGGATTTAGTTGAGGTCATCCGCCACTTTTTAACCATAATTGTTGTGCTTGTTGTTTTATACAAGGACTGTGCTGGCACTATGTGCACCAGAACAACCCAGACCTACAGTTGCAGAGCATGAACTCCCAACTTTTCTCAGGACTTAGAGTATAGCCCTGGATTTAAGTATTAATGGAAGGGCTCGATGACTAGGCCAAGATCAGGGGATTCCCTACTAGATAGTTGGGAATGTTTGATAAAAATTAACCTAAGTCAGGGGTGTTCAAGTTTTTTTTGCAGTGGACCACTTCTCCAGAAATGTATGTGTGCATGGGCCAATTTTTTTTTTATTGATAATAAATGATACAATTTAAAAAGATACATGTGTGTGTGTGTATCACAGACTGTACAGCAATACAACACACACATACACAGCCACACTATATATCTTTATTTAAATTTATTAGGTTATAAACTGATCTTCTAAACATTATATTGTGTCAATATGTTACACAGCCACGCACAAATACACACATAGAGTCACCCAGGCAGACCACCCTTACACACACAGATTTCTGTGATACTTAGACACATACATACACAATCGCTCTTACACACATAGTCACACTTACACACACACACACACACACAGTGTCACATTTACACACACAGTGTCACATTTACACATACACACACACACAGTCACACACACACACACACAGAGCCACACACACACAGTCAGTTACAGAGTCACTTACACACACACACACACAGTCACACACACAAAGTCACTTACACAGACACATACAGTGGATTTATTGGGTTATACACACACACTGAGTAACTTACACACACACACACACAATAATCACTTTGTCACACAAAGTCCCTTACACACACACACACACACACAGAGACACACACACAGATTCTCTTGCACACACACAGAACACTTACACACACGCAGAGAGTAATTTACACACACACACAGTCAATTACAGAGTCACTTACACACACACACACATAGTCGCACAGACACAAAGTCACCAACACACACACAGTCACACTTTTTAAAATACAATATATCGTTGGATTTATTAGGTTATACAAACACAGAGAGACACTTACATACACGACTTACCGGGAATGTGGGCTGCTTCTCCGCCAAAGAGTTGTTTTCCCTCCCTCTGACCTGTGCGCACAACATTACGTGCAGATCAGAGGAGGGATTATGTGCCCTACATGATCTGCAGTGTTCTGTCTGAGAACTTAGTTCTCCGGCACTGCTTCCAGTAACATGTGCGGTTGGAGGTGAGGTTAACACTGCAGCTCTGACGCGGGCCGCACCAGCTCTGTTCCACAGGCCACATATTGGGCACCCCTGACCTAAATCATGGGTCCTCCCTAATTGACAGGCAGATTATCTATTAAGGTATCCCCTATAGTGGTGAGGGAAAAATTGTTATACGAGTTAGGATCTTCCAATAATCAGCTCATTACAACAATTTCACTCAAGCTGATTTCCCCCATCTCCCCCATTTTTGGGTAAGGCATTCCCTAGGCATGGCTCAAGAGAATTGGCTCCAGAGCAGGAGGTGGCCCTCACAGGGAGGGCTATGCTCTATGCACTGTCCAATGGGCGGTAGTGCATGATCTCCTCAAGATCTGGGCCCTGAGGAGTTATTTGGGCAACTGTACCACCTGCTAGGAGGAGGCAGCTGTGGTTTTCCTTATCATTGGAATATGCTAGTACTATTGTGCCTGGGGCCAATTCTCAAAGGATCTCACCAAGAAATAGTCTAATATTATGCTAATATTTCCCTTATGTTACATCATTATTAATTATGTTTGTTTTAAGTGTGATATCTGTTATCATATATGTTTATAGATATTTTATAACGTTTATTAACGCATAAAAAGAAATGACAGTGTGTTTGGAAATAAACGCTATGGCCTTCAAACTACAACCTATGTGTTGAGTCCTTTATTGGGGGGATAAGTTCCCAGTGGGTCTCCCACAGGTAGATGGTGCCTAAGTTGCCAAATTAAAGCTGTATGCACCAATGTATGACACTATTAGTTAGATTTCTATCCTCTTTGAATTAATTCTTAAATGTGTAATTACACACATACACAGTAGCTCATGTAAATATGCATGATACCTAAAATATTGTGTCCCTGGCAAACAAAGCTTGATACATAGAAGCAAAAGCTAATTTTCCCTTTTTGGCAGACACATTTTAGTAGTTTGTTTAGGTGGTGTTTATTTTCAAACAGAATGATTTGTGCTAATTTGTTAGTCTCTTAACAAACTAACACATTCATTAGATTTCCAGAAGCATGCAGCATTTTAATACTATACAAATACTGAATGCTCATTCTAAATGCCTGGCCTATAATTGTCACAATGAGTAAAATAACTTGCTTGGCAGTTCTTATTAAATATCCAAGTAAAAGACAGTTGGCCTTTGTTGACTGCCGCTCAAACTGGATAATTGAGACTATTGATGCTCTTTATAGCAATGTAGTTTAAGTTACAGTGCCCAAGCTGAATTTATGTTTTTATAAGTGAGCAAAATAATGCATTGGCCATCACTCGCATGCTAGATAGCATTTTCAATACTTACTATGCCATCTGTCAATAAGACAATGAATACTTTTAGGTTAACAAAAACTCCAATATTAGGTACAAATGTGTGTTATTTTCATGATTATATATATATATATATATATATATATATATATATATATATATAATTATTATTATTATTATTATTACTTGAGAGAATGTTTATTGAGCTTGCTATTAAATGTATTGCTTTAGTCACAACAGACATATTTTGGAACAAAATCTTTCCATGGCTAACAAGCTAGTATTAAATGCAGCCAATAGATGACTCTATTTTTATATTTACATTTTGAAACATTTCTTATTGTGACATATTTATGTAGCCATCACTCCAGCAGCAGGTTAAAGGACAAGTGAAAAATGAGTTGCCCCTTGTCTGAGGATAAAATGGCATGACCATGATACCTTTCATGGGTAGCAGTCAGACTAGTCAGGTAGATGACTGCCTCTCTCTGCTAGCACATCAGCAGAAGGGACATTAATCAGCAAAAACAAAGGTTTTCAGAAACTTCAGAACCCAATCAGACGAGTAGGGCAAGCCACAATCTGATTGGCTTTCCATGCAGTGATGCTGTCAACGTGCGCCAGGCTCCAGATAGGCCGTGTCCCAGCTGTAACACATCAGAGAGTAAACCTGAACTGAGATATTAAGACAAAAATTTAATTTATTACTTTGGAGAAGCAGGACATATTTAAAAAAAAAATAAAAAGTTCAATTGTCCTTTAAGACCTTTCATCTCTTTCTCATATATTTTGGAACATGCTGAACATTCTTATATTTGCACATTTCACACGTTAGTTCCCATGGTATCCATCATGCTCATCATCTTAGGGACCTTCCATATTTTAGTGGAAAAACTTGTTGTAGCTTATCACATTAATATAAATTTTATAAAAGGTAAAAAAAACAGTTATTCTAGGTGGTTATTAGTTGTTCTGGATCAGCAAATTCAACCAACATTACATATACTGGGTAAGTTATACAGAGTTATAGTATATTTTTTCTAACAAATTGGATAAAAAGTCTTAGCTTGTGAAGTAAAGCTTCTATGATAGTTCCCTGGTATAAGTCAGATCATCATACCTTTTTTTTTCTGTGCTGTCGGAGACATACGTAGCAACATACAGCACCAATGAAATGTATATACATTTCCTTGTCTAATTACACTGAACTGGTGGTCAGCTAAGTAACACTACCAAATGAGAAAAAAAAACATGGTGTCCTAATGAATAATTTTGTAACAAATAACAAATGCTTTAGTAGATTAATTTTATTGTTGGATTTATTTTCAGATTTATTTTTTGGAGTCTTGAAAAAACTGTTGCTCAATGACCTGCTTTTCGTTCCATATAACAATATTTGTTTATAATATATTTACAAACTCAATAATAAACTGAAACATCAGGTAGAGAGGGCCCTGTTGGCAAGGTCCATTTTCTTGATCATTGTGCATTTTCTCTGCTTTTCATGATTACTTTTCTAGATGCAAAACAAAATTGATAAACATAAGTTTAGACCAGCAACACACTACAAAGTCTAATTCACAACTGTTTTAGTGCCTCTAGATGAGATACTATTAGGAAATAGTTAGTTTATAATATCTAGTGATGGTATATTTTTATTGTATATTTTGTTTGTATTTTGGGGGAAGTACTACAAATGAAGCAGTAACCATGGGAACTAACAGAATGAGCTTGTGGATTGCTCCTATCTACCCTAAAATTCCCTTTTATACATAGCTTCCAATGAAAACATAGTCTTTCTGCTCCACTTGACAATTAAAAATTAAACAATGGAATTTTTGTTCCATCTTATGATCACTCTAGAAAAAGCTCCCTACGATGCTTAAAACAAAATTCTAAACTGTAGAGTAATGATGATGGCATTCATGAATATACACCACAGTTACAACTGGTATCTATTCTAGTTATTCAAGTCACAAAATACAAACAATTCAGAGCTTAACCTGTTTGTGACAATTGACATGTCAGGCATGTATGTAGTCCACAAAGCAACATTTAAAAATTCCATGTTTCAAAGCTGCAATGTATGTATCTCAAATTTGGTGCTGTACCTGCCACAAACCTACACATATGAGGTATCACTATACTCAGGAGAAGTTGCTGAACAGATATTGGCGTGTTGTAAATTCTTACCCAAAGTACAGTGTGTGTGTAAAAAAAACCCCTAACTACTACAGTAAACCTAGGTAAAGATTGGTGGTAAAATGACTGCAGGAAAAGTGTCAAACAACCCCAAGTTCTGTATTTCTTTTGAACAATATGTACATGTGGGGGTGATTCAGGGATTCATGGCCGATATAAATGTTACAATGTCACTATATGTAATTCTGATACAAAAATGGCCAGGAAAATGCAATATGCTACTTGTATTATTGCCTTTTAACTTACAAAAAAGGTAAAAAAAAAGATTAAAAACATGGGTGATTGCTACACTCAGTACAAATATTAGAATCTATTTAGTAGGTGTTTTCATTAGCTTTTGTAGATGAGTAAAATATTTTTCAAGTAATAGTTCGACATATTGTTTTGGTTTTACGTTGTCCCTCATGTTTTATTATATAATCTCAGCACTCCATCTTTTATACACTGTAATAAATTATATGATATGATCTAAAGAAAGGCATCTTTTCCCCTAAAAAACAAAGTATCATTTGTGTAGGCACTTTAAATGTGAAAGAGATAAATGATAGTTAAACACAAACACAGCAGAAAAGTTGAAACGGCACAATAAATCGGCAAACAGCCCAGTTATGAAGGGATTAAAAAAGCATGCAGCACTAAAACATTTATATTTGTGATTTTCCTGCATAAATTATATGAGTGACAGTAGCAACCTTAGTATACATCCTTCAGTTCCACCTTTGCTGTACATACTCATCAACATAGAAAGGTATCTTATATAATTCAACAACATGGGCAGAATAAACTGTATTATTAGTTTCTTTCATGTAAAGAAGACCTCAAGAGAAATTTCCATTGTTCAGCATATTTTCATACTGTAATACTACTAACCCTCTTGAGTATAGCACTCCTGACTTTCTGTTCAAGTTTATCTTTGTTCAGTCATCAATTATTTTTATGTTGTGTCTGCTCACTATACAAGTGATACAGAAAATTAAGGTATTCTAGAATTTCACTAGTAATAATGGTATCATAAGTCACCAAAGCATGTTAGTAAATAATAATGTACCATTTATCAGAATATTTTCCAAACATTACAAATATCACAATGATGTCTTTACGTATTACATATTTTTCAATAATTGAGACATTAAATTTGAAATTGATTGAAAATTAAATAAATACTATTTACATTTAGTCAAGATAAGAATTGGATTTTGTATTAAAGATAAAAATGGCTTTATAATGAGTGACTCCATGGGTATCCAGAATATATCATTTAATTAAATAGTGTATTCTGAGTTTTATTCCCTTCATGAAAATGTCCGTACATGTACGGCTTCCAATGCAATGCACTATAGAAATCAGGTGTTTCAGGCTGCCTCTGATGGAGGCAAGTCTTAAACACCCAGAAAAGGGCCAGAGATAGGCTGTTTCAGCTATTGCAGTCAGGGGCATATCCTGCCCATGTGTGACAGGCATGTTGCCAGTAGCGTGCAATTACTACAAGGCTCCTTAAAGTATCATTATGTTTGTAAGAAATATTTTTGTTCATTTAACCATGAAACCTAAAAGTGACAAAAAGAGGAAGATATAAATATAACATCATAAAAATATTGGTATTATTGGATAGTGGCAGCATTTAGGAACAGCAGCAACCCAGCCATGGAGCAGAAGACCACGTAAAGTCACAGAGTGGGGTCACTGAGTGCTGAGGAAGCTAAAAGTCATCAATGCTCTTCTTATTTCATAGCTAATTTGTTCCAAACTTTACTGACATTAATATCAGCACTAAAACTGTGCGGTCTGAGCTTCATGAAATGGGTTTCCATGACCGAGCAGCTGCATGCAAGTCTCACATCACCAGGTACAAAGTCACACATCAGATCGAGTGGTAAAGCATGCCACAGTAGAAACGTGCTCTGTGGAGTCTTAATTGTTTGGCAGTATGATGGGTGAGTCTGGGTGTGGCGGATGCCATGATAACTTTACCCACCTGATTGCATTTTGTCAACTGTAAAGTTTGGTGGAGGAGAAATAATGGTATGGGGCTATTTTTCAGGGTTTGGGCTAGACCCCTTTCCTTCCAGTGAAAAGGAAAAGATTAATGGTTTAGCATACCTAGACATTTTGGATAATGGTATGCTTAGAACTGAGTGGGAACAGTTTGGGGAAGGCCCTTTCCTATTCCAGCATGACTGTGCACCAGTGCACAAAGCAGGGTCCAGGGATTGGTTTAGTGTGGATGAACTTGACTGACCCACCCAGAGCCCTGACCACAATCCCACTGAACACCTGTTGGATGAACTGGCAAAATTATCACATGAACATTCCAGTATCTCGTGGAAAGCCTTCCCAGATGTTTGTAAGCTGTTAAACCTACGTATTAATGTCTATGTATTTAGAATGCAATGTCCTGTGGGTGTAATGGTCATGAGTTAAAATACTTTTGTCCATATACTGTATCGCTACATCTACATATAGGTAGAATCTATCAAATATGTATAGCAAAATATACATATACATTATTTTTTTTTTTATATTTTATTGACATTTTTAGGGATACAGGATAAATGGAGATGGGGAAACATATACATATATATGCCAAAACTATATTAAGTAATAATAATACTATAATAAAAAATGAACTACTCTAATATATAATCACACTAAATAAACAAAATTGGTGGAAAAAAGAATGATGGGTTGTATATTTAGAAGAGTTATAGATTTAAAAATGACAGAGCACTCACACAGATCTCTGCAGAAACCTTATTTAAATGTGCCTTTAGGAAAGGAATTCATACTCCTCTATCCATGGGGACCGTATTTTGTTAAAGTTTTCTACCGATCCATTAGAAACAGCACATAATTTCTTCATGGCCTATGTCTTATATACATTTATACTGTATATACTTGGTTTTTAACCAATATACTACTTGTTTTTTTTTTTTTTTAAGATGGTTTAGGTAGATACTGGGGTGCACATAACATTTTTTTAAAGGAATTTAAGCAAATGTCTGAACAACTTTAAATGAGACAGGCAGTTATAATCAAATTTCAGAGAAAAAAAAGAAAAAGAAAAATTAAGAGCTAAGATGTAATCAGGAACTGAGAAGTTTACAGCCTTGGAGCTGAAAAGAACAGCTTTGTAGATAATACAGAATTTAATTTCAAACCAGGAAGGAAACTGATATGGGAGAGAATGAATTGAATATGCAAAAACTGCAAGAATAATATGTCACTAGATTTATTGGGAGATTAAAATGAATGTGCTTGGTGTTTTCTAGTCAATTACAGCACAAATGCTATAATTTAGATTGTTTTTTCTTTTAAGATTTTCTTTGTGCAATGGTGGGTTTAATATCATTGTCATTAGCATTTGTGCCAAATTTGATACCCGCATCAAATATGCAGAAATAATAACTACGTTGGTTATCATTGATTACTGTCCATTTCCCACCTAGAATATGGCTATTTTTCCTTTTAAATTAGAAGTAAATCATAAAATCCTTGTTTTATAGTATAATAGTATAATAATTGTCGGCAGACAGAGCACAAAGGTTATTTGCAGCTCTGTGGGGGACCTGGATCCTAGTCTTATAGTCAGACTATTATAAGATAATACACAGCTTAAATGTAGACAAGGGGACATTTTTAGAGCATTTGCTATGAAAAAAAAAAACCCTTGTCTTATATTTGCGCAAATGCTGTATATACTATTTTGTATATCTATCCTATTCATGTATAAGATATGCATCCCATATGTAAAGATATAAACATATATACTGAACAGTAGGGGAGAGCTGGCAAGGGGGGCAGGAAGATTATTGCTCTCTAATCTTTCTCAATGGGCTGGGGCTGTACTGCTTTTCACTTTTAAATGACTGTAACACTTTTGATCTTTCTTTCCAATTGTCTTGTCTGCCTATCAATCTTTGAACCTTATCTGTCAGCAAATCTGCCATGCATGACTCTGTGTGTAAATCTCACTTGATGATAACAGGGAAACTGATGAAGGGCAACTAAATTGTTTTTGCACCCCAGGTCAACAGTTGCCAGCCCTCCCCTGCTAAACAGGATACATTATATCTATGCTATTGGATAATTAGCCAGATGAATTTATTCTCTGTCTGCCAAAGAGCAATGTTGAAACCTTCACATTTTTCACTCTTTATATAATATGGATTGGTATTATTACTGAAGGGAGACAAGTTTGATGAGCTGACAGTAAAGGTCATAGGTTCTCTATCCCCATTTTGCTGTAAGGTCAATCTTGTAAGTGATGCTGTATATCATAATATGTCATTTTAATGTTTTTCCATTAGTGGACAAATTGCTGGTCATTTCTATACCTAACTAGTACAAATCCTGCAATGGTGATTTTTTTCCCCCACAATTTTTAGCTTATGTGTGACATGTATTTTATCATTATTATATGCATTGCTCAAAGCCAGGTTTATGTGAATTAGAGATCCGCTCTATCTTCCTTTGAATGTGCCACTGTATCATTTTATTGTCTGCCAGCTAAAAAAAAAGGATTTTTATTTAATGGTAATTATTTCGATTGCGAGAAAGCACAGTTGACTAATTAAGGATGGAATTTTATCATATATTGATTTTTATGTTATTTGGTTTGTGTCATGTATTTTAACAGACTGATCATCTATTAAATTGTGAAAACATGCTAAAACTTATTTTAATTTTATTGATAATACTGTCATTTAAATATTTGCTGGATGAGTTCACAAAGTACAAAAAAAGGTGAGCTGGTTTGATACCAATAGCATTGGGTTTCTGATGATGCTGGTGAGATTAAAAGTGGTTCATATGTCTACATTTCTTAGACTAGACTATGGATAAAAAAATTAGATTTGTACTTAAGGAAACCACTTGTTATTGTAGAATTATAGGCATAATTAATAAAATGTTTGGGTTCTGTATTACTTTATTTACTGTTATTTATTTTGTATTATATTTTGTTATTTTTATTATATTTTATAAATAACAACACATTTGAAAAATAAAGAATTTACAGAAGAATGTCAAATATGTTACAATGAAAATTAAATTGACTAGTAAATATTGAGATGCTTTGATTTACTGGTTTCAGTTAATCAAAGGCATCATCTTGATGAATGGTTTAGACTTGTTTTAGATTTGTGTAAAATAATCAGATGCATGACTTATGTGTAAAAACACATTTCAGTTGGATTGACATTTGTAAAGCTTTATAAATGCCCCTTTTAACCAAACCATCTCTGTATTTGCATGATAGACAAATATTTGCATACAGTCGACTTAGAAGACAATCAAAGAAGTGATAGATCATCATCTGTATAATGTGAATGTGCATAGAAAAATGGATTTGGTCTTAAGTATCAAGCAGCACCTGTGGATGATGAAAAATAGGGTGTAAGCCAAGCATGTAATTTTATGATAACTATTATTTATACAGTACTTTTTTCCCCAACCAGACTCTACGAGCTTTAGCAAATGCACATAGCCAATAATAGGTTATCCAACCTAATGGCACTCATTTCGTTAATATCATAAGGAAGGTTGGACCTGCTGAAAATTAACTATTAAAGCTATCACCGTGAGGTTTGATCAGGTACTTCTTTCTGGAGCATTTATCAACTACGTTTTATCCTAGCTTTTCTGTTTTTTTAAGCAAGAAGATGGCATTGGTAGATGATAATTGGTGCGTTAGAATACAGAAACTCATTTCTAAGATGGTTGTAATAAGAAGCTATTAAAAAAGTTATTTTAGTCCAAATCTTATACTCTAGTGAACGATTTAATCACCCATGCAATAAAGTGAGCAACACAATTAGACATGTTACAATGCAAAAATATATCCATGTAGTTAGCAGTTTTATTTATCTTTTATTTTTATTTTTATCTCTTAATTTAAAATTATGCTTTATTATTATTGCTATTTTCCAAGTAAATAAAACCATTTTTTTAAATTTGCATGTTTTAGTATACCCTTGGATTATGGACTCAATAAATTGCTCAAACATAGAGTGATTCGCAAGCTTGTCATCACACTGGCAGGTTTTATCCTCTGTATATCTACAGATAAGATTAATTTCATTTAAACATAAATACAGAACAAGCAGAACAGTATTTCAACTTTTTTCATTTTAACCCAACAGTAAAATATATGTATTGGAAACATTTGTGTTTCCAAACGTTTATCCCTTTTGCCCTTCAAAAATGTGCCAGCTTTTTAAAGAATACAGTTTCTCAGATATCAAGAAACTATACAGAATACTATAGAAGTATCAAATCCATCTTCCTTTAAATGTCAAGGAGAACACGCGTAGCCAGATTAGAAACTTGCACGATTTACCAAAGTCACATATATACACTGGCAAACAGCTATCTGGTAACTAGTTAAATGACTGGCAAAAGCAACAGATGAAATAGGTAGCAAACATTAGTGTTGTTTTATTTAATTATATTCTAGAATATCCAGGTTAAACATACTTAATGTACAGCACACATTACATGCGATCAAGATCCACTTCCTTACCGTTCCGGTATCAAGGTTAAGGATGATAATAAGAAAATTATTATTTTAACATGTGCATGCAAATTAGCAAACCTTCCCATATTTGAATAATATGCTACAAAAATAAATCTGTTTTCTATTGAAACTGATATTAAACAATATAAATAAGGGGCACCAATGCGGGAATGTTTACTGTGAAAGCATTTAGGAAAATACTTACTTTTCACAGATTTGACCAGATTGACATTCATATATACACATTTATTTTTGTCTTGTTTTATATGCTTTTTGGGGTGGTATCAGTTGGAATTATACACAACTATTTCACATTATTGTTACTATTTAAGTGGTTTGGGAGTACACTTGTGTTTGCAGCACTATTCATAAAGGCATCATTATAACTTATTTGTTTTCTTTTGCACCATTTCTTGTTTACAGTGCATGTATTTTGCCAAATACAAGGATATCATGGTTAAAGCATGTTATAACATCTAAATGTCTGCATTTGCTGTTGTTTTCAGAATAACTGAATTCCGTAATTGCAACTGATGACTATTTTTATGCTGCCATTTTTTATTCTACTATATAGCTACCGTATTTGCTCGAATACAAGATGACCCTGATTATAAGATGACCCTCCCTCCAACTTTGGATATTAGTTTTGAAGAAAAAAAAGAAAGAAAAAGCCTAAATATAAGATGACAATTTAGGAAAAACGTTTTGCTAGTAAATATTCCTTCACATATAAAACATTTTTTTAATATTTAATAAAAATATGATTGAAATGGTATTTCCTTTTATTTTCCAATGTGCCCCCCAGATTTTCCAATGTACCCCTCAGATTTTCCAATGTGCCCCCAGACTTGGAAATGTGTACTCAGACTTGCCAATCTGCCCCAAATCTTGCCAATCTTATCTAAACTTGCCAATCTCCCCCTAGATTTGTCAGCCTACCCACAGACTTGCCAATATGCTCCCAGACTTGGCAATGCACCCTCAGACTTGGTAATACACCCGCACATTAGCCAATGCATCCTCAGATTTGTCAGGCTGTCCCCAGACTTTTCAATGCTGCTACACATATTCCAGTGCTGCTGGTCAATTGCTCCAAACACACTCCTTGGTGTCTAGTGTGGCTGCCTGGAAGGAGGATGCAGCTCTGCGCGGGACCTGGATTCTAGTCTTATATTATAGATGATATCCTATTGCATATCCTTACATATTATATCCTAGTACTTTATTTGAGGTCTGATTATAAGTTGAAACTCAAATATAAGAAGGGGGATCTTTTTCAGAGCAAAAAAAAACTTGTCTTATATTCAAGCAAATAGGATATATTTACAAATGAATATTGTTTTATTTCCACAAAACTAGTTAGGTTAGTAGTACTATCATTACAAAACTGGTCTTGTCAATGGTAAGCAACATATATTTATCATCTGAATCAGTAATTCCAGAGCAAAATAGAAACTGCATACTAAATTAACCATTTTGGGTCAGCTGCCTCCGTTACAGCTAGAAGTTGTTTTATATCAAGTTAGGAGATGAAAGCCTGCAAAAGCCTTTTCTGGAATGCAAAATATTCTTGGATCACCCATTTACTTCCACTGGATAATTCTTTTTACCCTTTATATATTTCATCATGATTTTAGAAGAATGACTGCTAGCCACTGCTCACTTCCACAGATCAGTAAGAAAAAAATTCTCTTATATTAAAGATGTATCACTAGCCATTAATTCTTTGAAACTCAGAGTATTAATATTCAGCTCTGGGCCTTCTTGTTCATATTCAAAAGAGTTTTAAAATATGAGAGGAATTATAGCAGCTATTACATGTCATATTTGGAATGTCATTTTCATATCATATGCAGACAATAGAGTTCTTGTAGCTATGTCCTATTTTTTTGTGATGTAATGGTCACTGAATTGAGATCAAAAATAGAAAGTTGCTCTTAAAATATGTCTGGAAAAAAAATGGCTGTTAAAAATGTATGAGACATTTAAAACCTTTACAAAATTGCATGCATTTTTTTCAAAATATTTTATTTAAATATATCTTGACACATAAATAAGCTAACCTACAATAAGTAACCACAGTGTATTCAATAATTGCTTTTTGCAACTGATGTTTTATTTCGGCAACAGCTCTTATCAGTGGCCATTATAAATGGTTAAGAAATCACCCACAGAGGAATCATATTTTGTCAACCGTATGCTGTGATCCAATATTCTAATTGTGGTAATATTTCAGTACAAATTATTAAGATCATTTTCACTAGGTAGTGAATTAAAAATAAAACTGGCATCACCAATAACCTGATTAAAATCGTAATGTGTTAGGGCTGTCAGAGGAGATGTGTTGTACATAACAAGCTATTAATTAGTTTGTTTTTGTATTTATTTTTGGGAATATTCAGAATATTCCAAAAAACATGTATTTGCTAAGTCTTGAATAACCATGTTTGCAAACTTGAAGCAATATAAAGAAAAACATTTGAAACAGTATGAACTTTCAAATCATTGTGGTATACTAAAAAAATATCCAGCCCATAGATAATGGGCTCTTTTCAATGACCCAAGTTTTTTAACACAAACATTTCTATTGCAGTCTGTGGCATTCAATGATCTGAGATGAATTAACTCGGGTTATTGAATAGAGCCCAATGTATCTATTAAGTCCTATTCTGTAGAGAATATGCATTTCCATGTGAAATTTACAGCATAAGATTAAATAAAATATCACACTTTACTGTTTGACATGAATATCAGCCAGGCAAAATGACAATGATGTGGATCATTTGATGTAACTAAGCACATTTAAGGGGATTTGCAATTTTATTTGTCAATGACATTATCAATTTTTGTAAACAACATGTTATACATAATTAAACATATCAATTGCCAGGTCTTAAGTAGTAAATGATATTAGATATCTATATGACTGTTGCCAAAGATCGACATGTCATGTTATTTTGTGTAATTTCTTGTTATACACAAATTGTATAAAAATAATATGTAAAAAAATAAATAAAAAATAACGTCTAAACGTTATATTTAGTCATTTATTTGGATCATATATAAATATTTCTATACAACAAATAATAAATATGATGTAAAACAAAAAATAAAAAAACACTTTTTTAACTTTTAATTGAAAAACATTTTACTCTTCTACAAAAGCTAATGCTATTGGTCCTGAGTTTGGGAGTATCCCATATTTTTACGTTTTTTAAATTTTATTTTCAATTAACCATTTTATTTTCATGATTACCTATTGTAACCCTAACCCCAGCCCTAACGCCAACTTAAAAAAGAAACAACTTTTCTATTTTTTTTATTTTAAAACAATTCTGGGGGGATGAGCGATCTTGCAGTCATCAAAGGTAACCACATCCAGTCACTGTTATTGGCTGTTACAGCAACTGGATGTGACAGACAGGGGCCATGTCAGGTATAGCGAGCATACCGTGATTGGAACTGCAGGACGTTACCGGCATGGCCAATGTCTTAAGCTATTTGTGTGTTTTTCTTTAACATATTCTGCAGCATCCTTGACCTTTTTAGAGCCAGAGAGGGTTAATGGGATGTCTCCGCAGTGTCCTAGTAGCTCCAGCAAACTTAATCAGCTTAGCTCCAGCTAGCTGTGTTTTAACTGTCAAAACTGCTGGCATATAATTTAAAAGCATCCAGTATCTTATCCCTTGCATTATTTGGAGATAAATGACTCACCCACAGCATACAAATTCTGGAAGAGTAATAGCATGCTGGTTCATAATAGTGATTGCACTTTTTGTAGCTGTATTTTTCTCATCAATCCTAGGTTGTATAATTGTATTTTCATAGCAAGTATAGTCATTTATCATAATACCGATGCTTTGATAAGCAATACCTGATGCATCATTAATTTGAAAGGGGTAAACAGTCCAAAGCAAATTTATTGTGAGCAATGCATGCTAAGTTAGATTCAATAATCTATTATACCCTATAATATACATATTTAATCTTTTAGAGTGCACTCCCAACAACAATAGCACATTATGCCCAGGATAACAAGCACTCTCCACACCTAAAAAAGATATTAGGTATTTTAGCAGGAATTTATGATCCCATTTCAGCTGACTTGTTCATGTTTGGAATTTGCCGCAAATGTATTGCTAGTAAACTAAAAAAAAAAAACCCCACTACAACGCATACGTGTCTACTAACCAGCATGCCAGAAATACTCATTAACCAATTTAAATATGTCCAAGGTCACATTGTAAACTATGTGTAATAGTGCTTTACTTTTTAAATAAAAAAATTATGTAAAACATTAAATTATATTTCGGTATCACTGTTAATTATGACTTCATCTCAATAAGCGGAAGATTTTAATGATCTAAATCAGATTCCAGTAAACCTGTCAGCGGTTTTATAATGATGTTTAGATACATTGACGTGGCATACAGTTTAGAACGGACAAAAAAATATTTCTTTCTTTCAGAAAATGTAGAAAACACGTATCTCATCTGGTCGCACAAGTAATTTTATAATGCACAGCATGCATATGATGCATATACATGTCTGTACATGGGTCTAATGAGGCATACTGCACAAGATACATGTTCTTGAGCAGAGGTGCATGCTATATGAGCATGCACAATGGGTAATTTATTTAACTTATTATTTTGTGCAAAAATGTAATTTAGACAATAATAATAATATTGTGAATGTTAATATTGTGAAAATAGGCTCCCTCCCTAAAAGAGGACTTGAAATATCTAAAATCAGCTTGTAGTGTGGGGTCAGTCAAGGTCTGGTCATATAGATGTTGAACTGGAATGCAAATGTATGGCAAAAATGTGTAGATATATTTCCATATATGTATGGCTGATTTTGCTGAATTGGCCATGGGAATCCTTGAATATAATATTTTACACATCGCCATAAAGGCTTTTATGGTATAATAATACTGGTGAGGTCATGACAGCTGTAGGTTGGCACCACATTGTTCCCTGTCAACAACTGTTAGGTTATATGTCCCTTGTCACGTCACGTGCATCACCGTACCATTTCATGTTCAGTGTGGATGGCAACATTTGCTTTATTGCCCACTGTGGATATAAACCCTTAGTGACTGGACTTCTAAAAAATGTTTTGGGTCATTCTGGTCATGCTGGACAAAAATGTTTTTTAAGTTTCTGTGGTTTTTGTGTTTAGCTGTAAGTTAACTCTGCAATCACTGAAATGATCTGAATTCAGATGAAATTCAGAACTCTCTGAAAAAAGGCTATGGTGTTATGACAAACATTGTTTTAAAGCAACTGTATTAGCTTTTTCCCTTCCATAGCAAAACCTTTATGGCCTTTTGTTTTGTGTTTTTCAACAAATTAATTTTTTTTAACTGCATCTTGTTACTAAAATTGCTGTGGCTCTTCCACAGAATAAACCCCATATTTTGCCTATTACGAAATAGGTTCTATTGTTCATGACATTAAATGAAGACATAATACAATCACTTTAAAACAATATGTGTCATTATAGCACTATATCTCAATATGAACAACACACTGCATTGCTTATCTACAGACACGCAAAAGTAAAAAATCACTTAAAGTCATTATATACATGGATTTCTATTTTGTAACTGCCAGTTTCGCAAAAAAGTACTAATCACTCTCTACAATAATCTATCAAAACAGTCGTTATCTGCTAAGAGATGACAGAAAGATCAACATTTAACCTCAGGCATGAAATATATCTATACATTTTTACCATAAATTTCTTTTCCTTTTAGGCATCTATATTTCCAGACCTTGTCTGAAACACAATTATATAAACTGTTGCACACACTGCACCACATTTCACATTAGTGCTAATCTTGCACTACTAACATATTTAATTTGTATCTAACAAAAGAATACCACTCTCTGATTGCCTGACGGTTGTGTAATTGCTCCACTGGTATTGAAATGGTTAAAAATAAAAACTCCCGCACAGGCAGAGGAAATATTATTAGAGGGTAGTGAATTAATGGAAGTGAGCCAATCCAAGTTAAAGGAAGTCAGAGTGAAAGGGAAAGCGGCCAGTAGGATGAAAGGTGAGATACAAGGGAAGCTGGTTAATAGGGTGACAGACAGGAGACAAAGTTAATAGTCAATAAGGTTCAAGACAGGCAGGGGACAGAGTCAATGGCCATTCGAGTAAAGAATAAACAGTGGCAATTGATAGGAGCTAAGTTAACCTTGGCTATACCATAATGAACCTAGTGAAGTGAGTGAAAAGAGTAAAATAAATTGTAATGTTAACCAGTGTCTTTTCATTTGCTCTGGCAAGGGGGATTATGGAGTAAAAGAGGCAGAAAGTATAGTAATTAGCAGACTCAGTTGATCCATGCAGTGTGCTGGAACCCAGGGCAGTGTCCCCTTTTGTCCTGTGTCTGAAGAAAGCATTGTTAGCCGTATATTATACATTGTTAAACAAAAAGAGATTTTAAAAATGCAACTATCCATTATCTGTAGCCAGCTAGCTAGCTGTATTAGGAAGCGCTCCCCAATTTTGCATAGTTTTGATGGTGAGATGAAAACTCCCGGCCAGGTTGACTCAGACCTTCATGTTTCTGAAGTAGGTAATGAATACCATTATCTTCGGTAATGGTAACATCTTCATGTCGTACTTGAAAAGTAGAGAAAGTGTCAGTGTACTTTTCTTGGTTAAGTACTTTGTTATTACTAAATGTCAGTTTGAGAAGAAGACAATTTTGGATAGGCTAAGTCTCTAAAGTATTGTATTATATTAACATGTGACACAATCAGTGAGAATGATCATTCTGAAAGGATATTATTGTGACTGGATAATATATATATATATATATTATATATATATAATCTATAGTGAAAAGCTAATATTAGGATTGTCTTTATAGACTTATCATTAACCAGTTTTTTTTACCACCCTGCCAGTACAATACCAGCCGAGTGGCAACTATAAAAGGCTTAGTTCTCTGTCAGCAAACTATGGGGAAAACTTGGTAGAGCAAATCCTTCCTTCTTTAACAACAATAGGGTAGATACAATGCTGGCCGTTAAGGATGAGAAAAAGGAAAGTTTTAATCCAAAATGTTATTCCTGTCTGAATAACGTGCAATTAAACTGCAATGGGGACCGTTGAATTACTGTGTGTTAAAGCACTGGTATTGTGATAAGGGAATAACAATGTTTAGCATAAAACACCATTATTCCCCATTTCCCCATTAAAAGAAAGTTAGAGGTTAGCTAATCCAAGTCCCCTAGCATCCAATTCCCCTCAAAAAAAAAATATTTGGTCTCATGAAAAATTGTGGCCCCACCTAGTGACCACAGGCCAATGCCATGCCTGTGGACACTAGGACACATTTTTTAAAAATTATCATTGCCCACCCTGGGGCCAGGGGCCATTAAAATCCCATTAACAGCACTTTTTCAATTAACGGGGAGGATTGAATCTACCTTAATATACTTTACACAAAACTATGGGGTTTGGCGTTTGTTTAATTACATCACTCAGATTTTGCTGCATGTTATTAATATTTGTTCCTTAAATAAGCTCAGGTTTTAAGTTATAGTATTGCACAAAAATAATGTGATTAGTGTCAATCTAGATGTATTTAACTTTTCATTTGATCCCAGTGCAAGTTGGTTTGTTTTTTTCTTTTTTTTTCTTTTATTTACAGAGCCTTTTGCACATACATTTGTATATTAGAGATTTGCATGCTAAGGAGACTACTCTAATTTACTGGCCTCTGTTTAAAGAGAATTGCAACTGTCTGTCAAGATAATAAAAAACACAGTTCAGTTTGATTCATGGGGACCATGAACTGAGAATCTGATCTGACTGGAGGCATAGGTAAAGGCTTTATCGATCTTATAAATAGCCCTCAGTCACCCTACATTTTATCTGCTCTGAAATCTGCGACTCCATTCATCACTGTAAAACATATTCCTCAATGAAGCCTTGACCTGATTTTTCAAAATCAAATCCTGATTAAACTTAATTTCCTGCCTGAACATATACAGCAGTGTATCCTCGTCAATCAACTTCTTGATCCTTTGAGCCATTGACATACTTAGAAATTTGTACGAAGTAAAACCTCTTACATTCAGTCTTGCACAGACATTCACTAACATATGTGAGCAACCCATTAGTGCATTTTAGAATCCTACTATTAATTAGTATGAAATTATTGGTCATGTGAAAATAACACATTTGTGAACTGCTTGTTAACCACTTCAAAGTGAGTGACTGCTAAATTTTACTAAAACACTCCATGTTCAGGCACGCCTCCGCAATGTCACACGTGATGTCTCAAAGTCTTGCGGTATTTTGGCACATGATCTGTAAAGACCCTGATTGGGTTTCTCCCTATGTGCCCCTGGCTCCTGATCATTCTGTGGTTGGGTCAAGGAGTGAAAAGACTCTATTTGTGTATTTTTGTCCTTAAGGAAGAGTTTAATATTTGAACTGCAATGGCATGCAGTTCATTTGCAAATCACACCACATAGTGATGTCACAAACAGTTGACACCACAGTCATCTAAAGTGAGGTTTAAAATTCATTGGAACCACAAGCTGGTGCATTGCCCTTAACGTGGCCTATTATTATTATGTTAAAGTGACAGTTGGCATTTTTTACATTTAATGGGACTAGATTACAGGCCACAGGGGGGCAACATTTTATTCTTTTATAGGGGAATCCTTTCAGCACTGTTTGCTTTCCCTACAACACTGAAAATGTTAAAATGTGCAAAAATAATATAATAAGAAAGTTGCTTTAAACAGTAAATTCATATTTAAGTTATGTATTTTTTTTTGGGGGGGGGAGGTTAAGTTAACAGGCAACAATTGAAGATTTTTAGGCTGTTCATTTTCACTGGCTGTCATTGAATCACTGACACAGTGTTTGAATGCCATTTTTTTTTTACCATTTTTTTTACCGCCTACATAGAAAGTATAAAGGTTTTTAACATGTGTGTTAAGGATATTAATGCATCCGTCAACCTTGTTAGTTCAAAAATTAACTTTAATATCCCACTAGCAGCACATTTTTTACTCTTAATCTATACATTTGATTGGAACTCTGCTGACACAACATATAGATCCATTGTGATCATGTTTTATTCTTTGCATTCACAGTATGAGCAATGTTTATGTGAGTTCCTATAGTTACATGAGTGTGTGATGTTGGTTCAAAATCCAAACACCCATATGGCAATGGTAGCATGTGTAGCATGACATGACTACTTCCTGAAGCTTTTGCATGACAAAGATTCACGTCATGATTATGTTGTATAGGAAGCTCTTTCATAGAACAGTAGGAACAACATCTAGCACCATCAGGGAATCAGTGCTTATAGATACTCAAATCTGTCACGTTTGATTTTGAGCATAGTGTAAAAGATGAATGACTATCTCATTAGTAATTGCCAAATTGTTTCTCAGTTATGCACTTTTCCCCAATGGAATCCAAAAACAACACAACAAGCACAGAGAGGCTGATAAGAGTTTACTTCAATGCATAGCTCTGAAATCTCCAGCATTTTTCTTAGCAGCGAAGATGTCAGCAATTAGCATGCTATAAAAAAAGCGATCATCTCATTTCTCATCTACAAAGTTATCCACATTTAAGTGATAGCTTTGAAATAGAAAATCAGCATGGGTATGCCACACCTGTGCTCATCAATATGTTTATGCTACATGTATATGAGCTCCTGAAGGGGTGTGGGTAATTAGTGTAATCACAACTTAGCTTTATTTGAACGCGAGTGTTGCATATCCGGTTAATGTGTTCAGCATAGCTCAAACATCCAATAAAGAGGAACTATCACATTTATAATTTTAAGAATATCCTGTTGGATTTCTCATATAAATGTTTTATATTTATCTCAGCAAATGCTAATGATATAAATAGTTTTGCAAAAGAACAACAAAGTGTAGACAAAATGAACATGCCTCTGAAGTAATGGGTATACTGATAATAATAATACCGATATTAACATTCTATTTACTTTCTCATCCGTAGTTCTTTCAGGGAGCATTTTAAAGTTATGATTTTGTCTTAAAATTATGTTAATCTGTTTTTAGTTCTCATTTAAGCAAATGTATAAAAATATATGAATATTGAATGCAAAAATATACATGTCTAATAAATTGATTAGTTTTAGTGCTACCTTGTATTCCACTTACTTATTGTTATCTTATCTTATGGGCAAATTAAAACTAATGCTGAAAAAAGTACACAGAGGGAATCAGGGCCTTCTTTAATAGTGAATGGACCCTGGGCAAGCATTTGCTTGGGCCCCCTGGACCCTGCCCCCTCCCCTGCATGCAATCCCGCCATCCATCGCAATGTTACCCCCCCCACACACACACACACATATGCCATAATTGTTGTGCCATTCAGATGCCAGTAATATTGTGCCTTTCAGATGCCAGTAATATTGTGCCATTCAGAGCGCAGTATTATTGTGCCAGTCAGAGCCCAGTAATATTGTGCCAGTCAGAGCCCAGTAATATTGTGCCATTCAGAGCCCAGTAATATTGTGCCAGTCAGAGCCCAGGAATATTGTGCCAGTCAGAGCCCAGGAATATTGTGCCAGTCAGAGCCCAGGAATTGTGCCAGTCAGATACCAGGAATATTGTGAAATTCAGACCCCAGTAATATTGTGCCAGTCAGATGCCCAGTAATATTGTGCCAGCCAGATGCCCAGTAATATAGTTCCAGCCAGATGACTGTAATATTATGCCAGCCAGATGCCCAGTATTATTGTGCCAGTCAGATGCCCAGTATTATTGTGCCAGTCAGAGCCCAGTATTATTGTGCCAGTCAGATGCCCAGTATTATTGTGCCAGTCAGAGCCCAGTATTATTGTGACAGTCAGAGCCCAGTAATATTGTGCCAGCCAGAGCCCAGTAATATTGTGCCAGCCAGATGCCCAGTAATATTATGCCAGTCAGATCCCAGTAATATAGTGCCAGCCAGATGCCTGTAATATTATGCCAGCCAGATGCCCATTAATATTGTGCCAGCCAGATGCCCAGTAATATTGTGCCAGCCAGATGCCCAGTAATATAGTGCCAGCCAGATGCCTGTAATATTGTGCTAGCCAGATGCCCAGTAATATTGTGCCAGCCAGATGCCCAGTAATATTGTGCCAGCCAGATGCCCAGTAATATAGTGCCAGCCAGATGCCTGCAATATTATGCCAGTCAGAGCCCAGTAATATAGTGCCAGCCAGATGCCCAGTAATAT
This sequence comes from Pelodytes ibericus, assembly GCA_036172795.1. Classification (NCBI taxonomy): domain Eukaryota; kingdom Metazoa; phylum Chordata; class Amphibia; order Anura; family Pelodytidae; genus Pelodytes; species Pelodytes ibericus. The sequence continues at coordinate 121,636,052 of CM069861.1, read as the reverse complement.
AGTGCCAGCCAGATGCCTGTAATATTATGCCAGTCAGAGCCCAGTAATATAGTGCCAGCCAGATGCCTGTAATATTATGCCAGCCAGATGCCTGTAATATTATGCCAGCCAGATGCCTAGTATTATTGTGCCAGTCAGAGCCAGTAATATTGTGCCAGCCAGATGCCTGTAATATTGTGCCAGCCAGATGCCCAGTAATATTGTGCCAGCCAGATGCCCAGTAATATAGTGCCAGCCAGATGCCTGTAATATTATGCCAGTCAGAGCCCAGTAATATAGTGCCAGCCAGATGCCCAGTAATATAGTGCCAGCCAGATGCCTGTAATATTATGCCAGTCAGAGCCCAGTAATATAGTGCCAGCCAGATGCCTGTAATATTATGCCAGCCAGATGCCTGTAATATTATGCCAGCTAGATGCCTAGTATTATTGTGCCAGTCAGAGACAGTAATATTGTGCCAGCCAGATGCCCAGGAATATAGTGCCAGTCAGATGCCTGTAATATTATGCCAGCCAGATGCCTAGTATTATTGTGCCAGTCAGAGACAGTAATATTGTGCCAGCCAGATGCCCAGGAATATAGTGCCAGTCAGATGCCTGTAATATTATGCCAGTCAGAGCCCAGTAATATAGTGCCAGCCAGATGCCTGTAATATTATGCCAGCCAGATGCCTGTAATATTATGCCAGCCAGATGCCTAGTATTATTGTGCCAGTCAGAGCCAGTAATATTGTGCCAGCCAGATGCCTGTAATATTGTGCCAGCCAGATGCCCAGTAATATTGTGCCAGCCAGATGCCCAGTAATATAGTGCCAGCCAGATGCCTGTAATATTATGCCAGTCAGAGCCCAGTAATATAGTGCCAGCCAGATGCCCAGTAATATAGTGCCAGCCAGATGCCTGTAATATTATGCCAGTCAGAGCCCAGTAATATAGTGCCAGCCAGATGCCTGTAATATTATGCCAGCCAGATGCCTGTAATATTATGCCAGCCAGATGCCTAGTATTATTGTGCCAGTCAGAGACAGTAATATTGTGCCAGCCAGATGCCCAGGAATATAGTGCCAGTCAGATGCCCAGGAATATAGTGCCAGTCAGATGCCCAGGAATATAGTGCCAGTCAGCCCCCCCACCCGTTCCCAAGTACTTACATGAACCTGCTACGTGTCCCCCGCCGGATGTCTCCTCAGTGCAGTCTTCCCTCTTGCACGGAGGAGGGAAACAGTCAATGGATATGACGCGACGTCACATCCAGCGTCATTTTTTTTTTTTTTTCCATCGGATGCGGCTTGCCGGAAAAAAGCGTTCACAAGCGCAATGCGCTGTGAACGCGGTAAGAAGGGCTGGGGGCCCACGGAACAGCTGCCTTGGGGCCCCCCAGGAGTAGCTGGGCCCAGGGCAGCTGCCCCGTTTGCCCCGCGTTAAAGACGGCCCTGGTGGGAATTTGTTAGCTACTCATTTTCATAATTTATGGTTTTCCTGGCCAGGACCATATTAAATTACTGAAGAGTGATATTGAGCTGATTTACTCCTATTTTTTTATTTAAATAAAATGGTTAAAATGTTGACTAACAAATAAAGAAAATGCGGAGGCTCTAATTGAACAACAAAACTTATTGAGGGAAAAAATACATACATTACCCAAGAAGAAATAGGTAGACATTTCAATGAATACTGTGATAACTGTAGAACTTTCAGACTGAGGAATCAGTAAAACATATAAATTAATATCTAGCTATATCCAAAATACCAAGGATTACTTAATGCCTCCATAATTAAAGAGGAAGTAGAGAGAGTAATTTCACATTTGGTTAAGCATAATACATTAGGACCTGGAGGATGCGGAAACATGTTTTAATAAGATTTTTAGGAACCATATCACTAACCATCTGATGCCCACTTTCAATAATATTGTAAAACATATAGTATTGTGGTAGTTTCCCCAAAGAGATTATTAGAGAAAAAGTCCTCTCCATTTTAAAGCAGGTACAGACCCATTTCAGTAGCAAATGATGATACTAAACTATTTTAATGTATGAAACAATGAAATTGATACTTGACCAAGAAATCCATTTGCATCAGATTTCTACGATTTGTACCTGAGAGATCTTTTTGTTATAACCTTTTAAGAATAACAGACATCTGGGATTCTGCAAATAAGACAGGGGGCTCATTGCTGACTATGGCTGTTGACACTAAGAAGGCATCCACCAGAATCAGCTTTCTTAGCTGTTGCAAGCCTTTGGTATACATGGCTGGTTCTATACAGCACATATGTTGCTCTATGCCAACCCTTATCCAAGAGCAAAGGCCAAACATCTGCTCTAATTCTATCAAATTAGACAGCGCCATTATCCCCGCTTCTCTATATCCTATATCCTGTATCCTATATCCTGTCAATAGAGCCATTATCTATCAATTTCCAAAATAACCAAGGTATCAAGGCACATAATACAAAGCTAGATTAGTAAAAACCAAATGTATATGCAGAAGACATTAGTATTCCCTTATCGGATGCAAAAAAAACTTGGATTCCTTGATGGAGGAATTTAAAGACTGACTATAGCAACATCTCCAACTATAAAATATATATATTTTTAGGGTTAGCATCTCAGAGTTTCTAAACTTAAGGGAAGCTAGCTCAACAGCAGCTCAGTTAGGTTATGGTTCCTTACCAACTTTATCCTCTAATAGCTTACTAAATTCACTAATTTGATAAGATTACCATAGTAAAAATCAGCTAGTATGTACTTAGGGCACTCTATTCTTCCACATTGTCAAAAAATGTGCACTAAAAACTCAGTTTCATGTCAGAACTATCCCATAACTGTATAAATTAAGCAGGAATTTTTTGCACTGCATACGTCTACTCGTTCACTTTTATCATAATTTATTTATATCTAAAAACTGTGAAAAATATGCATACTTTTGTGCAATCTAAAATGCAGTATTATTCTAAAAACATTTAAAGAAATAATAATGGTCATAAAGGAGAAATGCAAAATGTTCATATTATATGATTATTTAAAAAGATTTTATTGATAAAACAATTTACTTAAAATCCAACTCCTGTATTGTACAGCTGAAATTGATCTAACTTATTTTGTGGTAATTTTAGTCTTTTAAATGGTTTCATAAATTTTATTAACCTCTCGTTTAAAACTCAAATTAGTTTTATTATGCCATCAAAGCCTTTCTATTATTACATCACAATGGCATATATAATCCATTTCCATTGCCTCATTCAGTTTTATCGGATGTCGTTTGTGATGCAATGATAATGCAGAACATTAAAACTATACTTGAGTTATGCGTGGCATTCTGTGACAATGCTTCTGGCCTCTGCAATAACAGACAAAAAAACATTGTTTAATAAAAACATTTCTATGTAAAATATTTTCTTTGCTGCTCTGGCAAAATTGGTGAGGAATATTTATATTAGTACTCATGTCATGCAAGCGAGAATAAATTATAATTGGTTGCCCCTGAATTGAATATAAAGCTATTTTACAAACTGTTAATTGATCTACATTTGGCGTTGAATTTTGTCATGTTTTTTACGCTTCTTAGTCCTTCAAGCCTTTCAAGTCTCTAAAGTAAACTGTTCATGTTCTGTTTCAATTTCATTTCCCATGTAATTGAATAAAGATGAAAAATGAACACGTCTGGTAGCTGGCAAAAGAAAAAAACAACAAAATGTAGTGGCTTGGGGCTGTAATATAAACAATTGCAATGTAATACATATGTTTTAAATTACCTTATATTACACTAATAAACTAAATGCTCATTTAATCATGTTGAAAAATGTCATATTATTTGAAAAAAAAAGGATTTTGTATTAATAAGTGCTGGAGTCACGTAGACCCATTATGTAGCCAAGCCATTACAATGCCAATATGTACACCATGACATTTTTTTACTTTTTTAATATTTTAATGTGCTGCTGACCCTAGTATTTTTTTTTAAACATTTTAAACAAACACCACTACAACAAAATATTAGTAAATGAAACATTGTATGAGAGTAAAGTAATTTTGTAAAAAAAAAAAATTATGAATGGGTATATGTTGGGTAAATCTCATATGGAAAAGCATGTTCTTGTTGACAATAGACTGGGCAACTGTGCACATCTCAGTCAGCTATTGCTAAGGCAAGCCCATTGTTGTGTATTAAAAGAAGAATTGGTTTAAGATGTCAGGTAAAACTTCATCTGGAATATGCAGTGCCACTTTAGTACACAAAAGGGCAAAATTGAAATATAAAGACTGCAAAGTCAGGCTATAAAAATGGTTAAAGAAATTGAAAACTTCAGCTATGAAGAAAGGCTTTTCAAATTGGGATTGTTTTCTCTGGAGAAAAGATGCTTTCATGGGGACATTATTAACTTCATATATTTAAGGTCAATAAAAGGACTTTTTTTGGAGATCTCTTTATAAATCGTACCTTGCACACAACATGTAGGTATCCCTTAATATTGGAAGAAAGGAGCTATCGTCTTAGATACAGAGAAGGTTTGTTTACTGTTAGAGCAATTGTTGAACAGACTGCCATCTGACTTTTTTGACTCAATTCAATCAATATGTTCCAAAAAATAGATCTAGATTTGGGCTGCATACCAGGTTATCACAAAAGAAAGTAGATTATGTAATGTTGATGCAGGGTGAGTCCTACTGCCATGAAGTCAAGAAGGATTTATTTTTCTCTTTGAAGATTTGCCTTCTTCTGGATCAACACATATGGGTGTGTGGAAGGGTTGAACTGATGTGCCACATATCTTTTTTTGACCCAAATTAGCTATGTAATAGGAAGTGGAAACTCCCAAACACTCTTTAGTATGGTCTATCTCTATTTCTACAATGAGAAATAAAGGAATTTTTCCTTGTTACTTTAGTAAAATCTAAAAATATTAAAATATCTCACAAGTAGAAATGCATTTTAATAACAGACAATGCTAACATTAACATATTTAGAGAAAATGTAATGATTCAAAACCTCTCAAACCAAGGAAACTATTGCTACAGATTGAACACATTGTCTGCTTAGCGGGGACGAAAACATCTTCAAATACCAATTCCCCCAATTTATCCTTCTTTTTTTTTTTTAAACTATTTTAATTGTTTTACAGAGTAAATAGACAGTGAGTAATCCCAATGGGTCACTACCCAATAATAGTTGTTCTGAATACCAAGTGGTGTAAATGAACATACTTCTAATTTTGTCTTGAATTGGGCAATCTAACAGCGAAATATAGGAGTTTCAGCATGTGAATTTTTTTTGGAGTGACGTTCCTTATTAAGAGTGGAATTCAACCACTCCGTATGGAGTACATGCTGAAGCTTTGTTTTGAATAGTGATAGTGGGGTTGGGTAAGGCAGTATCCAATATTGAAGAATTGTCTTTATAGTGAGCCTTGAGTAAAAAAAGCATTCAAGAACCCTGAGAGCTGTCAATGTGTTTCATACTAAAAATCATGGAAGCAGGGCGTAGTGGGATAGTGGCTACCCATATGCTTTTGGCAAAGGCAACCACCTGCTTCCAGAAGTCTTGGATGAGTTTGCTGGCCTAGAAACAGTGGAACAAATCCACCCCCTCTGACCCACACTTGGAGCAGCACTCTGTTGCCCTTCCACCTATGAGGAATATTAAACTTTGGGGGGAGTAGTAGGTATAATGCACAATTTTCAGGTGCATTTCCTGGTATGTGGGGTAGGGGAGTTTAAATGATCTAAGAAAGTGAGCAGCCAGCATCTGTGTGTCTAAGTCTGGTAAACTCAATTGCCACCTTCCAAATCCAGCAGTCTCTGAGGTGTGGTCTATGATATCAAATCATAAACTGGTTGTCTGCTAGCGCCCTTTGAAAGAATGGGTTTTTTACCCAGCCCAACCATAATGAGTATCTCCAAGTGGTATTTTGCCTGATTCTAATGAATTTCCATCCTTTAATTGTTGAAAAGAGCAGTGGATTTTGTTTAATATGGTGTGGGATGTCTTAGAATGGTGTGTGCAGTAGAGTTGCCAATGTAACATGGGGGGTAAATTGTTGTTCTAGGTCAACATTTGTAAATTGGGGTAGGGGGGAGAACCAGTCCAACGCATCCCTATAAGGGTCCCCCAAGTTTTAGTCCTTTAGGTTCGGTATGTTAAATTCAAAATTATATCTTGGTTGTTGGAGTTTGGTAAGCGATATTCTGGGACTTCTTCCGCCCTATAGGAAATCATAAAAATGATAATTGAGCAGTATTTCTTCTTTTGTACTTAAAATAATTTGCAAGGCCCGGGGGGAGTACAACAGGCGCAGACAACTGACCATTTTAAGAAGAACTACTCTGCCTAGTAGTGTGATATGAAGTGGTTTCCAATTTTTGGGTTCAGTAATGATCTTTTGTATTGGCTTTTTAATGTTGCAGGAATATAAAGTACTAATGGCTTTAGGGATGATCACGCCAAGATATTCAATAGAGATAGTGTTCCAATGTAAGGATAATGGTGGCATGTGTTGTGGCTTTTTCCTCTTCCTCAAATTCAAGGCCTCTGATTTAGAAAGGTTAATTTGAAAACCTGATTTGTTTTCAATACGTTTGAGGAATTAGAGAATCCAAGGGAGTGAATTCTGGGGATCGAAGACATAGAGAAGGCCTTGTTGTTATGTAATTTGGCAATTACTTGACTGACCTCTAGTTCAAACTATCCTTCATAAGAAGGAACAATCCCGACAGAATTGTAATGGGAATTGACGCTCTTATTTGGTTGCAAGTAGTCACAACCAAAAAAATTGCAGTTTACACGTTAAGTGCTTTCCGTAGCTCTCTTGAAAAATAATTACACCAAAGGCCTAGCTTTTCCTTCTAATGTATAGGTTTCTGTAAAAGACTTTAGCAGACTGATTCAGGCAGCTCTGATTATCAATCTGAAAACCAGACCCCTGAACGGTGGGCGGACTCAGATCATTTTGGTGGTCTGGATGGTCTTATAAATTGAGCCATTCAGGTATAATCAAAATGTCTCTGAATTTGATCAAAATGGGCAAATCATAGACAAAGAGGACCTTAATACTTGGTTCCTGATATCGTCCTGAAGTCAATCCATAACCTGAAAATTAACAAGTAGTCTCGAATGCCCTATGGGAGTTTTCTGATGTTAAAAATATTGCCCGAAACCTGAACCAAAATGTACCAAACCTTCCAAATAAAAATTGATACAAGTTACTGTTGCAATCAATGTTCAGCCAATCAATGTCCTTTATTTTTTGTATAAAAAGTGAGTGTGACAGAACCCTTGGTGCACGGACTGAGTATTTTTGTCAAAGTTTTCTTCCTCGGGACACTCAGCCAGAGCTGAGATTAAGGATTTTAGCCTGGAATCTCTGGATATCTCCTGCCACCCAAACCACTAACTATTTAAAGTTCAATCATAAATTAATTTGTGGAAAATGTAAATGCACTAACTTTGGACAATATTTCCAATTTCAGATGGAATCAACACCTTAAGAATAGGGGAATCCCTAGAGGAATACTTACAATTGTGACATTTTTCATAACCAAATGCACCAGATTTTGTGGAAATTGTTGTAAAAAGTGGCAAAAAGTAGAAATTCATGTATGTCATCTATAAATAAATAATGTGTATATAATCTAGTTTAAACATATGTACAAATCATATCTAATTTTATCCCAAAAAAATCCTTCATATCCATTATCAATAATGTTTAAAATGTTTAGGTGTGATTTAAAATTATGTTCAAATCCTATATTTTGCCAAAATGGCTCTATCACTTTACTATGATTCCAATGGTTTTGCCCCCTTGTTAGCTATGAGAGTTACAAATAATCTGGTCCAGTTATATTTGGAGGGGCAAAAAAACATATATATATATATATATATTAAGCCTTAGAATGATATCATTTGACAGAGTCAACTGGAGATACATCTCTGAGGTACTTCTGCTTTCTGATTGGAGGGATTCTGTCATTCTATGCCGATGATGTTATATTAACTCTCTCTCACCCGGAATACTCTGTGCCAAAAGTATTACGTTGTGTAGAATTCAGTTTTTTTTACAAACTTATTGAATTGAGATCCTCATGAACACATATTTGTTGAATTGGTTGTTCATGTTTGTTTGTTTTTTGTCTTTGGATGATAGAGAATACCCTAATTAGTCTTTTTGCACAGTATACATGTCTGTTACGTTTGTCTTTTATAATAAAATAAAAAAATGTATACTACAAAAATAACAAGCATGTCAGATTAAAAAATAATAATTTCATGTTCTATTTCCTTCCTAACTTTTAAGTGTCAAATATGTGGGTAAAGACAATTTAAATAGCATCCTGGTAAGCATCATGTATGCATGTCTTTTAAAAGTGAAGTAAAGAATTCAAACTTAAATTTTGCACAGCATCTTTCATAATGTACTTTGTGGAACCATGGTGATGTAATCTGGAAATGAGTTGTATACATAAGAAGGTTCAGAGGTTTTAGAGTACTGTGAATTTCATATTACAATAAATAACACATAGCCTGAATAAAACATCAGCAGGATTGTGTCTTAAAAGCAATTTTATTTTTCCAAGAACTCAACTGCAAGAATTTAAATTACAGTACAGTATATCAACTGTTAACAAAATAGTTCTTACAATAAGCAAAATGTTTCAAGGTAGCTAAATGCTATTTAATGTTTTGATGTTCTTTTTTTTTACTGAAAACGTATTCTAGAACAAATACTGAGCAACACACAAAAAAAATTATTCTGTAAAGTTTAAAACTAATTGTTAATATTTCGTTGTAATTTAATTAAATACAAGTCAAAGAACAAGTGGTAGTCAATGACTACCTTCAAAGGTTTTAAGAAGGGCGTCTAAATGGTACATTTCTGTACTGATAACACTTTTCAGGAAAGAGTTCACCACCTTTTTATCTTGAAAGAGAGAAGCTATGGTAGAAACTTTCAGATATATTAAGGGATTAAATGACGGTGAAGAATATAATGTTTGCAATACTGTGGAGTACTAGAACAAGAAAGCACAAATGAAAAATTGGAAGGATTAGGACCTTCCAGTGGAAATTGTAAAGTTTAACACAGGACTGCTTGGGATGTGCATCAGGCTTAATGGAACAAAAAATAAATGTAAGCTTTTGTCATGGTCTGACTGAACAGACCAGTTGCTTCTTGTTTGCTGTCACAATCTATGTTGTTATGAGTTTTGTGTATCGCCCCTAATTCTACTGAAAATTTGTATTCATAAATAGGTTATATTGCATGGCATTGTTAGTTCCATATAATTTAGTTCTGTTGTTTACACGTTCTGAACAATATATATACCAATCGTTTGAAATGTTTAAAACAATCATATAGACTTAAGGTCCTTAAACCCTTCTTGCTTGGTTCACAGTATAAATGCACACTGTTTTGATTTTTTTTTCGTTTTTTCTAAACTGTCCTACTTTTTAGTGACTAAAGGCTTGTAGGATGTCCTGAGTTTAACAGTCAGATAAGGCCACTTTGAGAAGCCTCAGTCTGACACATAAATGTAGCTGATGCTCAAAACAAATTTATGAAATAAAATGCAGAATTTTCTATTTGTTAAATTCAATAGTCTTGTACCAGATATTTTTAACCCTTTCACACCCAAGGGTGCCTGACATGAGGAAGCCATTTTCAGTGGCCTCATCTGAAAAGTGGTACATTTCTGCAGTTCCCTGATAGTGAGATTCAAAGCACAGCTCATTGTGGGTAAACACGATCAGATGTTAAGTACAAGATGTTCCATGGCATCTTACGGGCCTTTGAGACAGTATTTTAGGGCAGTATAGAATGTCATACAGCCACTATGGTGTTAACATTTTCTATATAAAAAATAGATCATATGGCACTAAATACACAACATGAATCCCCTGGATGAAAATAGTTCCACCACAAGAACATGATAGAAATCTTAACAGTGAGATAACTTTATGTTAAACAAACATATGGCAAATGATGTAAGCAATTATCCTCAAGTATGTTTCAGTTGTTTGTTGTTCACTTGTAACTAAAAATAGAATGCAATCTCTATACTCTTTAAAAATTATATAAATGTTCTGAGATAAACTGAAAGGGAAACATTCATGATGTGTTAAAGGATATTGTTTTTGTGAATTAAATGAACACGTTTACAAAGTGTAAGTAAAAAAAGAGATTACAAGACGAGATTATAATGTATGATTCTGAATAAAATGAGCCACAAGCTCAAATATTTGGTAAACAACAAAACATGATAAAAAAAACTAAAAAAACAATAAAAAGATTAATATAAAGCAGACTGGCAATATATATATATATATATATTTACAATGATTTGGGATCCTAGGCAGGTATCCTTTAATAAAACAACTTTAATAAAAAATTACATTTCAAGTGTAATGTATATAACGTATAACTTATAACTTTTTATCTTGAAAGGGAGAAGCTATGGAAGAAACTTTCAGATATATTAAGGGATTACTTCAAGTGTTGATAGTGTCTAAAGAGGGCCTGTGATACATATGGCCTCACTTTTATAATGTTGAGCAATGATTTGATTTATTTCCTAATTGTAGGTTTATTTCTCAAAAAAATAATTTGACCACAAGATGTAGTAGCAAATTCCCCAACTACTTTTTAAACCCATTTGTCTAAACTATGTTTTGCAACTTGGTTTTTAATTTTCCACAGTTCCCTGTTTAGCAAATAGACCCACAGGGATCTTAATTACATATAAAAAAAATATAGAACAAAATTGAATATGGCATAGCATAGGTTTGCTGTAAACATAACATATAGATATTGACCATTATCTTATGATTGTCTTTCTATGTATGCTGCTCATTACATAGTAATATGTCTATAGTACTAAACCTATTAATCCCTATGTTACAGGACTGTTGTTAAATTTGTGTACCCTTTTGTGACAGTGGCTGTTTTAACATGTCTGTGGTGTTTGAGTTTAGCTGTAATTTTCCTCTTTTTTATGTAATGTATATTATTTACTGTGTTTATCACCATAAAAACGATTTTCTTTAGATACCATTATTTTCATCATATGACATAATTTACTATAAAAAATTATAAAATACGATGATAAAATTGAAAAAACACACTTTTCTTACTTTGACCTGAAAAATATTTCACAAAATTACAAACAGTAATAAATGGTTTCTAAATTTTGCCCTGGGTTAAGAAATATGTTTTTTTTTTTTTTACAAGTTATAGGGCAATAACCAAAATTTGTGTTTTTGTTTCCTAACCATTTTCTCCAACAGTGAACTTTTGACCCCAACCCTAAACCTAAATATTTCCCTAACTATGAATCTAGCACTTGCACTAACCCTTATTGTAACCCTAACTCATCTGTATCTGTAAAGTGGAATTCTAAACCTAACCCTAATTGTAACCCTAACCCCCTAGATCAATGTAATCTTTCTTTCAATGTAATGTTGCTGACTGCTTATATGAGTAGTCAATCAGCAGCAACAGAGCAACAGGAGTGATTTCTTATCACTTCTGTCTCACTTGCCAGATATGGGCATGCGCCATATTGGAGGAGCATGCTCCTCTCCAATGTGGTGACAGCGATCACCACTTGGGATAAACATGGTACCCGGGGGAAGGCAAATTCCGGTGCTGCATGATGCCTCAACATTGAGGCCTCATAGCAGCACAAGCAAAGCAGCGATCAACAATGCCGGTTTTTGGGCAGGATGTCATGAAGCGACATGTTTGTGATGATGTACATGGTACATCCAATGTCGGGAAGGAGTTAATATGATATTCCTTTATAGGCATTTGTTTATTTTCTTTCGGAAATAACTATATTGTGTGTGTGTGTTATAAAGCTCTCATGTATGAAATACAATGAGCTTCTTGATATACATGTCAAATGCTAGATAAACTTTTATGGATGAGATTGACACAGTCGTTTCTCATCAAACTGTTCACTGATTTTTTGATACTTTTTACTAGATTAATGCCAATCTATGCCAGTGTAACATATTTTCCTTCCTTAGGCTTATCATTTAAAGGATGTAATTCAGCAAGAATGCACTGCAACAATGCATTAACATATGCTCATATTGAGCCCCACATGTTTTGATTAACTTTTACACTGCCTTTTATTTTCTAACTTAATAAATGCAGTTCTCCCATAAATTGGGCTGGTTAAAGAGCGAAGGGGAAAAAAATCATGGTTCACTGCTTTCTCCATCACTGTCTTATCCCTTATGTTTAAAGGATATGATATATTATTTCTGATTGGGGAAAAATGTTGAAGGAAGGTGAATTAATCTACAAAGCTTTGTGGAAAAAAGCTCCACTGAACCAGAATGTTACCGCTCCAGAAATCTATAATTGAAACTCAGAACTCATCTCTTTCTGCTTTCTCATTACCTTAAAATTACACCCCTCATTGATTTCCATGGCCTCATACGTAATTATCAGATATTTGTAGTGTCATGAAATGTCCCATATAATCATACTTTTGATCAAAATAATGTTATGCATGATCCAGAGTCAATAAAAAATGCACATTAATGTTATTTGTTATTTTATAAGTTATTGATGTTTTATATTTATTACAAAAATCATGATATGTAACGAGTGAAATGGTGAAAGCTGGAATATTGTTTTGTGCAATGTTTACTTGATGTCTGAGATAATGCTTCACTATGGAAAACATATTTTTAGAACTCTAAAATAACCTATATATATTATTATAGTATAATATTTTATTTTATAATACTATAATATTTTATTTATTAAGTACATCCTTCCTGATGTTTACTAAATCATTAAATATTTTAGATATTTAGATGGTTAATTCATTTTCTACATCAGTGATGGCCCACTGGAGATCTGAGGGCCCCCTACTTTTGATTTAAAAAACTCATACGTATATCGTTATCTCATGAGATTAATAATTCTGCCTCCCCAACCTAAGCACCCACCCCACTAAAAAGATGGACATTATATTATTATAATACTGTGAGTTATATTGATACAAAAAGTGACAGTGCGCTAAAGTGTCAAACCAAGGTGCAAAATACAGGATATGTATCAGAAATATGACTCACGTAAATGTGGTCTCACAGATGGTTACAAATGATTTCTTCAAGTTGTATACGTATCTCCAAACAAATAAAACAGATGTTAGAGCATATACAGTACAATTTTAATAAGAAACATAAAATATCTTACACTTAAAAACATGAACAGATGATCCAAGATATCAATCCTGACAGGAACAATCAAGCCCCAGGAAGGTGAGAAGAAGTAGTGCCAAGCAAAACGCGTTTCGCCCTTCTAGTGGGCTTCCTCAAGGCAATGCCTAGCCTTGAGGAAGCCCACTAGAAGGGCGAAACGCGTTTTGCTTGGCACTACTTCTTCTCACCTTCCTGGGGCTTGATTGTTCCTGTCAGGATTGATATCTTGGATCATCTGTTCATGTTTTTAAGTGTAAGATATTTTATGTTTTTTATTAAAATTGTACTGTATATGCTCTAACATCTGTTTTATTTGTTTGGAGATACGTATACAACTTGAAGAAATCATTTGTAACCATCTGTGAGACCACATTTACGTGAGTCATATTTCTGATACATATCCTGTATTTTGCACCTTGGTTTGACACTTTAGCGCACTGTCACTTTTTGTATCACTATTGTTTTATGTATAAGGCACTTGGGGTAGTTGCCTGACAGATTTGCAGCTTGTGTAAAATAGGACAAGCGCCATTTAAACCTCTACACTTTTTTGCACATCACTGTGAGTTATATATCATGACTGGAACTTGTAATAGAATGTAATCCAAGACTTATAGTTCAAAAGACACCTTTAGTGACATTATCTTTAGTGTGTTGCATTTTGTGAAATTATTCCTTTACTATATCCAAAAACCGAGCAAGCCATTAGCTTATTTAAAATCGAATGCTTATCTACTAATTAGCTATTATACTGCTCTATGATGAATCTTTAGTACATAATGATGTAAATCGATGACTGTTCTGAACTAGAGAAATCTGATTGGGGAGATTCCGATTCTGAGTAGTTCATGTTTCACAAGGATTATCATTTTTAGGTATAAAAACTATTTAAAACAACTTAAAAAAGAATATTGTTAGAACTTGTCTTTAACAAGTTGATTTATAAATATTGATTTATACATATAAAACAATATGTTTGATGCAGCTCTGAATAGTAGGTTTGTGATGCCCAATTGTTAGGTGTAACAGATAGTCAGATTTTGAGTAGACAATTGCTTATGCTTTTCTGCTTGATGATCTGGCAGTAAATGCTAGAGGCACAGAAAAGATAAATGCTTTTTCTCATACTAGTAATACGCTGTTTATATAACTGCATGAAGTTTCTCTAACCTTCAGACATGTCATCCATTATCTGTAAATGGAGTTACACAGACCCCTTTTGAACACATTGCATGAGAGAAATAAAACAAAGCACACATTTATTTTACAAATGATGAGTTTTTTGTTTAGGTTTAGTATTCACAATTAACTTTTCAAATAGTTACAGAAATTAAAGTACATAGAAGTACAGTAATAAGCAAACCTGAAACTGGTTGAACTACATACACATAAATCTATCAACAATGTGCGGTACAAAAATAAAAAATGTATGGATAACTTAATCAACTGCTATAACAAACAAAGAAAATATATAACTGGCACAGGAATGAATAAATAAAAGATTAATTTACAAATACCACAGGAAATTTTTGGATTTGTATACCAGAGTTAACATTTCTACCCAATGGCCAGAGGATTGTTGAACATGGCGAGGAACTATAATTAGTATACTGCTACTTTGGAGTTAACTTTACCTACAGGTGTGCATTATATTATAAGAATACACGTCGAATTATATTGTTGCACATGAATGCTAAAGGTGATCATGAAAGGCAGTGTAAATTATAGAGTATAATGTGCTTGATTTTTGCATGGCCAATATTTTACCATGCACTACTTTATGCCACCCCCCATTACACTTCACAAGTGCTCCACCTTGCAAGGGTTTATTTATAGCCACTCACAGCCACATAGAATAAATAATAATCTGTAAATAACTGGCAAACACAAAACACAGACTTTACTAAAAGCTAACAGGCAATTGGCCTATCTTCAATCCCCATATATAAGTAAATTATTATTATGGTTTTTTTTTTTTGTTGCATTGGAAAATTATACAACTTACAATTATCAAATTTCATTAGCGCACATATAGAAAAACATAAATAACAAACATACTGCAGAGTTCACGGCCCACCCAAACATAACCTGAATTCCTGCGTTATATAAAAATCAGGAACCTCACACCGTAGCAGGATATCTCCTTGGCCATCTATCCCAAATCCCTTAAAATGTTTCCATCTTTTAGTTTGCATGGAAATACCCCTGTTTCAGGTAAATAAGTAATTTAATTATTTAATTAAGAGATGGGGTTTAGATTATAGTTTTTAGTATCCCACACTGTAATTGTAATTGCATCGTATAAAATGACTTTTATGAATTATTTATAAATAACTTGACATATGACTTGTTTTCACACATGACAAGCTGAGTGCTATCATTAATACTTATATCACGTGCACCCTTTGGCACTTAGGCAAATTATACAGTCTCATAATTTACAAAAGAGCACTTAGTGCAAAAAGTAAACCATAGGTTTGAAACAGATTTATTTTTATATTATTTGTTGCATTGTTAGTATGTTAAAACATGGAGCATCTATGCTTTGTGTAAATGTGTACATATATATATATATATATATATATATATATATATATATATATATATTTATATATATACTATATGGTTGTGTTTATATGTAAAATGTTACTAGACCCCATTTCTACCTCTGTGAATATAGTATTTGGATAGTGGCTTGAGTTGATTATAGCAATAGTAGATCAAAATTATTACATTATGTGATGTAACACAATATTTTACATTTCAAGTAAAGTGGTAGTTTTTACAGTATTTTGCCATAGCATTTTGAATGCTCTGTATTTTAAATAAATTGTAAGAAATAAAAATTTAAATATACCTATCCTGCATCTTGTTTAAATCCAACTACTGTATGGTAACAGAGTAACTTACATACAGTTCTTGTTTTACTACATGTTATAATTACAATTTTTTTATCGTTAAAATACTGTATAAAACAACTATTGTTTACTTGCAATGTAAAATACTGTGCTACATTCTCACCCATTTCTTTATGATACTCCCCATATTAGGCCAAAGCCGACTTTTTTTAGCACCCCTTTTAGCATCTCTTTTTCCTTTACTACCTTTCTAGAAGGAAGAGGGTAGAGATCCCAGAACATAGTAAAACCACTTCATGTAGGTATTAATATTAGGGTCTAGGATACATTTCACCGCTGACAGTACAGTGCGGCAGTTTCAACGCAGTTTCAAGCGCTGAAAGTTCAGTAACTCAACTAACCCAAAGCACTGATACAACCCTAAAGCTAACTCCTAACCCCCAACCCAAATACTAACCCCCTGTACTAAACCCAAAACCCTAATACTAATCCTAATACTAACCCCTAATACTAACCAGAACCCTAATACTAATCCTAATCCTAAACCCTAATTCTAACCCTAATATTAATCCTAATACTAACCCCTAATACTAACACTAATACTAACCCAGAAACCTAATACTAATCCTAATGCTAAGCCCTATCACTAACCCCTAATACCAACCACAAACCCTAATCCTAATTCTAAGCCATAATACTAACCCCTAATACTAATGCTAATACTAACCCAGAACCCTAATACTAATCCTAACACTAAACCCTAATTCTAACCCTAATATTAATCCTAATACTAACCCCTAATTCTAACCCAGAGCCCTAATACTAATTCTAATACTAAGCCCTAATACTAACCCCTTATTGATTTTTATATGTGATAGTTACTTATAGTCAGAAACTCAAGTGATGTGACTAAAATCAACATATTCATATGCTGAACACTGACAAATTGTCTCTCTTCCATAAATTACTTATCTCATAATAAAATGACAGTGGTAGACATTTGGCATGAATAAACCCTGTCTACTTTGTTTAATAAATAGTGAATTTACCAGCCAAAGGGCATTGGTACACAGATTTGGCATTAATGAGAAGGCATTTAACGAAATAAAGAACAGACTGCATCTTTTTTTTCCTAGAGTCCTTGGCTTAGTATGGAAAACAAGCTTAAAGATAAGAATTATCTTAAAAGGAGGAAACCTTCTAACCTGTTCAAAGTAAAACCACTATCAAGATTGCAACTACAGTATTTTTAACAGTGTGAATTATTTTGTGAACATTGAAGCTGCCCAGTGATTTCTAATGTTTCAAAGATTTTTCAGCTGAATAAACCTACATTTTTGCATAGTTCAATGCTGCTGATTTTTAGGTGGATGCAATTAATGTAACAAAATCAAAAAGCAAATGTTGTTATTCTATCACCTGAGATGAAGATTTGCTGATCTAAATTATTCTTGCACTTCAGTTTGCACAAGGGGGAAGGGGTGTGTGTGTGTGTGTGTGTGTGTGTGTGTGTGTGTGTGTGTGTGTGTGTAATGTACTGTGCCTAAAAAACTGTGATCTTAGAGCCAATTTAACAAAATAGTTAAATATAAAATAGTACAGTTACACAGTTGCTAGAAATACAATTTGAAGGATAAGCAGATTTAAACAGGTTTTTTTTCATTCCTGAATATAAGTAGGCCATTATTATTTATACATTTTTATTTTGTATGAATTGGCTTCTTTAAAAAACAAGTAGGACTATTAATAATGTATAGATTAATATGTGTTACCTATTTATCACATTCACCTTACAGAAGAGGTTGTGGTAAAAGTTGTTTTATTTTAATGCAGTCTGAAACTCCATCTGTCATGTCGCATTTGCTCATCTTGAGGAAAAAAAGTATTTACTGAAAAAAGAATAAACCAGCAAATTACAGACAGTCATTGTCAATGTTCATGAAAAATTTAAAAGTGAGCAGTGCACATTTACTGTAATGTTAATTGACTGTGGTTTTGTGGCAGTAGCAAAATTACCAGTGGGAAGGATATGATATACAGCCACTTTAAGTGTGGATACCACTTTGGTTCTGTACTCTTGTACTGCATAAATTGTAGTGAAAGAACAAGAATCCCTGCCAGGGATGGTTTGTAATTTGGATAAGTAGAAGCAATTACGGTTAGATCCTGAATTTCATAATGTGTGTTATAGGCATTGTGGATTGTTTCAGAATTTGAGATTTCCCTTTCATTTATATTTGTAACTTAATCTATATAGATAATGCCTTTGTACCTTAAAAAAGGATACAAGATATGCTTTTCCATAACCTACAGATATATATTTTTATGTTCTTCTGTGAAGCAGTTTCACAATGGCATCAAAAGCAAGGCCTAGTACTGTAGTAAAAACATTTAATTTCTTTTAAACATGGCATTTCTAGAATGTGCTACATGGTTGGTTGGATACATACACTATATGACCACCTGCCTAATATTGCGTAGGCCCCTTTTCAATGGCAAAACAGCCCTGCCCTGTCGAGGCATAGACTGTCTTAGACCTCTAAAGGTATGTTGTGGTATCTGGTACCAATGTTTAGGTAGGTGGTACATGCCAAAATAACATCCACATGAATGGCAGGACCCAATATTTCCCCACAGAACATTGCCCAAACCATCAAACTGACTCAAAAAATGAGACAAAGATAAATCATTTCAGAACTATTTCCACCTTTAATGTGACCTATAAACTGTACAACTCAATTGAAAAAAATCCTGAAATCTTTTAGATAGAGGGAAGAAAAAATATAAAAATAAAATAATGTGGTTGCATAAGTGTGCACACCCTCTTATAACTGGGGATGTAGCTGTGTTCAGAATTAAGCAATCACATTCCAAATCATGTTAAAAAGGAGTCAGCATACACCTGCCATAATTTAAAGTGCCTCTGATTAACCCCAAATAAAGTTCAGCTGTTCTAGTTGGTCTTTCCTGAAATTTTCTTAGTCGCATCCCACGGCAAAAGCCATGGTCCACAGAGAGCTTCCAAAGCATCAGAGGGATCTCATTGTTAAAAGGTATCAGTCAGGAGAAGGGTACAAAAGAATTTCCAAGGCACTAGATATACCAAGTGGAGAAAATATGGCACAACAGTGACATTACCAAGAACTGGAGCTCCCTCCAAAATTGATGAAAAGACGAGAAGAAAACTGGTCTGGGAGGCTACCAAGAAGCCTACAGCAAAATTAAAGGAGCTGCAGGAATATCTGGCAAGTACTGGCTGTGTGGTACATGTGACAACAATCTCCCGTATTCTTCATATGTCTGGGCTATGGGGTATAGTGGCAAGACGAAAGCCTTTTCTTACGAGGAAAAACATCCAAGCCAGGCTACATTTTGCAAAAACACATCTGAAGCCTTCCAAAAGCATGTGGGAAAATGTGTTATGGTCTGATGAAACCAAGGTTGAACTTTTTGGCCATAATTCCAAAAGATATGTTTGGCGCAAAAAACAACACTGCACATAACCAAAGGAACACCAAACCCACAGTGAAGCATGGTGGTGGCAGCATCATGCTTTGGGGCTGTTTTTCTTCAGCTGGAACTGTGGCCTTAGTTAAGATAAAGGGAATTATGAACAGTTCCAAATACCAGTCAATATTGGCACAAAACCTTCAGGCTTCTGCTAGAAAGCTGAACATGAAGAGGAACTTCATCTTTCAGCATGACAACGACCCAAAGCATACTTCCAAATCAACAAAGGAATGGCTTCACCAGAAGAAGATTAACGTTTTGGAATGGCCCAGCCAGGGCCCAGACCTGAATCCGATTAAAAATCTGTGGGGTAATCTGAAGAGGGCTGTGCACAGGAGATGCCCTCGCAATCTGACAGATTTAGAGTGTTTTTGCAAAGAAGAGTGGGCAAATTTTGCCAAGTCAAAATGTGCCATGCTGATAGACTCATACCCAAAAAGACTGAGTGCTGTAATAAAATCAAAAGGTGCTTCAACAAAGTATTAGTTTAAGGGTGTGCACACTTATGCAACCACATTATTTTATTTTTAGATTTTTTCTTCCCTCTACCTAAAAGATTTCAGTTTGTTTTTCAATTGAGTTGTACAGTTTATAGGTCACATTAAAGGTGGAAAAAGTTCTGAAATGATTTATCTTTGTCTCATTTTTTTACGGCACAGAAACCTGACATTTTACCAGGGGTGTGTAGACTTTTTCTATCCACTGTATATGCTATATGTTTGAATATGGCATGTGTATTTTTTTTTTTTTTTAGATATTATGATTAATAGTAACCCACAATTGTTGCTCTATTTCATTTCAAGAATACATTCTTCCTATCTTTTTGATATTTTCATTGAAAATGTTTTATTACATCTACATGATTAAGCACAGAGCTAATGTGTTTGCCCATGTTTAAATATAATCATTACAATAAAGTTGTGCTACATGCTTAAATACAAAATAACTACCTTCCACTTTCAATTAGAGCAAATAAATCAGAAAGCAACCACATAATTGTCTATAAACGTAATTCAAATGAATTGTTAGAGTTATTAGAGAGCACATTTGCAAAATGAATTATTGTAATCAATCACTATATTAACCTTGATAATTCCATATATGTTATTAAGGGATCACAACATTTTTTTTTTTAAATATTACCCATTTAACTTAAATAAAATCAAATAATACCATCACCAAGATTTGGGCAAAAAACAGAGAGCTTGTGGTGTGCCCATTATTCACCCCTAATCTGTGAGCTAAATCTAAGAGCATTATCATAAGAAGTGTCTCTACCATAAAATATAACTTACAGCTAGCACATAAACATCAAATGCAATACTTTAGAGTAACTGGCAGCACATAAAATCACCCAGGGACATGTAGCTGATGTAGCACTGAGTGCTGCATTCTAGGTATTTGAGAGATGCAATCTCTCTTTGCTTGCTGGGAAGGAATAGCCATCCATCAGTTGGATAAAAAGGCTGTGACATGTGCAGTTGTTACAGTGTGTAAATGCCTAAGGTCTTATATCATGAGGACACATATACTATGGGAGTCATTCTTGGAAAAAATGAAAAATTGAGAATTTTCCTATAGTCTTCTACTATTTGAACAAATTTCCATTTTTATATGTTCATATTGACAAAGTGATATATGTATATACAGTAATTACATTTTTATTGTATACAAAAACAGTATACCTATTCTTAACATGACTCTAAGAACTACTAAAAAAATGACAGTTGCATTTATTAAAAAAAACAAAAACAATATGTATAACATGTATTTTTTATCTCGATTTGAATAATGTGATCATCTTACTGCTTATCAGGTTTCAACAGATAATTCAGGTTAAAAATTTTCCTTATCCTGGTTGAATGATTTTTTTAAAAGTTACACACTTCTACATTATTTTCCAATTTCTTAAAGAACAAAATAAAAAAACATTTGCATAAGGCCTATGAATTCTTATTGTATAGAGTTTGGGTTTCTGGTTCTTGCTTAGACAGTTTTAATAAATACTTAAACAACTGTCAAATGTTTCAAATTATGGTTAAATGAAAGATTGCTTCAAGTGTGTTGCTTTATTGAGCACTGTTTGCTCCAAATAGAATGATCAGGGAGCAGACATGTTGTTTAGCGTCTTTGGTCAAATGGATCAGATCTTCCTTAGTCTGACCCAAGGTGTCAGTCTCCTGATGGAGCTATACAAGCAGAAAGTGCTCAATAAAAAACTTTTCAATTTACAATTCTACTTTTGATGCAAACTTTCAATTAAAAATAACTCTCTTGTGTTGCCAACAGTTGCTAATGACCACGAAATGGATGGATGAATTATTTAAAAAAGTAATTATAATATATAAATCTGATTTTCTATCTATATGTATGTATAGACACTGTTTATGTTTCATACTTCTTATTTAGGATTCATTTTATTTAATCTGGTTTTGTTATGTGCAGTCATAAACTTTTGTAAGTGCATGATAACAAATAATTAAGGCATGCATACTATCTACTTAAAGCAAGTAAGCCAAAACATATATATTACAAAGTGTATAATAAATGAATAATAATGTATCAATGCTCTCTCTCTCTCTCTCTATATATATATATACACACACACACACACACACACAAAACACACACAATGTACACACTGTAGAGTAAATAAGTTAAATGCAAATAGGGAATCTTTTTTAAAGACCACATTTAAACACTCAGAGTAGCAATAGCCTCTTTGTTATATACAACACTGGCACTGAAAGAGTTAAAAAAAATCATGCTTAAAAGATAAACCTTGTTGAACTGGAAACAGCAACAAACTCTGTTGTTAAGAATGTCACAAGGGAATGTGTTTTCTTTATCTGTGTGTGCATCAGGTCAGTTCTCTTGTCTGGAATTAAATAGATTTTCTTTCTCCTTTGTAACAATACATCAGCTCTTTAGTTCCTTGGGGTCATTATTGTTGCCTGTAGTGCACAGCAGGCTTATGTGGCACGGACCCAGTTAGGTGACATTGGTTATGCAATGTTACATATAAGCATTAGTTACATTCATTTACAAATACTCTCTCTCCCTCTAGAGAACTACTCTAGGTCAGATCAGCAAATGAGCATTATTCACTTTCCAGTAGTCTACACACAACAAAACAAAAATGATTAAAAATTAGAATACTGTCACCAATAAAAAGCCCAGTGTAAAACGATGTTACATTATTTACTTGTAAATGCATATATACAATTAATTAATGCAATAAAAAAGCCAGCAATGTTCAAAATCAGTTGCAATACATATAAAATGTAATTAAACATCACTGTTTTATTTGTTACATAGACAGATTTAAAGGTTTCCTGATAACTGCTGTAAACCCCACCTGGCCACCTGTTTGCAAGAATTGGTGTACCCACAATTAACATAACTGAACTGCAACATTTAGTAACTGTCATTTATGGCTATACATATTTATACTGTCCTCAAAAGTGTTTAGAATATTGATCAAAATTTGCATTTTTATAATTAGCTTTTATAGTTATTAAAACTATGATTGTTGCTAAAGGAAGCTAATAATAAGTTGTTTTGGTATTCTTTTACCACACACTGCCTTCATTTGCAGGCATTTGCTCCTCAGGTAAACAATGACATATAATATTGTATTGTTACCTCACCTATGCCGAATCAGTGTTACCCTTAACATATGATCTGATCTGAACCATTTTAAATGGACACCATATCCCTCATATAGTGACACAAAAATGGAAAATAAAGAACAGACTGCTTATTTCAGTCACACATATCTGTAAATGTGTCATATGAAAAAGGAACAGGCATCTAATATTGAAATTATAATTTGTTTCTAAGAATTATATGATCCTCACTTTTAATCAAAGAATTCACACAAAAATCTCCTCCTTCTACATGTTGAATGTATAAAACATTGGAGTATTTACTAAATATGCCATTTAGCACAGTAATGCTCAACTACTGTTATCTTTCTGACTGGTAAAGTATAAGGTTCTAATGTTATAAGGTTCTAATGCTTCTCTGGTTTCTGACTAACTTCTTAGGACATATGTACCTGTTTCAGCATATACTTTAAAACGTTTTCTCAACCTGTCTAACCTCAGGACCCACATTTGTCCTTGGTCATTAAATCACGACCCAAAAATAATTAATTTCCAAAACATTATAATTTATTCCACAAAACAATTTGTGCAGTATTCCACAATCTATATATGCACTGTTCAAAACATAAAGAAACTAAAACACAGAGCTTTTCCACAAAATCATCATGCTCATTCTAGCTCTATGCATGTTCTAAAAAGTAAGCTATAAGTTGAGCACTTTACTTACCATTCCATGTCACAAAATTGGAGTAGGTTGAAACTCGTTCTCTGATAAAACTTCTCAAATATGGAATAACTCTACAGAAACCATCACAACTAAAATTGCTAAAAAATGACCGCTTTACTGCAAATAAGTCACATGTGCTTTTTAATGTGCACCCTGTATATGTACAGATGTAGTATGCTTACTGTTAGTTAGATTTGACTCTCTTATCTGTAACTTTCTAACTACAGAGTTCTCCTTGCAAGTCAAGGAAGACTGATCAAACAAACAAGGCTTAACTTAGATAGTTAGTGGTCAAGGAACAATACATCCATATTTACATGTATTTTAGTTTATTTGTATAACTTGTATCAGTTTGTATTTTTCTTTTGTGGTCAAGTGGTCCACAGGGTCGACAGAACATCATCAAATTTTGCATTACAAAGTCCAGTAAAGGTCCACCCCAGGACATATTTGAAAATGAGACATCTTAATGTATAATTCCCGAAAAAGCAGCTCATTAATGTATAATTGATGTGTAACATATATAGACATTTTACCTGTTTATACATGTATATTTGGTATTGTAATACTTAGGATTTTATTCACACTCGTACTGTCTATCAGAAATTGTGGCACACTTATGATTTTGTCAGTTTGCCATAGTAGGTGAATAATATCTGAAAGGCTTTGAAAACACAGATGGTCCAGTGCACAAAGTTCTTAGAAAAAATACACTGCTGTGTCATGAAGCAGCTGTGAGATGATATGCAGATTCAGATGCTGTAGTGTTTGAACTTTTAGTTGGAAAGCAATTCTTTGATGGAAATGATGATGAAAATGCATGCAGGAGAATAACAAATGTACACGTATAGTGTTCTATTATATCTTTCTTTGTATGCTTTTTAGCTTTTGTAGTTTCCGTTATATGTGTTTAAAAATGCTCTACAGGATGCACATTGCTAAATTGTGTTTTTCGTAATCTTTCAAGACTACTATTTAATGTAGGTCATGTGTAAGTATTCTATTGGGCAGCATGTAAAATATAGAAATCTTGTATTTAATAAATGTATTGTATCATAGCTCTGTGTGCCTGAGGGGAGTGTAGATGTGTTGTACATTACACTGGTAATGATGAGGTTAAAATTTAGGTTTTATTCCTTTTTTCATTTGTCAAGGACTTTTGGCTGCAAAGATAGAAAAAAGCATGGTTCAAAAAACATGAATGTAATCTATTGCATAGAACACCCATTAGGACCAGAGGGAATAAATCTCAAACAGAGCACAGTTTTATTGAACCATTTTCACAGCCGGGAAAATTTGATGAAGATCCTGTAAATCAGGGGTGCATAGCTTAGTCTTCAAGAGCTGCTTAAAAGTCAGAGATTTGGGGTTTTTCTCATTAATAAGCCACTGATAAATTAACTCTGCATGTAAAGTTATATATTATCTTTCAAAGCTATTGAGAATGAGAGCTCTAGGTATTTACAAATGTTTTGGTCTAGCAATATATTAGCAATTAAAAGGATGTTACTGTCCATTGTTAATGATAAAGCTATAAATTGGATGTGTAAATTTATATATTCAGATACACACAAAAATGACATTTCTGTTTCTGTTTTGTCCTGTTCAGATTTTGTCTGGGGTCATATGCCACAAGAAGGGTAATGATAATTTCAAAGATGTTGTTGTCATAGGAACAATTACAATGTCCTGAAGGTTTATGTTTTGTTTTATGTGCTGTAGACAGGGATGCCTGAACCAATGGGCAGTGTGGCCATTTTCCCACGCCATCAACATGAAAGGGAGGATCAGAGTCTGGCTCAAATCCTCCCCCCCCCCCCCAACCAGAGTACTAAAGCGCAAAAGAATTTTGGAAGAAAGCAGGAAAAAAATATTTCTTAACTGAGGTCCCCTTGTTCTGCAATTGCAGGAATATCATGGATGGGGAAGGGGATGATAATACTTTTTTTTTATGGTTTCTTTGATAGATATTTTTATAATGCTTCAATATTTTTCTATGTATATGTGGGTTTGAGATAAGAAGGAGCCCACTTCTAAGAATTTTGTCTTGGGGCCACCAGTGTTTTAAAGTGGACTCATACAGATTAACATTAGTTGGTACTATATGTTGTTTTAATCAAAATAGGCTATTATGATAATTACATAATATATATTAACAATACTAATTATTTTTGTGGTTATTATTATTATTATTATTATTATTATTATATACTTGGTATACAAAAACTCCTCTTGTTATGATCACTTAAGAAATTTTTATGTACAGTAAATCTACCCTCCTTTTTGCTTTCTTTTGTTTGAAAATAGGTGAAGCTTGGTAATATAAAACTGAAACTAAGTTATTATTTTAGTATGTCTATTAATTATCATAACTTTAACTGTAACATTTG
This sequence comes from Pelodytes ibericus, assembly GCA_036172795.1. Lineage (NCBI taxonomy): Eukaryota > Metazoa > Chordata > Amphibia > Anura > Pelodytidae > Pelodytes > Pelodytes ibericus. Next base: position 121,609,745 of record CM069861.1, on the reverse strand, counting down.
ATTTTCAAATATAATGTCTGCACGACATGTTATACATCTAGTAACATAGTAACATAGTAACATAGTAATTTAGGTTGAAAAAAGACACAAGTCCATCAAGTTCAACCCTTCTACCTATCATTACAGCTTTTGATCCAAAAGAAGGCAAAAAACCCCTAAGGAAGCTATTTCGAATTTTGCCTCCTGGGGGAAAAAATTCCTTCTTGACTCCAAGAGGCAATCAGATTTCTCCTTGGATCAATAAGCTCTTTTATTAATGCTTATTCTATTATTAATAGCCCTGTATGTTCTGCTTTCCTAAAAAAACATCCAAACCATTTTTAAATGCATCTATTGTGGTTGCTAGCACTACCTCTCTTGGCAGTGAGTTCCATAACTTTATTGTCCTAACCGTAAAGAATCCCTTCCTTTGCTGTCTATGAAATCTTTGCTCTTCCAGTCTGAGGGGGTGACCTCTTGTTCTTTGTACCTTTCTGTTAATGAACAGGTCACTGGAGAGCTCTTTATATTGGCCCTGCAAATATTTATATAATGTTATCATATCCCCTCTGAGACGCCTTTTTTCTAACGTATATAAATTCAATTTTTTAAGTCTCTCTTCATAACTAAGATCCTCCAAACCCCTTATTAATTTTGTAGCTCTCCTTTGCACTTTTTCTAGTTCCTTAATATCCTTTTTAAGGACTGGTGCCCAGAACTGTACTGCATATTCAAGGTGAGGTCTTACCATTGATTTGTAAAGAGGCAAGATGATATCCTCCTCCCGTGAATCTATACCTCGTTTTATACATGCCAATATCTTATTGGCCCTTGCAGCTGCTGACTGGCATTGGGCACTGTTGCCAAGTTTGTTGTCTATAATTATTCCTAAATCCTTTTCATTAGTAGTTTTTCCCAGGGAAAAACCATTTAACGTATATGTTGCTTTGTTATTATTTTTCCCATAATGCATAACTTTACATTTGTCTATATTGAACCTCATTTGCCACTTTACTGCCCAGTCCCCCACTCTGTCCAAATCTTCCTGTAAAGAAAAAACATCAAGATTAGTCTTTATTGCCTTACCTAATTTAGTGTCGTCCGCAAACACGGAGACATGGCTCTCAGCACAATGTGGCAGATCATTAATAAACAAATTAAAAAGAAGAGGGCCCAAAACAGACCCCTGAGGTACTCCGCTTAATACCCTTGTCCAATTTGAGAATTTTCCATTTACAACAACCCTTTGTGTTCTATCTTTTAGCCAATTTTCAATCCACATACACACATTTGCCCCCAAACCTATTTCTCTCAATTTGTAGAGTAACCTTTTGTGTGGAACTGTATCAAATGCTTTCGCAAAATCCAAATAGATCACATCAACTGCCACACCTAGATCTATATTTTTACTGACTTCTTCATAGAATGTTATTAAGTTTGTTTGACAAGACCTGTCTTTCACAAAACCATGTTGACTTTTACTAATTATATTCTGGTTCAAGATGTATTCTTGAGTGTATACCTTTAGCAATCCTTCAAATAGTTTCCCCACTACAGATGTCAAGCTCACTGGCCTATAATTACCTGGCAGAGATTTTGATCCCTTTTTAAATATTGGAATGACATCCGCCTTTCGCCAGTCTGTTGGCACTGTACCTGAACTGAATGAATCCCTAAAGATCATGAATAGTGGCCTGGCCAGAATTATGCTTAACTCTCTAAGTACCCTTGGGTGTATACCATCTGGTCCTGGGGCCTTGTCTATCTTAACAGAGTGTAATTGCTTAAGCACTTTTTCCTGTGTCAGCCAATCCCATGTTTGCGGCGAATGTCCCATAACTTCCTGTAGCAGGGGCTCGTCCATCTGCTCTTCCTTAGTATAAACAGAAGAAAAAAAAGTATTTAAAATGTCTGCTTTCTCTCTGTCCTCACTTACCAAATTTCCCATTTGGGATAACAAGGGCCCAACATTTTCCCTCTTTAGCTTTTTTCCATTTATATATTTATAAAACATTTTGGGGTTAGTTTTACTCTCCTTGGCAACCCTTTTCTCATTTTCCAATTTAGCCATTTTAATTGCCTTTTTGCAGGCTTTGTTGGCCTCTTTGTACTCTATAAATGATAATGCTGATCCCGTGTTTTTATAATGTTTCACGTTACCTGTAAGCCACATTGGTTTCGATTTGTGTCTTTTGCATTTGTTTCCCAAAGGTATATATTGGGATGTGTACTTTTGTAATGTGTGCTTAAAGGCATTCCACTTGTCTTCTGTGTTTAGTCCAGAAAACAATCGTTCCCAGTCTAAATGTTCAATCGATGCCCTTAGTCCATCAAAGTTAGCCCTTCTAAAATTAAGTGTTTTGGTGGCGTATTTACCAATTTTCTTTTTTGCATTAATCTCAAATGAGACCATATTATGGTCACTATTCCCCAAGTGTTCTCTTATTTGGATGTTTGAGATAAGCTCCTCATTGTTTGTTATTACCAAATCCAGACAGGCATCCATTCTAGTTGGGGTGTCTACTAATTGTGCCATAAATTTGTTATTAAGCAGGTCCAGAAACTTGCTGCCCCTAGCTGAACTAGTTGTGCCACACTTCCAATCTATATCTGGGTAATTAAAATCTCCCATGATTAGAACTTCATTCATATTTGCAGCCTTTTCAATTTGTAATAAAAGCTGATCTTCTCCATCAATGCTAATATTTGGTGGCTTGTAGCATACACCTACAAGTAATGTGCGATTCTTTTTAGCGTCTAAGCTAATCTCCACCCACAGTGTCTCCACATCAGTTCCAGTTACTTCATGTACACCTTCTTTAATACTGGGATTTAATTTAGGATTTACATACAGACAAATCCCTCCCCCTTTTCTATTTACTCTGTCCTTTCTAAAAAGTGAGTAACCTTGTAAATTAACTGACCAGTCGTGGGTCTCATCCCACCACGTTTCTGTGATTCCGATTAAATCATACTGTTCAGCACTTACCAGTATCTCCAGCTCACCCATTTTGTTTGTCAAGCTTCTTGCATTTGCTAAAAGACATTTGAGATTACTACCCATTTTCTGTTTAGCTGACAAACACTTAATGTGTGCAGGTTTAATTATATGGACCTCCCTTTGGTCTATGTTAACCCCACCACTGCTTTCCTCCTCTCCCATAGCTAGACCCACCTTCCAATCTACCCTAGCTACCATTGCTTCTTTTTGATCTTGACCCTCCCCCCCAGAGCTTAGTTTAAAAGCTCATCTAATCCTATAGCCATCCTCGCCCCTAATACTGCAGCCCCCTCATCAGGAAGCCTACTAATTAAACGTATATGTTTTAATACCACATGTATGTAACATATTTATGTAATTATTGATCCAACCAACCCAGGGCCGCTTTAAGACCCTACTGGACCCTGGGAAAAGTCTTTAGCAGTGGGCCCCCCTCAGTCTATTTTTCTAAAGTCGCATTGTAAAAAACTGTATGTAAATGTCAAGTTTTTAATATTATATGCAACTATTTTCATATCACATTCAACTATTTGTATATGTAATAAAAATGTTATTGAAAAATTGCATTTCTTTCGTCGTCCCCCCCTTTTCTGCACCATCATTGCACCTAAAGGACTTAACACAACACCGTACAGTGTCTACAGCACTTGCCATGCACCTATATTGCACCCACAGCACTTGGCTAACATTCATATTGCACCCACACAATTTGGCATGCCACAGTGTCAATTTGCCCCAGAGAACATACCACAGTATAATTTTGTCTCACAGAACTGCCCCTGCAGAACAAGCCACAGTGTCCCTTTCCCACATAGTACATGTCATTTTGCCCTACAGAACATGCCACAGCATCACTTTGCCAATTAATATAAGCCACTGTCAGGTGCCAATTAACATGTCACAGTCACTTTGTCATTAACATATGCAACAGTCAGGTTGCCTATTAAATATGCCACAGCTTGTCCATTAATATGCCAGTGTTATTTTGCCATTAATATGCCACAGCCAATTTGCCCATTAATATGCCACAGCCATTTTGCCATTGATATGCCAGTATTAACGTGCCATTAATATGCCACAGGCAATTTGCCCATTAATATGCCAGTATAAATTTGCCATTAATGTGCCAGTTTTATTTTGCCATTATTAAACCATAGACAACTTGCCCAATAGTATGCCAGTATTATTTTGCCCATTAATAAACCTCATGCAATTTGCCCAATATTATGCCAGTATTATTTTGCCATTTAATATGCCCCAGCCAATTTGCCCAATAACATGCCAGTATTTTGCCATTAATAAGCCACATTTAATTTGCCTAATATTATGCCAGTATTATTTTGCCATTAATAATCCACAGCAAATGTCCCCAATAATTTGCCAGTATTATTTTTACCATTAATAAGCCACATCCAACTTGCCCAATATTATGCCAGTATTATTTTCCCAATTAATATGCCCCAGCCAATTTGCCCAATAACATGCCAGTATTTTGCCATTAATAAGCAATATCCAATTTTCCCAAAATTATGCCAGTATTATTTTGCCATTAACAAGCCACATCCAATTTGCCCAATATTATGCCAGTATTATTTTCCCAAATAATATGCTCGAGCCAATTTTCCCAATAACATGCCAGTATTATTTTGTCAATAATAAGCCACAGCCAATTTGCCCAGTAATATGCAAGTATTATTTTGCCCATTAACAAGCCAGATCCAATTTCCCCAATATTATTCCAGTATTATTTTGCCATTTAATATGCCCCTGCCGGTGGCTGCCCACATGACTATCTCCATGTGAGACAGTCATATGGGCGGGGGAGCACATTGGGCCAGCGGGGGGCCCCCTTAATAAGTGCCCACTTTGCCCATTGGTTAAAGCGGCCCTCAACCAACCTGATTTTTATAACCAACATATCTCATTAAATGGTTTGTATAACAAATTCTAAGTTCCATACAATTAAGCAGAAATACAAGATTATAATTTTGTATCATGTATCAATAAGAACAATAATGCATGGTCAATACATTTGTAGCTTACTCATTATTATTTCACACAAATAAAAAAAATGAAGACTCTTAACATAAGAGCAGTGACAAGAAAGAGATAAATGTTTTAGTTGGCCAGCTGTCTATTGCTATTTTAATTGGACATGCAAAAAGAAAAGAATTTGATGTTACAGCTAGCAATATATAAATATAAATAAATCATATATTAATAATAACAAAATTATATATCATATCTTAAATACTGCAATAACAAATATATACAGTATATTCAAAGTGCATATATACATATATATGTGTGTGTATTCAGTAAACTGATAACTATGGTGAAGTGACAAGAGAGTAGCAAAATAAAAGAAGAAATAGCTTAATAGAAAGCTGAGACAGGAGACATTTAGTTATTTTCCAACTCAGTTATTTTGGACTGGCTTTTGCAATACTTTTTACCACAGTTCCCTTTTTAATGAATAGTGTTTAGTTTGTGCACACATATGTGGACTTGAGCACAGAAATAACTAGTGTAGAACAGAAGAATCCTTATTTCAACGAAGCCTTCCGTCCATGAGGGGTCATCATTAATGTCTGCATTTGCCGTTTGACACCAAAAAAATATTTTTTTAATGGACTTTGCTTATTTAGGTTCATCCACAACAGGTCTTCTCCTTTCACAGTCCGGCTCCTTTCATTCTTAATATTGCTATCATAACTTGTTTGTCAAAAAGGAAATTGACAATGGATTGGTTTTGCATTTTTTATTTACTCTCTAATACTCAGAATAGAAATAAATGCTAAAGGTTTATGTAAGAGCTGATCTGTTATAGAGGAAGTATGTAACTAATGATGCCAAACACTTTGGGGGCTAATCACTAAAAGGTGAGTTGCAGGTGAGTTGAGTTGGCCATTTCATCTCACCAATTTATCTATAAATTGCGCAATGAAAAACCTGGTGAGTTTCTCCCACTAAGAAAACTCACCAGGTTTGTCCCTGCACAACGTATTGCTAAACTGGTGAGTTTAAATGTTCATCTCACCTCAACTCACCTCTTCTCACCTCAGTTCCCGTGCAATTCACTTTTCAGTGAATAGCCCCCTTTGTGAAAAGTTTTGCTATTCACAGAAAAAGTATGAGAAGAATCTAATAAATATCCTTTATGAAGAAGTTGCCCGCACATTCAGTTCTATGTGATTACACTACATTAATCTTTCTATAGTGCCAAAAATGTACATAGCGCTTCATACAAAACTTAGAGGAGGATTACAAACTTAATTGGACATACAAAGTCAGAATGGCATGTAAGGTCTGGAGAGTCATTTTAGTAACCCTAACTTACAAACAAACTTAAAATGTAAGAACTTGTAACAAAAACCAGGATCACCAATTAGATCATTTGGCGAATTTAAAAAATAATGCCTGCAAATTATCATTGGACAGTAACTAAATCTTTCTAAATTACTTTATTATGGAAAAGTAAAATGACCTAATTTCTTACAAAAAAAGTAAATTACACACGTAGAATGTAGTAGTGTAGTAGCACTTATTTCAAATTAAACATGGCTATAGTGCAAATGAGATCTACCAGACAATGTTTCAGTGACTCTCCAGATGGTAAACGTACAAATCCACAAAAGGTCAGGTGCACACTAAACACTTTAGAAGCCAATAAATGAGTTCAAAAATAGCTTCTACTGTGAAGATTAATTTCATTACTTATTAAATTATTTTTAATGGGATTAATTTGCAGATGAAATGAAGATTATATGGACATTCTAGCATAATGAAACCCAATGCCACATTTCATAGTTTAGCATTGTGCCAATTCAATAGTGACTCGGGCAAACTGTACTTCAGTACTAATGCATATAATACAAATCCAAAGTTACTTATAAATATTTTAGTAGAGACATAATTGTATATGAATAGATTGAAATGTTGAGGGAAAAAAGGCTCTTCACAAATCATGGTTCTTTCATCTTTTTAATATCCTACTTTTTTAATTTCCTTTTTTAAACTAGTTTCTATGAAAGCTGTGTTACTGCAAAACATAGAGCTAATTCTAACATAAGTATTAAAAATAGTCCAGGTAGCAAAACTAAAAAATCATATTTGTCCTTGTAAATCAGAATAATTATAACAGAATGTGACCATGTACAACTATATTAATTAAAACGTATTCAAATGGCATGAAAACAATGATATTATTTGTATATCTTGTACCTTTGAGACTGAGTAATTTCACAACTCCTTACACATTATGCCAAATAATTAGGACTGAGAAGACTATTCAAGCTGTCTGGACACTGTACTTTTAATTAATTGTCTTCAGTATCTTCAGTAGACATAGGCGCTGCCAAAATGTTAATTTCACTTGAATGCAGTTAAGGCAAAAAAATGTTTGGTTCATCTGAACTGTATATCGTTCATTGACGTATTCGTTTTTGACACAATTCATCTATTTTCATTTTGGGAATTTCATACAGATGAATGAAATTATGCCATAGTTCATTTCAGAATAAGTCAAACAAACTTAGGTTAGGGAATTTGAAATTCAGACAAATGGTCGAAAGAGCCGAATTTTGTCTGAAAAGGAATGCCCAAGTCTAGTTAAAAGTTAGGCACTCTATAACTGGTCTCTCTCTTTACTGGTACATAAAAGCTTATGATGATCCATTTAGAAGTTTATTATAGAAACTAGAAAGATGTGGTGTGTGGTGTTTTACTAAACTTTATTTCAAAATAATTAAAATGTGCAATTGGAACTATGCTGCTATAAAGCAACACAGATAAAACAAATTAATAAGGTCAAATAACAAAAAAGAATAAGAGATTCTCCACAGAGGTAGTTGTATTCACTTCAGTGCTATATAGAATATACTATTATTTTAATTTGAAACAATGTACAACTTCTGCTATTACTAAATAAAAAAAAGGCCTACAGCTACCTTCAATGTGTAGCTTAGTACAGTCACATAGTCAATCTCTCATGAACTAAAGTAAGAAAAACAAAAAACATCAAACTTATCCATTGCTTGCTGATAAAAAAAAACCAAAATAAATGGAAACAATTGACAAAACAGCACAACAGTTGACTTCACTGCTGATGCTGATGTGAGAAAAAAAGAAATAGAGACAGTAAAAGTGTTCAAATGTTTAAAGCAAAACAAAATAGACTTTTTGACTAGTGTGTTCTGTGCTAGCAAAGCAAATCAAAAACTGTACTACAAAGAATATTATATATTGTAAACTAGATTCTTAACGGAAAAATATGTATCAGTACTATAAACTCCTAAATTAACTCTTACACTGCCTGCCTGCAAAGCAAGCACACACAGTCAGTGAGTGAAAACACAACAATCTATTGCTTGGCTAGTTAAAATTTAAAAGGACCAAACAGCTAGAATATATTTATTCCCTACCAGGCTAAGGCTTACGGGCTATGTTTCAAATTTCTGCAAAATCCTAAACCAATGCAGCAGTGTACCATCAGGCCCCCTTAGCTAGGACTAGATTCTTCCTCGTCTATTCAAGTGATTAACATTGAATTCATTAATTGTTTAGTTTCTACACTATTATTATTTAAAAAGATTGAAAACGTAATTACAAAATGTAATTAAAAAAAGAAAATATTTAGAAAAACCTGATCGCTGCAGACAGTACAGAAAGCAGGGAAGGCAGGTATGGCATTGCCAACCATACACTGTGTGACAAACTGACTTAGTCAGCAGCACAGCAGTGCACAGCTCACAGAAAGAACAGAAAATGAAAAATAAATGTCTCTGGAAAAGTCTCATTTTATTACATAGTAGGTTGTTGTGAGAAATGGCAGGCTCACTAGGTCTCACAGAGAATCAATGAAAGCCAATGAGGCTAGCACAGCACAGTGTGTTACCATCAAAGAAGTGAGGAGAAAAGATTCCCTGCCAGCTTATATACTGCTTCATCTGTTTTTTTTTTTTGTAGTCCAATATGGAGTGAACTGATTGGACAAACAAAAATCGGCTCACTCCCACATTCCTCCTCCAATGCAAACAGCATTAGAATGAACGAAAGAATGAATAAACAAATGATATTTTTGTTGATTGCGCATTCATTTATTCGTTTCTTTATTCAACTGCATATTTTAAATTCAGACAAATGGACAAAAGAGAGGATTCCCGTCCAAAAACGAGTTTGCCCAAAAACTAATAGCCAAGTCTATTGTTCAGTGCAGTTCTATCAATTGCTTTAATCTTCTGTTCCTTTTTATGCTGCACTACATTTTATATTTATTTAAGAAAATGATGACAGCACTGTAAATATAACAAATCTGCCTCTTTAATCTTCATAAATAATGTGATTTTTATGGCCTTACACTTTAGGTAGTAATGAAAAGGTTTGTGTGACAGGAGGGCACAAAGCCAAAACGAGAGCAGAATATCAAAGTATTAAAAACCTCGGCTTCAAATCATCAGGCAAGTGAGCACGGCAAGATAAAGAAACAAAGAAAAGGAAAGAAAAATGAATACAACACAGAAAATCATTCAAAGCATAGGCTAGTGTATGCATGTGAATTTAAAAAATCCAAGAAATCTCCATTGCATAGGGATAGCTTTTTCTGGTTGAATACACTGCCAAAATTCTATAGCAGCCTTCAATTGACATGTTGCATTTTAATGAGTATGTCACTCCTAAAAAATGTTGGGGGGAGAATGACAATTCTACCAAGATAGGCACAACTTTAAAATTATAAAATGCCTAAGATGTTTTTCCCAGAGACAGAGATGTTCTGTATCACATCTGAAATAAAATGAATATAAAAGCAATGATACCAATATTACTACTAATAATAATAAAGATAGAAATCGGAACCCAGAGCCAGCTGCTCAACTGTAAAATATTCACTAATCTATATGCAAATAATCACAACTTATTTTTGTCCGATATGTTTGCACATCATTAAACCTATCTAGTTTTTGGCAAATATGAAAAATATATCTGAAATTAATTAAAGATTTTTGAATCCAGATTGAATCATTTTGGTTAAGATTTGTAATTATCTAACAAACGAATGTTTGTCATTTAGTAAAAAAAATAAGAGTGTAATATCTATTTAATATAAAATACTAAGTGGGTTAAATAATTGATATTGTCTTAGGGACATAAAGTCAGTATATTTTCCATTTTTTAGCAGCCATCAATAAAGTACCAGAACCTAAATGTATTAATTTATTTCTAACACATTTTCATTACACAACATTAACATTTACTTATTTAGCACCAATAATTTATACAGCACTTGCAAATGAGCATAAAAGGGAACAGAGACATGAGGTAGAGAGCCCTGCTCACAAACTTACAACACTTAGTTTACTAATGCTGCATAAAGCCTACATAATTATTTAGTGTTATATTTCAAATATGCACAAAAGATAAGATATAGAAACTTTCAATTATTATTGTTATAATTTTATGTTGAAACGTTTGTGTGCTGCGAACAGACACTGCAACAGACACTGCACTAACCCCTGGAAATACATGAGCTATACCTGAGGGGCCGATGGCAGCTGCAAATTCGGCTGCGAATTTTCGTATACTTTTCGTGCTGGTCAAATTGGCAACAGAGTGAGTGAATCTGTTGCCGTATTTGCAGCTGCCATCGTCTCCCGGATGTATTTCCAGGGTTTGTGTGCTCTTAGAATCTGGGTTCAAAATGTGCCTTATAGATTTTTTTTTTTTTTTTATTGCTAGCAGTATAGACTGATTTAAACAGTACTCCATATTTTTAATGGGGGATTTATTTCAGAAAATATTTTTGAGTTTCTTTTTCTTTTTCTCTTTTGTTTCTACTTTTATTTCTTTCATTCTTTATATCTTTCTTTGTTTCTTTATTTGCTTCTTTGTATCTTTCTTTCACCAATATATTTTAATGAAGGCCCCTTCTGACTTATGAAAGACACTCTGTCTACCTAAACATTGCTTTTCGAGTGAAAGGAGAGTATAAAAAATTATGAAAAATCATCTATACATTCTGTTGGCAGAATTGCATGCAACACATAAAATAAGATACATATTTGTTTTAAAGGCGTCTGTGGTGTCTCCAGCTTATGACATCACCTGCGGATTGACGTGGTACTTTTACCTCTACTTGTTTCCTGTTTTTCGATAGTTAACATTGTACTACTCTTTTAACCCAAAAAAAAAAAATAGTTTTCAAATGGTGCTCTCTTGTAGCTTTATTTAAAATCCCTGTTAATATCTACACGTGTGCTTCTGTTGGTTTAAAATTTGCTGAGGAGAGTTTCAAAGTTGGAGCTGTAGGAGAGACCCTAGCCTTATTCTGCCATATCTGATCTATATGTACTATCTATGTCTTTGCTGCCAAAAACAACACTGACGCATTAAAAGGGCAGCGTTAAGCCAGTTTTCATTACACCTCTTTAAAATAACTCTAAAATTGGATACAATTGTTACATCCCCTCAAAATCAATATATAATTTGATTTGTAAGTGTAAGGTGCATGCAGTGCTGCTAAATAACATATTGTATCACTTGGGTCAAAACCGCAAATAATAGTGTTTTGACATGACCACATGCCAATAGATGTAGTTCAAATGGGTATAAATGTGTCCAATTAAAGGTTGTTGTGTTTTTTTCAAAGCCATTTATGTATGCCATAAATCAATCTTTCCAATTTTAAAAACACCTTCAATTAATTGGCAACTTGGTTTAGCCAGTATGTTTTCTACTCTTTGACCTTATATTTCAGAAAAAAACTATTCCAAAGCAGTACAGCATCCGTTAAAGGACCAATTTTTTTTAACCACAAGGTGCTGTTAGCTGTGGTGTTACAGTGCTGTTGGCTGGTAGCACAAATAAATAGAAAATGTTTTCAAAAGATATTAACTTCTATACAAGGCCCAAAACACATGCATATTTCATACCATGTATATTTATTAAACAACTGTATTATACAAGTTACAGCTAATTTGTATTCTTCCATTAAAAAAGTTTGTTACTTGAATGCAAGAATGAATGGTTTTTTACTATATGAGGACTAAATCTGTCCAAACATTTAATTCTATCAGAATAATGCAGTGTATAACATACATTAAAGCCCAAATAATACTTGCAAATCTTCTTAGCCAATTGGTAACCAAAACCAAACTATTGATTTGCATGCAAGTACTCATTAAGAACATCTTTCAAATTACTCTGTTGGAACATTCCTACTGCTGTTGTTTTTATGGCAAGTGGAAAGGTTTTCTGAATGTTTTTGCTCTTTTTACATCAGTGATTAGGGGCAGTGGTGTGATGTCCTTGGTGACATCAGTGACATCCTGCAAATGTGTAGCAATGCATCTATTTGAGGACTTCGGGTATGCTAGGGACTTCCATTTTGAGGCCTAAGTAAGATGTCTTGAGGAAAGCCTGCAAAAGTTACCTTTTTAAGTTAAGCATTGAAAAAAGTAGAAAAGAGAAACTGGACAAATATATGCATACTCATTTTTAAAGTGGCCGTTTTCTTAAAAATGTATTTGACCATTTTTTGGGAGCAGTCTGGAGTGATTATTTTATGAACAGAAAATGTGCTACAGCCATAATTACTACAACTGTATATCCCAGACACACAATTAGTTTTTAGTTTATTTGAACTAATATTGTTAAATTGTACCCAAGAGAAAATAATGTGAATAGATATAAATGATCCTATTACTCAATATCCTGCTACCAGATGGTCTGAATAAAGAAGCTGAGATCCATGTGTATCTCTAATTATTCAATTTTGTGTCTTTTACGTAGTTTAATTAGCAGTATAGATTGTAGATGTGCATCAAGCATTACAATAATGTGTGTCTATTTTTATTAGCTGGTAAATTAGTGAAGGAAATGTTGGTCTTGTTAAGGTCCTACTTCTTTCAAGTTCAGCGACAACATTTTTTTTAATCGGCAAGAAAGTGTTGACTATATTAGGGAATTGTAAAAAAAAAAAAAAAAAAAAAAAAGCACCAAGAATTATTTCCAGAATAGACATTACCTTTATTCTGTATTAAATTTATGTGCATTAGAAATGTGGTTGATGTATGATTCTTTTGGGAATCTGTATACAAGACTCATATATTTGTGCCAAAAAGGGAGGATTGCAGATGTCACATTGCATGCTTTAGGGATGAGGTGTCTGATCTTATTACTCCAACCTGTTCACCCTCATTAGATAACCTATCATAAAAAAACATGGATCTATATTCCTTAGGGTCATAGTTCTCTTACTACCTGTCAACATGAAACATATTACTATTTGGATAAGTGATATGAACATGAATACCTTTTCTTTACTCATCATTGGGAAAATTGTAATAGGTGTTACCTGCAATTGGGAAAACATCACATACACACATATATATATCCTAATAAATAAGAATATTTTAACACTATTTGCATGTTAGATCATGCTTCAAACAAAACCACTGATGCTTCTGATATAGCTACAATTCTGGGTGAAGATACAAATGAATACTATTAATTTTAAAGGTGAAACAGTCAGCAGGGACATTCTATTCATTTTCATGATGATTGCTCCACTTTTAGACATTTGCTTTACACTTCAGATTTATATATAGCCAGAGATATTATGGGGCTCAGTTCTAACTAAACATCCTGTTGAAACATATTATTTGTGCAAAATACTAAACAGCATTACAGTATTGCAAAATAAATCTAAAACATACGTAAGAGGTACTGTATTCGGTAATAATATGTTAAGTATAAGTATCTGTGCTTCAGTTACAGTAATGGACCACCAATGGACTTTTAGTAAGAGGTATCTTCTCTTCAGGATATGAATTTGTGTTCATGGTTAGGTTCAAAATCTTCAGTCTTTTCCTCTGTTCCTTAGGGTAGACTTTGTGGATAAACAATCCATCATTCTTTAGAATAAGAATATCCAGTTAGCTTGCTGAACAAAATAATTTCTAATGTCCTTGCTGTTAGGTGATTAAATTTAGAAGATTAAAAACTGATTGGGCACCGTGCGATCATGGGAAAAGAGTTGTGAAAGCCCTAGTTGTAGCACTGCCAACTACATTAGGGAAGATACTTTAACCTATTAAGATGCATAGTCCCGAGAGAGAACTGGAGTATTGGTGCTGTATCAAAGACAGTCGATAAACAAAAGGAATCACTTTCGAACAAAAAAAGAATATGCTAAGCTTTATCACAGAATTGATCTAATATCCCTGTGTCATTGTGTGAATTCCTTATCAGTGCACCACACAGCCATAGGTTTTTATAGGATATCTCAAAAAATGCTGTCAGTAAATAATACTTCCCTCCTCGCCTCCTACCGTTCTTGATACAGTGTCTGGGAAGGTCGGAGTACTTCCATAATAGAAGTTCTACTGCATGTACTCCTACACCCAAGTGTTGCACACTGTGAAACTCTTGGTAACTGGATCAGGTTCTGGGTTTGGAGGGAAAGGGCTCATACATTTTGAAGTATAAGGCTCAATGTTTAAATAACTTGTATACAATTACTTCTATTAAAAAATATATTCTAATGTAGCAATGCAGTCCTCTGAATTTTATGTATCTAATTATTACGACTGAAAGAGATATGAAACACCCAACTTTACTAGTAGCACTGATAATGTTTTGTTATTCTTCATTTTTGCTCGCTGTAAGTATAATTAGAATGTACTAGTCTTAAAACTATATATTTTTTTCGATTTTTAAAATATAAGTGTTCTTTATGCAGCATAAAAAATACGTAACATACTGCATTTTGTGCCCTACCTTCAGCAAGATTTTAAAAAACCTCTAATTAGAACAGGTTCTTATTTTCCTATGCTATTCTTCAGAGCTCGTTTATCTTATAGAAAAGGATTTTTTGACATTTTGATAACTAACCACCATATGTCATAGGAATTTGAGAGCTTCCTCTGACTGCAGAATTTTCTTATTGCACCATAAATCTTGGTTTAATTGATGCATATCCCACCTGAGGTAACAACACTAATATAACTGTGTAGCAACTCAGGGCTACCAAAAAAGTGTTGGAGCAAGTTAAAGAATAAAAAATAAACAGACCTGTTATTAAATGTATTTTTATGTCAGCTAGTCACACACAGTATTATTTGTAGGATCTTATTGAGATGACAATGGAGTCCCAAGTTCTTTTCGAACATTCCTACTTGAGTGACATCATTGTAGGCAGAGCTAATCAGACTCCGTTTTATGGACAACTGTTACATTGTGTAAAACAGCAACAGAGGAAGCAAAACAGATATAATTAACTGCGCTCTAAAATAAGGCATCAGAGGCAAATTTGCAGTTTATATGTAATGAATGTTGTGTTGTGTAGGGGCATTAAAGCAATAAGAATAATGTCTATAAGGCTTATTTAGTTTTAAAAGGTGTTATTTTATTAGTCAAGCAGGTGAAACAGTGCATTTTACTGATGCCTGCAATAAAAAATGAAAGCTGTTGAGCTTTATTTTACTATTTGTGCTAATAAATGTCAGAAGACTGAAACTGTACACATCAAATTGATTAATTTCGGTAGAGTCTGAGCATCAAGTCAAGCAGTTAACATTATTTGCTGCCTTGAATGAACTTGTAGACCCTACTTTGAGAAACAATTGATACAAATGTATGTTATTTCTTAAAACCCATGTTCAAGTTCAGTATTATTTGACAAATGAGTGAATTTTCAACAATTATTTCACAAAATAGTTTTACAAAATGGAATCCATACATAAACATTAACCCCTTTGTGATGCATAATGCTTGTGTTCCCGATGACACAAGCACCAAAACCTCATGATTTGTTCCTGGCCACTGATCGGTAGATAGGAACACTATGGCAGAGACCCAATCAGGGTCTTAAAGGGAAATTCCAACTTGTTTAACTCTGGCTTCCTTCAAAGAAGCAAGGGTTAAACACAACATGTCCTTGGATTTGTAAGCAAACCCAATGTGTATCTTAATAGATACACAAGGGTTTACTAACTGCTCTGTCTCTCAGCAGTTAGTAAACCCAAGTGTATCTATTAATATACTGCTCTGACTGCCGAATGAGGGGTCTCTCAATGCTGATGCAGAGAGAGACCCTTGTTTTTGCATGGGATCAGCATGGGCTACCTAGTCTCTCTGGGCTATGGGAGCATGGCAGCTGTCAGTCCGAGGATAACTGGCATGTACTATCAAAAGTACACGCCAGTTCATACTCACGCTTGGGACAATGGACATTTCACTTTTGCTTCTATATTAGATGCACAAGTGAAAAAAAGTTTAGTGTCCCTTTAATAGACCCTGTGGGTCCCTGGCAAAAAAGGACCTGCGCGATTTAGTGAAATGTAGCTAGTGCTCGCTTTGAGCACCGGCTACATTTTCCTTTCAAAATGGCCTCATCTAAAAGGTGGGATCCCGCTGCAAGTCCCTGCAGTGGCATCTGAGCACAGCTCATCCCAGGAATCTGCAATGAGCTGTTTAACACTGGATGTACTATGCCTAGCGTCTTTTAGGCACTGAAAATCAGGATGGCATAGTACGTCATAGCATCGGGAAGTGGTTAATTCACATACTGTCCCACACATATACATAAATAATTTATTGTACTTGTTTGCTAAGCTTGCAACATAGCTCAGTAGGCTAATGTACCACCTGTAGCATTTGTTGATTCTTCATTAATGAAGAGTCAATTTTCAGAAAGACTACCATTTAATTAGTACCATTACTTTGGGAAATAGTAACATCTCCTGGATGTTGGACATCCCCAATACATATTTAAAAAACAAGGAATATTCAACAGTCCCTTCCTAGTCACTGTTATTATATTTCTACACTTTTTTGGACCAGTTTTCAAATGTCATGATGGTTCTGGCATTAATCACACTTTGTATATATTTTATTCGAATTGCTATTAAATGTGTTACCTTATTTTGGTTGCTTTGTAATGACCTTTCAGTTTGTTGTTTCATTCTTAACATAATTTCAAGTGCATAAAAAATAATTATCTAGGCCTTGGCTTTCATACACTTGTTATGCAGTAAAAATGTTGTAGTGAAAAACATAGCTTGGAAAAAGGAAGAAGAAATTCTTTATGATAGACTATAAAATAAGAACTGTTCACAACCAGCCTATGAAATTTTGCATTAGCAACATTAGGCTCCCATGATTCTCCTGCCCCTTGGCAGATAAAAACACAATCAGAAATATTTAATGATTACTGGCAAGGTACCCCAATTTAATGAATTACTGCAGTGCTAGTTAAAATGACTTTCAAAAAGCTGTGAATAAGGTTAGACAATTATAGAAGCTGTGACTCTTCTTAAATTACTTGGGAAGGGTGAATGATATTTCCATCAATGGTACTATATTTCGATTTTCATTCTATTTTTGCGAGTACAAGAAATTTCCTCTATGTGTCTCATGTTATTTTGTTTTAATAAAAATCTATTTTATATACAAATGGACACACCACACAGTAGGTGTACATAACATTGTAGACTTCACACTCAATCCGTTAATATTTTTATTTGACCAGTCTATATAGTAGTTTTAATTGTACAGAGATTACATAGATTACATAGATTTTTTTATTATCAATATTATTTATAGATGCCTGGTTAACAATTTTTTCTATTACTTTAAACAGATCTTCTTGGCATTTTGCTTTTTTTTTACTAGGCATTTTTAAAGTGTTTATTTGTATTCTGTTTCCTATCACACTATTTGTCATTACATATTAATCAACATCTCAGACATCCTCTTTGTGATACTTGTGGTGACTCACTTTCTGTTTGTTTTGTTTACTCATCTGGCTAAATTATTTCTTGCTTTAGCTAAGCATCTTTAATTTGGAAAAATAGCAATGACGTTAAAATGTTGGTGTAAAGAAGGTGGAATAACCTAAATGTGTGTGTGTGTTTTGCATTTTATTTATTTTCACATAACATTTCATTCAAAAATGATTATTTCTAAAGCAGACAAAAGAGCAAATAGTCATCTCTTGGTTAATAAATAAGCGCATTTTGTGTTACTGAATAATGGTAAATTATGGCAATCATTAAGGCAGAACAAAAAGGGTAGATGCGCAGAGCCCAGCCATGGGATGGAGATCCACAGCATCTTGTGTAGCAGCTATCTCTAGGAAGAATTCATAATCTCTCTTGGAAGTTGAATCCAGCCAATCAGAGAAGAGATCCAGTCTTCCTGTGTGATTGGACAATCAGAGAGAAGATGTCTTCTTCTGGTGTGAAAAGTAGTAATTGTGTCAATGTATATGTGTATGTGTGATCAGATATATTTGTGTCTGGTCATACATGAATGTGTGTATCTGTATAACAGTGATGTTTTATCTATTGAGCTTTATTTACCATCTTACTACTGGACAATATTTTTATTAATGCTCAGCCCAAGGCTTTAAGAGTAACCAACAGGTTACACAGTTCTATGTACGCTATATATATGTTTGCATACAATTATATTTTTGTCATCGGGTAATTAAGGGAGTATACTGGAGAGCAGGGAATGGGGCACTACATTGCAGGGATGGAAGGGGTGGAGAGTAAGGGGCACTTTGATCCACAAAGGGACTGAAGCAGCTACATCAGGACAATTTCTAAGGGGCCCATGAAAAAAAAATTGCTCAGGGACCCAGTAACATTAAAGAGAAGCTTGTGCAAAATCATTTTTTAGATCGTAATGCTTCTTTAAATGATATGAGCAGGCCTGAAATGGAAGTTTAAGTACATATGCAGCTAATCTTAAATTGCAATTATAAATGTGATCATTTAAATTATTTTCACCAAGATTCAAAAAGACAATCCAGGGCTTCAACTCTACAGAACATCAAGAACATTAACTTTTTGAGGAGCATTGAGTAATGGATTCTGGGAACACTTGTCTATTAGACACAACCCAAAATTACAATTTGTGCGGATGTATTTCATTTTGGTAAAATATTTTACTTTGGTTATTTTATGTGCCTTATTTTCCATATACCGTACCATATGCAGGTCGACCTGTGCAACTGAACAGGGTGCAACACCCAGGGGGAATTATCGCCAGGGGAGTTATCTGCCTACCTCCTCTGCCCCCTCATGCTAGCTGGAAAAAACATTTCTATATGAGGTGCCAATCATTCGATCAGCACCATCACTATTAACGTGCAGCCCCTGAGTAACAGGGATTTGCACTCTCTGTCATCGCTCTATGAGAAACAGACTGTCTCTGCATCTTCTGGCAGAAACCTGCCACTGTATTATTTCAAAATACGTTTTGTTATCTGTTAACTAAACCTCACGACTGCCTGTAAATGGCAGAGGGGAAGGGCCACAGGGATGGCCTGCACAGGGTGCCAGAGCACCTAAGGCCTGCCCTGACTACAATAAGATATTGAGAAGTGCATGAATGTATCTCATTATTATACATTTGTGTTAAGAAGATTACTGTTTGGTCGTCATGATCAAATCAGTAATAATACTACTAATAATAATAATAATTGGTCTGTAATTCTAGCTTCTCACTTTCATTTTAAACAAGTATCAAACATTGTTGTGGGCTTGTTGCTGACTTGGAATGACTTGTGAGATTACTCATAGATGAAGCGCTGATTGTTTAAAACTAGTAGTCTAAGTTTTTTTTTTAAAGTGTGCCTTTTTGTGACATTTTATCGGGACAAATGGCCATTCATCATTTCAATGATTTAACACTGGTGGTTAAGAATTTAAATTGCTTTACTATAGACCCCTTTGAATCTCTTCCTTTACAGACCATTTGACCCTGAGACTGTTTCAGGGTTTCTAAAAATATCTGTCTTTATTTTCTTTCCTTTAATTGGGAACAAAAACGCTTGTTGTAAGCTTTCATGGTCAATAGACTGGGTCAAATATCAGAGATAATTTGTTATTTGAGAAATTCTTCCTTCAAATGGCTAAATGCTGCAGTGTTTGTGCATATAATCAATTAATATATTAACATTCATTTTAGGTTACACTTAATAACTACATAAGCCTCACAAGCCAAAATGCAAATGATCTTGTTAATTGCTAAAAAAAAAAAAATATGGGGCAGTGATTTACTAAATCAGTTGCATAAAGAATTTATATTTCAAAGTCAGATTTTGCTTGTTATTTTTTGGAGTAGTATATGATTTTGCTAATCACATTTTGTCCAATATTTATTCTGCAAAATTAGCTCATGTTTGAGGACAAGATATGAAATAGATAAAGTCTGCTTTAATCTAAAATAAACAATAATGAATAATGTAATTTTGAGTCAGATGCCAAAATACCAGCGGATCTTACTGGGTAGACTATGCTTTCTCTTAGGGAGAACAGATGGCTTTAAGCAGCAAACTGAATTGCTCTTTTCCTATTTTTTTTTTTTTACTTTATTGTCTTTGTTTTTGGTGGAAGTTGATTTATTCTTGATTATGAAATTCTGTTTTTAGTGTTTGGAAAATGAAGGTGTTATCAAATGCACAGTTGAAGTTTGACTTGCTAAGCTAGGCATACATCTGTAATGATGTATTTGGCTCCCGAAAAGGTTGATTGCAAATACTAGTTGTACTGATGATTGACTTATAGAAAATATACTGTAAAAATATATTTTAGGAGAGAATACTTAGAGAGTACGCATGCACCAGAAGTTGCTACTCACCAAGTTATGGACATGGCAATGATCTCGACTAAATCAAGATAATAGACTAAATTGCAAACCACAACACACTGCTTTATTCATTGACTATAATTCAAATAATGGTTACAAATATCTGCGATCATTAGGTTCAAGAGTCATAAGGACAGGGAAAGAAGAAAAACATATTTAAATAACACATAGAGTGTGTGTAATCCTCTGTTCTCTGTGTACAGGTCATCAAATTTGAAGTTCCTCATCAGAAAGTCTATGTGGGAGTGTTTCATACACTGATATGCATATATTATGTCTAATTATGTTGAAAAAGGGGAGTTTAGAACTTTGTTTTCTGAAGTATTACAAACTGAAATTCTACATGGCTAAGTGGCAGAAACATGTTCTCTGTCAGACTGAAAGCCACTCAAAGGATCCACAGTTGTCTTCAGTGTGATCCATAGAACAGCAAATTTGTGGGGGGCTACAGATTGAAGGATGTTCACTACTGTCCTACGTGAGTATGAGCCCAGTATTTTAGAATGGCATAGAATGGCCCATGGTCAGAAAGGGGTAAATAATAAGTCCAAAATAATTATTACTCATGGTCAACCCGAGTTGCATTAATTAGCATAACTTTAGGACATCAAGCGTTCCCTCCTGGTTTCTTTAAATTTCTGAACTCTGTATCCATTAGTGACCAGACTTCTAAGACATTTTCTGTCATTCAGGACAATGGCTGTTTATATTCTTCTGTTGTGTTTATGTTTAGCTGTCATTTTCCTTTCATTTACTGTACCGGTTTTTATTGCCCTGGAAAGGGTTTTTTTTAGGTAGCATTATTTGTATCACATCATATAATTTAAGAAATAAAAAAAATCATAAAATATTAATAACATTTAAACAACACACTTTGTGTTTTTATGACACATATTTTACACATCTACAAATGCAACCGCCCCCCCCCCCCCCCGCTAAATACCGTATTTGCTCGAATATAAGACAAGGTTTTTTTCAGAGTAAATGCTCTGAAAAATGCCCCTCGTCTTACATTCGAGGTCGTCTTATAATCTGACTTCAAATTGAGGTCAGACTATAAGACAGGGATCCAGGTCCCCAGCAGAGCTGCAGGGGACCTGGATCCCCCTCTCTAACAGCAGGGGAATGTCTGCGCGATGAGCGAAGACCTCCCCTGCTGCCGCCCGGCATGACCGCTGGGACTTGTATGAAGAAGCCGGGTACTTCCGGCTTCGTCATAAAAGTCCCGGCGGTCGTGCCGGGCGTCAGAGCACTTACACTAAAGAAAAATCCTGTTTGGTCCTACCCATGTGGAAAATGAAGAAAAAAAAACATAATGCACATAGAGGAAAACAGACTAAAAAAAAACTTTAAAAAATGTCTGTTGTTATTTCAATTTCCCTCTTACTCAATCATCACGTGTGTTTTGTAAAATTGTTTTTTTATTATAGTCCAACTTTCCAGTACATGTAGGCCTTAAAGTAAGGAGAGTTTATATATTAGGACTAGAATGCAGTGCTGAAACCCCATATTTGATTTACTGATTTTGTAAAAGTTTTGATGTTCTACCCAATATAGAATGTGCTGGCCCTAAATGGAATTGGATCGGGCAGGTTAAACCCATTTCAGAAATCTCCAAAATCCAGCTATTCACCATGCCCGAATTTGGGTCCAAATCAACTGTTTGGGCTATTCGGTACCCAAAACATCGGAATCATTTGGATTGGGATATTTTCACTATGAAATAGTGCACTGAACACCTCTGGACACACTCCAAATTCATGAAGCAGTGCCGTAATTTGCCCATTTCTATTCTCCAGATTTTAGTTTAAGAATTCAACTTTAAAGCCCTCTAGTACACTACAAAAGATTTTTTTTTCACATGGACATACACAGATAAATAAAGATCAGTAGCAGACTTGATTATAATTCAGGCAGGAACCACAATAGCAGTGGCAATATTGTTAACCTTATCTGCAAATGCTTACTTGTAACACTGCATGTTTAGGATTTCTGTGAGAAAAGCAAGTTGTATGGTGTGTTTAATAATGCATCAGCTACCACCTGATTCTGGGGTTTTCCATCACCTTTACTCCCACCATAACTCTGGTATGAAAACTCATTTCTTATCTAATCCTGGTGTATATTTTTTAAGTTCTAAAGAATAGTGCTAAATAAGTTTTATTTACAATATTATTCAAAAGTGAATGTCATCTTAAAATAAAATTGTCAAAAACATTTTACTTATTTATTCTGCTTCCTATAAATAAGGAAGAAAGGGGGCAGACAAAAACCTGACAACAAGACTTAGACATTTTTTTTTGATGAGCACTGTAGGAGTTAACCAATGAAATTAAATTTAATATATATAGAAGTACTATCCCTACTGATAGATGTTCAGCTACTGTTCTATGTGGATTAACTTTGGCTGGTTAGATTTCTTTTGAGTGACCCAATTTTTAGAAAAGTTGTTAACCTTTATATCAATTCAAGGGGGACACATTTCTGTGTAGTACTATGGACTCATTTTTCACATCTATAATATAACTGATTTGTGTCCCACTTAGGAACAAGCATCCATTTAGTTTTACAAAATGAATGATTGTAACTTCTATTCATCAATACTAACTCTTCCTTTCAGTGAGCTAAACATATCTCAGAGGAACCTCCATAGGCATCAAATAATATAACAAGTACATTTAAATTAATTGTAAATTGTACTAAACAGATAGTTTGAATAATAAAATGAGTCAAAATGTTTGTAATTTGTTTAAAATATAAATACATTTTTGGGTATGCACATGTGTAAAGAGAAACTGATCTGTGAATATAATGCTAAATATGACAATTAAAATAGATTTTATGCAGAGACATCAACATTGAGCGGCCAAGAGACTCCCTTAATGTTTTGTACTTTTTGTTTCACAATACAAATGGTGCCTCTGAATATCTCTCATCAGATTTAATCATTTCAGTTGCAATTGTGTTAAAAAGTTGGATTTTTTTTTAATATGATGATGCAATGGAGGAGATTCTATTTGTCTATAGAAAGTATAGTTAATTATTTAATTTACAGTAAAATGTGATAGCAGTGAAATATTAACGCTTTTTATATTTTTCTTTAAATATATATTATTTCAATCCATACTGCAGAATCAAAATCCTAATACAATTCTAATTATATTCAACTTTGACATACAAAAGAAACTGACCAGTCAGGGTTCTCATAGTGCTGATTTTTTACAATGTACTGGAGTATATAAACCTTTTGAGTAAACTTATATGAGTTGTATTGCCAACTGTATTGGAAATGGTGAAGATTAGTAAATGCTCTATCTAAATTAATACAAGATATGGTATCTATTGGTGTCTGTTTAACACTTTACAGTTTGGTTCCCACGGTTACACATAACAATAGGAGCCAAATGAGCACAACCTCAACAACAAATTTATAAATGGAAATAATGTAACAATACAACGATTATATTATTCCATAAGGTATTATTAGAGAGTTATATTCAATAACCAAATAACAGAATATCCACACACTTGAATAGGTTAAAGCATAACAAAGTTTAATGATAATTCTACAACAATATCTAATATAGGTTATACAAATAAACAATGCTAAATACTCAATCTATTAATAGAAACAAGAATAGTTAACTCTATTCAAGTAAAAGAAAGTAAAATAAAATATAAATGCTGATACTTAGATGTTACGTTGCCAGGAGAACTCAGGTGGAAAGACTGGCTTCAGCAGTAGCTTCTCCATTGTTGGAGCTTCAGGAAAGTTCTGAAATCTCTTTAACATGCATCTCTTTTAACATGAAGCATTTGTTGGTACAGCTTTCCCATAGTAACCCTGGTCAGGTGACCAAACTGTCAGACTCCATGTTGTTTACAGTCCAGTCCTGAACAATAGCCAGTATGTTTACCTGGAAACACTGTTGCTTAGACCACCAGCCACCTGCAAATACTCCACACATATAAACCAATATATATATATATATATATATTGCTATTTAAGTGATATCTGTGTATAAGATCAACAAACTAGCATAAATAAATGCGTGTCTACAACACTCCACCCCTTGGTCAAATACCACTGACATCACTACTATATTACTCTAAATGTTGCGTTAACTAATTTATAAAAAAATTATAATAATAATGCTACACATATAACAGTAGAAAAACCATATGACCACAGCTACTAAACAGTCCATGAACAATCGTGTTTCCCAAACTCCCCAGCCACCCAAAAGTCGGTATCCACTTTTCCCACATGGCAGGAAGTTTGGTCAAATCATGGTTAACTTCTGCGTTGTTAATGAGGTAGCTGCAGTATTTGTTTGCTGACAACTGTCAGACTTCTCTCTTGGTGGCTAACACACCAAGGCCTAGGTGTAAGGTTACAACTCTTATGTGCACAAAGGTGTTGGAGGACCATTGGTTCCGCTGACTCAAACTGCCACCAGTCGGCTGGAAGGAAAGAAAATAGATTTAATATCACAGTATAATAATACAACCTAGGTATCACCAGGTCCATCTGATATTATTTTGAGCTTCTGCCTCTGTTGCTTGCTAGATCTGGGTAGCACTCACACTTTGGTCCCTATCTGAATCAGCTAGCTCTGGTCCCTTGTAACTTACACTGTTTGAGTTACCCAGATGGCTATCTCCCCCAACACAGTACACGCACACAGCTCACCACCTTCACTTCACGCCACATACTCACATGCATTCACCAGGTTCCAGGTCAATCAGACAAGGGGACTGTCACAAACAAACACTCACCACCCCCTGAAACCTGCTTAACACTCTAACATGTAATACAACCCAACATCCCACACTAGAATCATTGTGGGCAGTACTGTAAAAAGGAAAAAATGGTTGCAAACCCATTCCCACCCACAGTCTATCACTACTGGGGACAGTACTCAAATGTGCTCTCCTGAAAACTCTTTGCACCACTCTATCAACCTAGAGGCTTTAGGGTGATAGGCTAGGGACCACAATATGCTTAGTGGTAGCTCAATAACATGAGCACAATTGTCCATAGATAACAAGTTCTTGTCTTTGGTTCACTGTCTTGATGCACTACCTGGATGTATCTTCTCCCAGGCAAAGCTAGCTTGTTAGTGCATCTCTGGTGCAAGGAGAATTAAAGAGAGAGCATTCGCTAATTCAATCCCAGCTTGCCACGTGTCTGCCTGTTTGCCCTTCATCTGCGTTGACGGTACTCGGAACCGCAGTGCTCACTGATGGCACTACTGCATCCACCTCCCGGTAGTCAGCAGCCAACCCAGAGTCATCTGACTATTAAAACAGGCAAGACAAACGTGTTAATAGAGCTCACAGCGGGTTGAATATCTATCTCTTCTGTCCTTCAGGCTGTTGGTTCTGCACATAGCAAACCAGCATGGCTGAGGAAGAAACTTTATCAGGTTTTACATGTTCCTTTAAGATGCTTTTGCTAGGGAATCATGAAAACAAACACTCCTCTCTAAACGTTTCTGTACTGTCCAGCTTCAAGTTATTAATCCCTGATATCTGGCTAGTAAAGTGGGAAAAGAGTTAAAACACTTGTGAGGACTACATGAGTGGATGGACCACACAAGCACTTTACACAGACATTCAGGTCAAAACCCTACTGGACAATGGGATCCCTCATTAGAGCCCTCCCACCCCAGGTCGGTTTACACACACATACTTACTGGACAATGGGGTCCCTCATTAGAGCCCTCCCATCCCAGGTCGGTTTACACACACATACTTACTGGACAATGGGGTCCCTCATTAGAGCCCTCCCACCCCAGGTCGGTTTACACACACATACTTACTGGACAATGGGGTCCCTCATTAGAGCCCTCCCACCCCAGGTCGGTTTACACACACATACTTACTGGACAATGGGATCCCTCATTAGAGACCTTCCACCCCAGGTCGATTTACACACACATACTTACTGGACAATGGGGTCCCTCATTAGAGCCCTCCCACCCCAGGACGGTTTACACACAAATACCTACTGGTTCCTGTGGGTCACTACTTATGGTATAGCTTCCCTTTTCCATGCAGGCATACATACACCAATCAATAGACATAATACTACAAATTCACATACAACACATTTCCTGGTCTCTCAGTGGCACCTATTACTAGTCATTTAATAGCCTTTCATCCTTCCCAGGTCCATACACTCGGCCGTACACTTCCTGGTCTGCAGAGGTCCCTATAGTGCCGTCTCAGCTGTGTTGCACGCACAGCCCACATGCAAATAGAACATATTTCTTCCAGAGCAGCATACAGTATTACATACATAAACACTATGCACTAGGCTTACATGTAATACATAAACACACAATGTATTTCCTGGTCTCTTAGAACCATTTATTACTTCACATGTAATAAATAGCCTGCCACCTTCCCAGAGCAATATATAACTATTGCTAATAAGTTTCAAAAGCCTACTTATAAGCAATACAGGATAATAATAAGTAGTACTAAAAAATCTATTAATCACAACAACAAAAAAAACACTGTTTAGTAAATAAACCCATTGCAGCAATGACAACACTAAAACCCACCACTCTCGTTGCAGTGTGGTATTGACATTCAAAAATAATTTAGGGGGTTTATAGACTAAACAATAATCTGCCTGGCCAGAGTCACCTGTCTAGTTACAAGTGCTAGTGACTAGTCAATGTCCAAGTAATGGTTCAGTTGCTAGTCACTTGGCTATGTAGCAAGCACTCTAAATGTCAAACAATTACTTTTTTGTTTTTTACACATAAACAAGAAACATGAGGGAAAAATTGGAAAATGCGGAATTCAGTTATTAATTATTATATCTAATAACTCTGCAATAATCCTGCCGACTACGCCAGTTGTATTGGAAATGGTGAAGATTAGTAAATGCTCTATCTAAATTAATACAAGATATGGTATCTATTGGTGTCTGTTTAACACTTTACAGTTTGGTTCCCACGGTTACACATAACAATAGGAGCCAAATGAGCACAACCTCAACAACAAATTTATAAATGGAAATAATGTAACAATACAACGATTATATTATTCCATAAGGTATTATTAGAGAGTTATATTCAATAACCAAATAACAGAATATCCACACACTTGAATAGGTTAAAGCATAACAAAGTTTAATGATAATTCTACAACAATATCTAATATAGGTTATACAAATAAACAATGCTAAATACTCAATCTATTAATAGAAACAAGAATAGTTAACTCTATTCAAGTAAAAGAAAGTAAAATAAAATATAAATGCTGATACTTAGATGTTACGTTGCCAGGAGAACTCAGGTGGAAAGACTGGCTTCAGCAGTAGCTTCTCCATTGTTGGAGCTTCAGGAAAGTTCTGAAATCTCTTTAACATGCATCTCTTTTAACATGAAGCATTTGTTGGTACAGCTTTCCCATAGTAACCCTGGTCAGGTGACCAAACTGTCAGACTCCATGTTGTTTACAGTCCAGTCCTGAACAATAGCCAGTATGTTTACCTGGAAACACTGTTGCTTAGACCACCAGCCACCTGCAAATACTCCACACATATAAACCAATATATATATATATATATATTGCTATTTAAGTGATATCTGTGTATAAGATCAACAAACTAGCATAAATAAATGCGTGTCTACAACACCAACCTATGGGCATCCATGGCGATCAGCCATCTTTCCTTCTGATCCACTTTTTCTTACTCTCTGTCTCCTTTTGGTATGCACTAATATTTTTCATGCTAGGCATGCTATTACCAGTAAAAAGAACACTTTTTCGTTCCTCCTCACTGCTCTATATACAATGAGTTGTAGCCCTACTCCACAATTGCAGTTAATGGAATTTTGTATACAGATAGACATACGGGAATGCAATGTAGGCCTGTGTGTGTCATGGGCAAGTAGTTTAGAGCTTAGCAAAATTGGACTCTGCAAACATGGTGAAGAATGAATTCCCTCACACTTTGTGCATTCTGGCATCACCTCCAAACTTAGTGAAATTATATATTTTCAACACACTTTCTATGCTTAAAGCATAAAAAAAAGTTGCATAATATCTTATAATATTATTGACTGGTAAACCTTATGTAAATAGAATAATACAATTCACAAGATTTGGTAGAACAATACAGTACAAGGTAAAAGGTAAAAATATGAGACATTAAGACATTAACCCCTTTGCGACAATGGACGTGTCAGGCACGTCCTGCCGGGAACTCTGCTCCCTACAATGGACGTGCCTGGCACGTCCTGCGGTGAATCAAGCGGTTTTCGCGATCAACAATATCGAGGCAATAGCCAGCACCAAATTTTCTTTTCTGGGGCACCCACGATCACCCCACGGAGCGATCGTGGGAGCCATATTGACAGATCAGCATGCTTCGTCAATATGGCTATGCACTCTGGAGGTCTGAGCTTCGGAAGTGAAAGTAACTTCACTTCCATTGCTCTGAATATGCTGCTTGACTGCCCCTAGTGGTAGCTAAGCAGCATAGCAATGTAAAAAAATGAAAATAAATATTGAATTAGTATAAAACTGGTTAAATAGTTAGATTAGCCTATAGGGTTAAAATTAAATAATTTTTAGCATAAGGTATAGGGTTAAAATTAAATTAAAATTAAAATATATTAAGGGATAGCATAAGGGTTAGAGTTGGGGTTAAATTTAGTGTTAGGGTTAAATTTGGGGTTCGGGTTGGGTCAAATGTTCAATATAGGAAAAAAAACAAAAAACAGTATTTTTGGTTTTTGCCCCATAAAATGCCAAAAAAATACTGAAAAATATGGAAACATGCATATTTCTGAACTCGGGACAAAATTTAGAAACTATTTAGATAGGGTCTTTTTTAATGATTATATTTGTCTAAATTATATTTTAGGTCAAATTTAGAAAAAGTGTTTTTTTTTTTAAATTTCATCATATTTTATGATTTTTTTGTAGTAAATTATAAGATATGATGAACATAATGGTATCTAATGAAAGCCCTTCTTATGACGATAAAAAACACAATATAATTTGTGTGGGTACAGTATGGGTATAACGACGTTCGGTTTATAGACTTTCGGTTTATAGAATAGCATAGAATTACATGTATTCTATAAACCGAACGTCGTTCGGTTTATAGACTTTCGGCTTATAGAATACATGTAATACTATTGGCTTTCTATAAACCAAACTAGAGTCCCCATTCATAAGAATTTCTTATGAATGGGGACTTTATTTCGGTTTATAGATAGCCAATAGCATTACATGTATTCTATAAGCCAAAAGTCTATAAACCGAACGACGTTCGGTTTATAGACTTTCGGTTTATAGAAAGCCAATAGAATTACATGTATTCTATAAACCGAAAGTCTATAAACCGAACGTCGTTCGGTTTATAGACTTTCGGCCTATAGAATACATGTAATACTATTGGCTTTCTTTAAACAGAACTAGAGTCCCCATTCATAAGAATTTCTTATGAATGGGGACTCTATTTCGGTTTATAGAAAAGCCAATAGCATTACATGTATTCCATAAGCGGAAAGTCTATAAACCATATTTGTTTGCAGGGCACTTGTCCTACTCTTACCCACATTTTAATTCCTTTTGCAGCCCTCGAGCCCTTTCCAGGACTTTTTTAGAGGCATTTTAGTGGCCAAAAGTCCGTCTCCCCATTGACTTCAAGTTTGGGGTCAAGTTCGAGCAAGGACCCGGACTTTTTTCTGAAGTTCAGTCGAACCTCTCAAACCCGAACATACAGGTGTCCGCTCAACTCTAGTCACCAATAATGTTTATCATACATGTTAGACCATTCACTAGGTGACAATATGTCACCAGCACTGTAGCAATTATTGGCATTGTAGTGCTGATTTAAAATGGGGGTCACATTAAATCTCATCCCCTAAGTATTACTGATTTGTTAAGATGCCCAGTCTGACCCCCTTCAAGTTATACATTGTAAGTCTTAGCGCCAGTGATAAAATAAGTCTCTAATAAGGGAGATAGATAAGATAGCGAGCATTTAGGGGTACATTGTGATTAGAGGAGCAAGAAGTTAATGGAACTGCCCAACCAGTTGTAGACATATTGTGGTAGAATGATTGTGGGTTTCTTCTACAATCTTAGCCATGATAAATAAACATTAACAAATTAAAGTACTGAAACTTCCCTTTTAAAGGCCCCTGACATTATCAGTGAAACTTCTAGTTAGTTCTATTACTGTAGCGTTTAATGTGCACCAGCTCAAGACTAGTACAAACGAATCCTTAATTTTCCTCATGTTTACTTTAACATTTTTCCATATGTCATTATTTCTTAACTGTGTATCATTTTTACTTGGTAAAAAGAAATACTTGAATGACAACTGGATCATGTTTAACTGCATTGGGTTTTCATCACGGTCCAGTTCTAATATATTCAGAATATAATCTCGATTTTTCTGTTTTTTTTCTTGTTTCAAATTGCATAAAATAAACTAAAATTTAAATATATTCAACATTTCACACTCATAAAAATAGTATTGTCAAAGTTTAAATAACCAGATCTTCCCCATATCTTCATGAAAGATGAAGCAAGAATGTTGCAGCGAGCCTTCAACAAGGAGATGTACAGAAATATATTTTAAAATGCTTCCTATCTATCAACTGCATCAAACAACAACAATGTATTTTATATTTTCATTTAAATGTATATTCCATATAAGTCATGCAAACTGAAAATGAGAAAACATTTCTTCGGCATTTCTGAGTGATATAGATCAATATTGCATGTAAAGCTTTTCCAGTCCTTGAGGCTATTACAATGTTTCAAGATGTGCACAAGGAGTTAGTTTGACCTCAGTAAAAAAAAAAAAGGCTTGGATAAAAAATACTGATATTATTTCATGGCAGCCCAAAATCAGAATGCTATCACAACCTATTTTTTTTTCTCATGATGATAATGAGTTCTCTAAAATGCAATGAATAAATAGTGTGTTGTTTTGAGTCAAATGTATTGCTATGTGACTTAGTTTAATAATCCCTATTCTCTACTTATTCTGGCAATATTAAAACTTGTTGTTCTGTCTGAAATTCGCTAGGAAGAAGAATATTTTGCACGCATTATTAATAAAACAATACTGTAAATAAAGCCATACTTCAACTTAAGTGCATCTTATATAATACAGCTTATATTGTAAAATTCAGATATATGTGGAAACATTATGGAATTTGTAAAAAAATTTTTTTACTATATTTGCTTAAAGGAACACTCCCACCAAAAATGAAAAGGTTTTATTTTTTTATTTTGCATTGTTCATTTCAGAAATGTCTTTTGTTTTTGCTATGTGAGTTTATTTAATAAAATATTTTACTAAACAAGTTGACTGCATTTTGAGAAATATAATGTTTCTGGGTGCCACCCCTCAGTTTTTGGGTGCCACCCCACTACAGCACTATTATCTCACTATGGTGCTGGGGACACAGAACTATATATATATATATATATATATATATATTTAATATATTTATAGACAGCAGTCTATAAATCATTATTCTGACAATAGACTTACATTGAATAGGAGGGTAATGTAACTATTGCATCACAAATGGTGGAGATTATGACCCTGTTTGATCAGGTCAATCTCCTCACTTCGAGAAAGATGTACTTTTTGTGTTGGAAGGCAGGGCCTGTCCTGCTCACTAGTGATACACAGGAGCCAGTAAGAGAGCAGAGGTGTATCTTATGACATCATCATGCAGACTCTGGCCACAATTGTAAAAAAAAGACTTGCTGGAACATTTTGGAGGCTCTTTCATCATGGGAAAAATTCATAAAATGGATGCAGAAGATAGACACATAATTTTATTTTTATATGCAATTAATTCAAACACAGAAAGAAAAAACAGTGGCATATGTTTTTTATATGTGTTTGTTTCAAATGCTCAGGTTATCTAGTTACACCTTATGTAAATGATAGTGTCCCTTTAAGAACTTCTGCATTCTGTAGCAGATGAGGCTAACATTAAAGAGTTTACTCAATAATGAGAGAATTGCAGGCAGTTGCAAAGAATTGAGATGGAATTGTACAACTTAAAGTCAAAGAAGCCGAGTTGTAAAAATTATTCCATTCAGCTGAGTTGGTGAATTTTTCCAACTTGGCTACACTGGCCTTAAAAGGACTCTTCCACCAAAATATAAAAAGGTTTGTTTTTTTTTATTTTTTTGTTTTGTTGATTTCAGATATGTCTTTTGTTTTTGTAATGTGACTGTGTTTACTAAAATATGTAACTAAACAAGTGTGACTGGGCACTGCCATTTTGTGCAATATTGTGCAACCCCCTAGTGAATTTACAGCACAAATTTTGCACTGTGGGGCTGGGGACACAGAATGCAGTCTATAAGTCTGAATTATGACCATAGACTTGCATTGAATTGGAGGATAATGTTACATATTACATCAGAAGGGGGTGGAGTTATGATTCTGTTTGATCAGGTCAATCAGGTAAAAAAAAGTTGTACACAGCCACCTAGTCCTGCCCACTATGATTTACATGAGCCAGTAAGTGAGCAGGGGAGTATCTTATGACATCATCATGCAGACTTTGGAAACAGTTGTAAAGTGAGACTGGCTGGAAGATTTTGGACGATGTTGCATCATGGGAAATATTCACAAAATGGAGCATTGGTACAATAACCATCTCCAGCGCTTCATAGGGATGTTTCCATTCCACACTAAATATGTTTACGACCCTGCGTTCCGTCTACAACTCCTGCAACAATGTCTATTGGTCCTAAAGAGAAATCTACTCAAGGCCCAACAAGACCACAAAAGGTATTTTGATAAATGAAGACAACCTCAACCGTCCTATCAAGTAGGCGAAAAAGTATGGCTATCCTCAAGACACATTAGATTGCCCGGTCAGTCCAAGAAGTTGAGCCCCAAATATGTTGGTCCCTTCTGAATCACAGAGCTTGTTGGTCCAGTGGCTGTTCATCTCCAAACTGCCAAACACTTGGCGCATCCATCCGGTTTTCCATGTCTACCTGTTGAAAAAATGGATTCTAGATCCCACTCCTCAGAAAAGACAAATTTCCTTGCCTGCTCTTCCTGTAGACAGCTTCGATGAATATGAGGTTGACAAAATTTAGGACTCCCATTTAAGAGGGAGGCTATTTTGAATATCTCATACAATGAAAAGGTTTTGGCCCTGAAGAGCGTACCTGGGAGCCCCTTTCCAACATACGTACCTCTGCCAAGATCAGAGCTTTTCACCGTGCTCACCCTAGTAGACTGACTCCTGCTAGCGCGTAAGGGAGGGAGCCTGTCAGGCGCGGAGACCTACACTTACTCCACACTGAGGGTCCACCCCCAGGGCTGCACCAGGAACGGTGGGGGCCGCTCGTGGCACGATCTTACGGCCGTTAGGTAGGCCACATCCCCGGTCTCAAGTTGTGGACATGAAGTGCAAGTCCTGAATATGGCTAGAGGACGTGTCTTGCCTCTGGCTAGCGTGACATCACAGGGTGGGTCCTGTATGACCAGGCAGAGGAAAAGTGGTGTTTCCTCCACCTCCTCTGTATAGCTTATGGAGGGGGGCGATTACGTGGTGTTGAGAGGTCAGTCCCTATTTAAACCCCTCACTTGCTTCACTCCTTGCTTACTTGTTGAACTTGTTGGTGCACTTCCTTAGTCTCCTTCGCTATTACCTGCTGTGCATATTTGTCTCCCTGGTTTTGACCCCTTGCTTTCCTCTAGCGGCTGCCTGCCCTACACTCCACCATCCCTTGGTACACAACAGTATCTCACACACAGGAGAAAATGAAAAAGAACAACCTCCATGTAAAATATTTAAAAGGCGTTGACCTTCCAATTGCCTTTACAGAATACCTAGCATTGCAGGGTCTGTTTCCAGGTCCAGTGGGTGATGAGATGATTTGACATCTTTTGTGAATTTGTTTTTAATATAGTAAATATGATATCGCCATTTAAACGTTTTACACAATGGAGGTTGTTCTTCAACTTATTACAGGCTGTTGTATTGATTTTCCATTTATCTCTTGTTCTTCATATTGTACACGTATTTAAAGAGAAACTGAAAGACCCTTGAGTATATTTATTTTAAATATAGGCCTTTTTACACACAGAGATATGATTGTAAGTAAAAACATGTATAATACCATTAATGTGGATGATATAATAACATTAAAAGATAACTGATGTCATCATTTTCAAATATCAATTCAAATATATATACTTTTATGGACTGTATTTAGTTTCTTTCATCACTATCAAAGTTACATACCAAACTTTGTAATCTTACATTTTGAAACAGTTAGATTTATCCATTGAATGCAAAAATTAGATGGAACTCATGTGGATATTGGGCATTTATGACATCAGCAGAAGTAAATACATATTTTGGGAGGGTAGACATTTAGTTGAATTAGATGAATGCTAATTATAAGCAAAGGTAAGAAAAAAATATACTTTTGATCTACATACATTCATATTATTATAATTTGTGTGTATGAACACAATACAGTGAGAAATTATGGTTGAACAGGTAACATATGAAAAGTTTCCAGTTATCAAAAATACACTCAACCCTTGGTCAAATGTCATGAAATGTTATTGTTTAAATTTATTGTATTATACAAAAAGCATGTATCTGCCTCAAGTGTTGTATTTATGCCTAAGCCGGATAGGCCAAAGCCTGGGGTGGCAGAGCTTCTCTGTGTGAGCTGACTACTCTGTTTTAAATCATTCCTTTAAAGGAGTAAACAAGCAGTCAGCAGCTTTCCATTCACTGATCACAAGAGGAGCTGATGTCACAGTGACAACAGCTCACACATTAGGTCAGAGTGATGCTGCCACAAAATGAGTTATTTTCAGAGTTAACCCCTTCTGAACCCTCACCTCCAGCTCTTCTCTATTTCATCCTTAGCATCCTATGAGTGGTCCATGTATTTGTAAGTGTTCTGCTAACTCAATGCAGCTTCTTTCATTTTATACTATGTGTATAACTGTATATGTTTATGTTTTCTGTCTTTCTCCTATCTCTATATTCAGGGCCTGTGTTTTGGACTCTCTTTTAAAATATTATATATTAACGTTTGCCAGCTAAACTGTTGATCCTCAGCGAAAATGGCTGGCTGAGCATAATGCAAATAATGTTCTATCTATTTATCTTTTCTCCCAGTAGCTGCTTCTCTGTATCTACATATGTCTATCTGTAAACTGCTGTGGGAAACATTTGCTGAAAATAATGGAAATAATGTTCTATCTATTTATCTTTTCTCCCAGTAGCTGCTTCTCTGTATCTACATACGTCTATCTGTAAACTGCTGTGGGAAACATTTGTTTCTCATCCTGTCATTTGGCTATGGATAATAGGAAATGGAGATCACAATAGATGGGGTATAACATGTTTATCACTGATTAGTGATTAACCTCTCTCTCATTAGATGCCTCTAACTACATCTACCTTCCTCTGTATGTTTATAAGGCTGCCTGTGTAAACTACATTTCGCATGATGCTCAGCCACATAAAAAGT
Organism: Pelodytes ibericus; assembly: GCA_036172795.1. Lineage (NCBI taxonomy): Eukaryota > Metazoa > Chordata > Amphibia > Anura > Pelodytidae > Pelodytes > Pelodytes ibericus. Next base: position 121,573,579 of record CM069861.1, on the reverse strand, counting down.
GTCTCCGAATGGCAAAAAATCATTCTGGTCACCAAATACACGTTGTGCAAAGAGGCTCTGCCGCAATCTAGAGCTGTGGAAAGGTTATGTGAGCACGGGGTGCAACTAAAGAGGGTTGGGGGTGCATGTCAGTCATAGGGCAGCACAAAACTTAAATATACCACTGTCTGCCTCCATGTACTGTACTTCAAAGTCACACAAGAAAGATGAAGATTTCTTGTTGTTTTTATTTTTCAGTGCCTTTGGTTATTTGATTAGTTTGGCCAATAATTTTAAGAAGAGCTTGAGAATGATATAAAATATGAATGCCTAGGCATTTAATTTTTCAAACACATTTGCTCAAATACCTAAAAGTGGAGACGTTTGGCAGCTGCCTCAATTTTGTTTTTGGCTTAAAAAAATGAAATAAAAATCTTAGATGCTTGGGAGATTTTAGTTCTATAGCAGCATGCAATCTGACTAAGCAGCTTATAAATATTTAAAAGGTTTATTTACACTTTAACAGAAAATGTTTTGCTTCAAAAGTTATTATAAGAAGCACCAACGTATTAGAAATAATTAAGTGACTGCAGGTTTAGTAAATACTGGATGCTAAGAGATTGTAATAGATTATGTAATGATATTAAAACTATCAATGGTCATTGTATATTGTTATATAATCTAATATGCCTAATTGACTGAAAGCCTTTTGACCTAGAGATGTTTATAGTTTAAAACACTGATTTCTGCTCTAAATATGACGTGTTGAAAATATCCTAGAGGAATAAACGATTTGGCAGCAGTCGCTGGTAGAGAGAACATTTGTTTTATGAATTTATGAGATCAACTAGCTTTCAAAGTTTTGCTTGACATTCCTGTGTGCTGTGACCCTAGACATGTATTGATTTTCTCCTTATAATGTCATTAACTTCTCCATACTCATATCATATTTTAAATGGGTCCAAAACAATTGGTTTATTTAAAAAAAAGTGTTCCCACTAGTTGGAATTAGGATTGAGGAAAATGTTAAATAAATGGACGGAATAGCATGGCTGGTATATTTTTTTTTTTTTAAAGAAAAGGTGGCAACCCTTCTCCAGCCACTATTATGCCTCGCTGAAAGCTGTGCAAATTATAATGAGAGTGCCTATCTTGCTTTTCTGTTGGTGCCATGTACCTTGACCTGAAGGCTGCTAACTTGAGGATGGTGCAGGCACTTTCTGCAAAGGTGCATGCATTATGGAAGTAAAATACACTAAATGTGTATTAAAAAAGTGTATTCACAATAAACCCACAAATATGTTACAAACTACTGGCAAAATTAGTAATCTAACAAAGTCCTAAAGATGCCCATACAGGCAACTGCCGTACGCCTTTTCATGATGATATGTCAGGTATGTGGTCCTTTCAATATATTATCTAAATAAAAAGCAATGCTTAGTTAGTGATACAGGATAACGTGCTATGAAGCATGAATAATATCTCTGCTGTCAAACGAGATCTCACGCCAAACAGTCAGGAATAAACGCCTACACGTTTCAAAGGAATTTATGTTACAGGACTAATTTCTCCAAGAATTTGTAGCATGATTTTAAGCATGGAATTTAATAAACATTTGGTAAAGATTTCTTTACAATAGGGATGAGGGATGTTCTAAATATAACTTACCAATGTGCTTGGTCAGATATGGTGACAGTAGTTATGGGAGTTAAGGTCCCAAACAGCAGTTCAAGTTTAGTCTTTAGGTAATGGATGCGCATTAATGGATCTCCTCTACTTATCTTTTATAAATTTGATCCATCATAACTCAAATAAAACATTTCCAATATTAAGCTGACCATAGGTGTAAAATTAGTGCAGGTTCACCCTTTGACCATAAATGAGAGAAATAATTTACTAAGGATGTCAAGAATGTTATTTTATATCTATTTCTATGTGGATAGGACCACAGTAGCTCTCTACTAATCTCCCTGAATGGCACTGAGACATTCATCCATAAACATTAGTGGGCACACTTGCCAACCCAATCAAACCACAGTGAGCAAACTCCTCAAGGTGCAACCAAACAAAGAGGGGCAAACATCCTCTACTATGTCAAACAGGTAAAATAAATATGTTGGTATGTGAAAATGTTCACAGAATCAAATGCTATGCATATAAAATGTCATGCATACGAAACTGGTTTGAGAATGCTGCAAGTATCTAGCATGTAAGCCTAATTATGCTTATTAACTTTTTGTGAGTTAAAAATGTATTCTATTTTCTTTAACTCTAAGAAGCTTAGTCAACTATAACAACATACCATATCGTCATATTATATATGTAATGGAGCCTGTGCGAAGCTTAGGACACCAACATTTTGAATTCCCTGGTGAGCCCATTTAGTTAGGGACTATGTGCCTATCTGTTCATATATGAGATTATTAATTCATCAAATTTAAAATGTATTCTGAAAAAAAGTATTAAAAAAATCTAAATACATACCATTGATGTAGATTAATTTAGAAATAAACAAAAATGTTTAAAAGTCTATCTGTTCCTGTCCAAATCTGAGATGAATAAATTGCGTATACGCAGAAGTAAGTTCACACTGACACATGCAGTTCAGGTTAAAAAAACTTCGAGGAAATTTATTAGCATCTGGCAAAATTCAGGCTTACAAGCCCTTATAAAGGCAGAATGACATCATCATTGAATATCAGATAATAACAAATAAACATCATTAATTGGGTTAAATGTTAAGTGGCTGTGTCAATGTCCACCCATCAATATGATTAATTGGCCCAAAAACTAAGTGGTTAGCTAGGTGTCCTCCCACCGAGAGGTGGTATTGTTCTGAACACGGGTGTGGACGGATGGCTCAAGCACCATCTTTCCCAGCACGATGCTTACTCGGTGGAAGGGGGGGCTCGGGCATCATTTTGCGTAGTTAGTGATATCAGTCTCGTGGTCGGGTGCAAGGTTCTTTTATGAATAGAACATTTCATTTGGCCGGTGTTCTCATGGCCTTCAGATTATACTATGTTGCAAATGACAGGAGATTCAGTAATTCCGGGGCTAGTTATATCCTTAGAGAGAAAATACAGTCTCTATTCATTATACTAAATACTGTCAGGAAATTCTGTCATGTAATGTGAACAAAATGGAGGGTCTGTCATAATATGAGGTTAAAATGGAGTTAGTACAATAATTCAATACAGGTTTCAATAAAGATTTTTAATAATTCTACATCACCATTACAACATACCAATCCACTTCTGGGCAAAATAGTACATTTAATAAAATTTCCCTTAAAAATGTAACCCAGAAATGACTCTCTCTAGTGTTCATAATGTGTTGAGTAAGACTTACTTGAGTAAGTAATTTTTTGCACTGGTCTCCTGTATTTAACGTACATTCTAAAGAAACCGTGATATCTCTAGCAAAATGGACATTTCTGAGAGTCACAATGACAGGTGCAAGACCTTTTATTAATTGTGGTGATAGTTTGTTTCTCAGAATAGATCCCTTTATTACACAGTAGTGCATAGGCATCCTTTAAATGCATTTGGTCACTGTGATACTGCAGTTATATCCAGGGTACTATGTGACTGACTGCAGTTTAATAAATGCAATCCAAGTAAGAGTTATGTTAAATATCAATTAAAATAAAACAATTACACTATATTTCACTTTTTTTGCTTTCTTCTATATATTCACATATTTTGTTTGACTACATTAACTACATTGTGTTTAGAACAATATTATCTAATTGTAGTGTTATTTTCAGTGAAAATGTATCACAGTTTACAGGCCACACGTATTTTATGTTAGTAAGTGTAAAGTAACTAATCTTTACATTACTTATCTACCTTTTCACAGGCATTGCTATCTTTGTGTCTGAGAGATGAGTTTTAATACATATCCATTTGCCCAACTACTGAAAAATAATATGCATTATTGTGGGAACTCTCAAGACCTTCTGTAGCCAGCACAATTAATTTAGCTTTACATTTTGTATTGGATTTAATGAAAAGAAACACAACACACTGTTTACTGCATTGAAAGATCTGATGTCTGTGAACATGTGTACAATTATTGCATTGTCATAATCCCTTTGAATACTTGAACAACAATACATCATTTCTCAAATGACACTTACAATACACATTACATTATTGGATTACTTTAATGCATAAAGGTATAATATATATCAAAAATTCCACAACTTACACTTATGGGTGTGTTGTTTTAATGTGTTCTTAAATCATCTTAGCATCAAAAAAAAGTTAATCCACATTAAAGTTCACATTGATTAAAGCTAACATAACTGCACCTTCTACATGATCTTTTCATCACACAGATGGCAACTTCTGTATGATTAAAAAGTTTTCTAAACAACGGAGAAGCAATTTTGACTTGTTCTGAAAGTCAAACTCTGACTTCCATTCTGCCATGTCACAGAGATGGTTCTCTGTCTATGATGCCAAAGACGAGATGGTCAGCACAAACCAATCAGAGAAAGCAACAGTCATTGGACTGTCTCTCTCTGCTGTCATGAAGTTATACACGATTAGTACACCATTCAAATGAGACTTTAATAAAAACGTGTTTCCTCCCTCCCTTTAAATGTTTATGTTTCATTTTTTAAATACATTTTGCAGGCTTTCTCCTTGAAAATGGGCATCTCCAGTATCACTTATGTTTCTATAGACTGGCATTGAAACACACTGTGCATGTGCACTCACGTGAGCACATTGTGATGAGCACAACATCAACATTGAGTTTTGTCTGTACTTTCGAATGGTTTTTACATGAGGAGGTGCTTAGAATGCACAATTCTGAGTTTACTGCTGTATGTACAGAATTGTATATAGTGGATCAGGGGTTGGAACTCTTTATTGCATGCTGAGTTATGTAAATGTGTAAGCTGTGCATAATTCAGAATACTAAAAATATGGAATGCTTAAGCAGCAAGCTGCACCAAATAGTAAAACATACTCTTTTTTCCCTAATAAATAGTACAGGATTCTGTGCTACTACTTTTTTTAATAGTCCACTCAGTAAGTGTTTAGCACTATTCTTTTAATCTTAGGAAGTAAAATGTTCAGCTTGGGTAGATGTGGGTAGCCCTTCAGAGATTACACACTCAAGGGAGCTGTAAGAACTGAAAATACAAAATATTGCAATTTTGATTTAATATCAAAGTCTGTCTTCTCACATTCCCAGGAACAAAAAAAAAAAACTGATTGGTGTGTCTACAAGATAAACATGTCTCTGTGAGAATTCAATACACAGATTAATAAAAAGACAACCTTTTTTTTTTTTAAGTCTCATCTTACAAAAATAATATATAGAAAAACAGTTAAGATACTGAAACAACTAGAAGAAAATTTTGTTTTACTGGTTTAGGTGAAGCTGTTTCTTTGTTGCTCATCATCAGCTTTAATCAGTATATTCCTTCTTGCCTAAAACCTTGAAATCCAGCTAAATATCATTTTGTGTAACGATTCCCTGAAGCACTATTGCTACCTAAAAGGCTGTTGGTCAAGTTTGAGAGAGATTCGTTTTACCCTTTCCCCTCCAGTAATTCTTTTTTTTTACTGCAACTTATTATTGTTGCTATCTTTAAATAAATTGATCTTTTTTATACGCCAGTCTTGTTTTCTTTATTGTGGATCGATGAGTTGACGCTGGAGAGATGCAATGTGTACAGAATTGCCCAGCAGCAGAGGTTAAGTTGCATGATAATAATGCAACAGCCTGTGTACTATGTTGAGCTTATTTACAGTAGTTTGGATTAGCTTCCCATAGAGTTTAGTTATTCAGTAATCCCAATCTGACTTGAAAGCACTCAGATCACAAAATAAGAAATAGACTGACCTGTATCTTCAAGGCACATTATAATTATCTTTGTAATGAGTCTTTTTAGATGATAATGTATTGTATGATTCAAACGCAATAGAATTACTATTGATTGTCTTCTATAAGACAGAGTTTAAATGAAACCTTAATACTATTATTGCATATTTGCATTTTATATTGGGAGTTCATATTGACATTTGAACAAGTACGTAAGTAACACTAGCCACTTATTCTAGTTTCTTATTTGAAACAAAAGATTGTTATTTTTAAAATGTTGCTGATGTATAAGGCTTATAAAAACAGCTTATGTTTTTTTAATGTATTTTATTATTATGTTTCATAGATACTAATTAGTCATTACTCTAAAACAGGGGTGTCCAAGATATTTGTGCAGAGGGACACTTCACCAAAAATGTGTGCGTGGGCCACATTCATTTATCATTGCGAGACAATTACACACACACACACAAAAATATATGTTAACAGACTCCAGAGCAATAAATCTCACGATAGCATGCAAGTTGTGAGTGTATCACAGACTCCCCAGCAATAAAATACTTGCACACTGCACATTAATGTGAGTTTTATTGCTCTGTACTCTGTGATACACTCACACACTGCACATTACTGTAAGTTTTATTACTATGGAGTCTGTGGTACACTCACACACAGCACATTGCTATGAGTTGTATTGCTGCACTGGACTCCACAGCAATAAAACTCATAGGAAAAAAACTCACATTAAATATGCAGTCACACACACTTACATACAGACACACACACACATTCACAGCCACATATAGAGACTTACACATACAAAGCCACAAATAAACAGTCACACTTAAACGCACATCCACACTTACACACACAGCCACACAGTCCCACTTACACACAAACACATACACAGCCACACACAAATTCATACATACACAGACTCACAATTTCACACACAAATACATACATACACAGACTCACCCTTACATGACACACACACATACAGAGTCACACACGGTCACAGTTACACACACACACAGAGACAGACACAGAAAGATACTTACACACACACACACACAGACACAGAAAGATACTTACACACAGATACTTACACACACGCACAGACACAGAGATATACTTACATACACAGGTTTCTTTTTTAATGGGGCTGCACGGTCCAAATGGAACTCCTCCTCCATGCACCTCCAGGTGCATGTCTGTATTTCCTCCCCCTGACCCTTGCGCATGACGTCATGCACAGGGTAGTGAAGGTATGTGCACTGCACTATATGCGGTGCCGCTGTGACGGGGAACTTAGTTCCCCGAAGGTTCTTCACATGCGGCTGGAGGTGTGGTCACAGCTGCAGATCTCAGGCGGGCCGCACCTCCATGTCCAGCGGGCCGCCTGAGATCTGCAGCTGTGACCGCACCTCCAGCCGCAAATTATAATAATACATGGCAACTGTAGTATTACTTTGGGTGTCAGAGAAGGCCTAAAACACAGCAGTAAATGCCATATGGTTTACCAAGTTAAATAACTTGCTTCATCTATGCCAATAGATAATTTGTGTATAGATGTCACAATATATTATTCTGTACATATATTGACTTTTATACATCTTTAGACATAGAATGAAATATACAAAAAATACTGAGCAACCAGTAATAATAAAAAGGAAAGAAGGAAGAACTATCTAACTAGTATTACATAATACAATATTTAGATTATTGTAAGCTTTATAGAGGTTAATAGAAATGTATCAGCAGTGATGCCTAAAATGCATTAATTGATAAACTCTTTGAAAAACATATTGAAATTAATTTATTGAAGCTTATTATTGACTTATTCTTCAACAGATAGCTTTTAGAAGAAGGAGGCAAGTCATTTCAAAGGTTTCTAATAAAACCTATTTTTAAGTAGCGTGCAATACCTGATATAATGGAATTGAAGGACAGGTCACAGCTGCTTTTGTTGAAGAATCAGATGGGTTTCTTATCTATTTTCCAGCACTGTACTTTTTTGCTGAAAAGTTAAATTGTTTCCTACTCACAAGATGCTTGTGTTTCCATTACAGAAACAAAATGTCTATTACAATATCCAGACAAAATCAAATGGAAAATAATGTTTAGTGCCCTTTTCATTGTTTCTTTGTTATTACTAATATTTGAGAATACAAGAGAAATTATAAGATCAAGTAGATATAAAAAGAAAGGAATAAATGCGGAACTCAAGCAACTGAAAAGATACACAAAGTCTAAGTGGTTTAAGTTACAATGGATGAAATATATATTCAAATATAGTATCCTGCTTTGTTAAATTTTAACTCTTCAACCAAAAGGGGGCAGACACATAGTGAAAACATATACCCAATAGTTGTATTGTAGCTTCAACTTGGTATACAATGCAAATGTACTTACAAAAAAAAAGATAGAGTCCATATTAATTAATAAGGGATGCTCTCTCTGATTATCCCTTGTAATTTCAATATACCAAGGATGGAATATAACTGATGGTGCACAGTAACACACACACAAAACAAATGCAGCAATACACTAGAGATTGTAGTGTCCCCTTGCTGCCTGCTAATAAATGAAGAATGTGTGAAGCAATTTCTGCCTTCTCGGTGGATTTTACCAGGACTTAGAACTACTCAATTTCTTTAGGACCTAAATATTTACTGTATGCTTCCGTTAGAGCATTTTTACAGCATAACAATTGTTGAGATTATTATTTGAATACAGGTGTTTTTTTTCCTCATACAATTATTTTAATAGTTTACCTTTTTGGTACTAAACAAGAGCATCATTTATATAAAACATATTTATAATAATTCCAATTTTGCATATTTTCAGCTTAGATGATGATGCATTAAACATATTCCTAATCATAATGCCTGAGCACAAACAGTCTGATGCTTGTGGATTTCATTAAACTACATTAATAATGCAAAACTTTATTATTTAATTGGTATTATCAAAAATATATATACAGGACATGGAATATATATATATATATATATCAACATATTTGTAACAACAACAATGGCAAGATACAAACATCTTATAATATTAACTTAATAGTACATTGCCTATCTGGCATTCTGAACATGTGTTCAGCTTCTGCACACAATGATATTTTTAAGTATTTACATGCCTGTCTATAGGTCTATTTGAACTTTGATCATCCATGGTTAGGCTCTGGTGCAAAGTGTTAACCTCTGTTTGGCTATTAGCTTGGGTATCCTGTATTCCTGGTTTTTATTTCCTTGTTTGACCTGGATCACCTTTAAATTTGCTGTTTCTCCACCTGTCCTAACCTCAGCTAGACCCTCGACTAAGAATGATTATTACCTGCCCCAACCACTTCTCTATTTCACAAGCATGTTTTACAATTTTTCATTGTAACTACATGCTATATACATCTGTATCTTTGTTACTAGGCTCCAGACTGCCAGACTTGCTAAAATGAATTTGACAGCTAAATTAATAAGCTACACTTATATTGATAAGTCTCCCGAAGCCACTGAATCTGGCTTCTGTCTGACCTGCTCCTGCTGGGTTGCAGCAATGCCCTACAAGTTTCCAATAGCCACGGTCTGCAACTCAACCTCTAAGCGGCCTCTTCTTCTAACCTCTGATATGATCTCCTCTACCAGGGTTCTGTATAGAATTTATATTAAGACAGCCAAGAAACTGAAGGCAGGAAGCACAAGTTTGTAGCTGTTTAACAGGCCAACATGCTGGCAGGCAACTTAGTTCAGACTTGAAAGCAGAATATTAGAGTCACTAGTAGAATCAGACTCATATATGAAAGCAGACAGATCTCTGACTTATACACATAAAAGGACTAAAAGGTACAAGGTCTCTCTAGGAAACGAAAGGTAGCAGGTGAATAGGATGATGACAAAACACATTGAATTCTATTAAATTAAGTGATTATAGCACTTATCACTGTTTTGTATCTGAATTTTCTTATAACGTTTATGGTATTCAAATTAAATAAATGTTGAAGGTCTTTAAAAAGAGTCCATTAAGTTTGGCTTACATTTCCATTTCAGGCGAATAAAATGTACTGTAGTTATAGCAAATTATTTTCCTGTAAATATATTACTAGTTTAATTATACGTTCCATGTTTAGGGTGATAACTATGTTTGACTGTTCATACATATTAAACAAGGAGTGCCAAACAGAGTCATGTTGCCAAATATTAAATAGTCATATTTCTGTGCAGTTGAAATATTCATGATTCATCTATTTATTGTTCTTATTAAGCAGTGCATCACTTATATGCTTAACCTTTTGCTTATTTCTGCTATTTCTCACGTTTGAGCTCCTTTATTCATAAATTGAGGTAATGATGGAATATTTTTTTTTAGAGATGAAAGATATTATTTTTAGTTATTCAACAAGCTTGCATTAATTTGGAAAAAAACGTATAAATATTTTCTGAACATTAAAAAACCATGTGCTGTAATAAAGGTCAGCAGCTCATTTTGTATTCTCTCTGTTTCGAAAAATGTGAGCTCCTCTTCAATCTGTACACTTTGCCTTTAGATTAATGAAAAACATGTGGGAATGAGCGCAGTTTGACACACGCCATTTATAATTTGTGTTACAAAAACATTAGGCTGTGACTTTTTTGCAATGTTTGAAGTCAAATTCAGAACCAGCATATTATGCAAATTATCTCTATTCTTTCCAAGCATTGAAAATTTAATGTCATAAAATGCATATTTTAGCATCTATTAGTTGCAAGTTCACTTTTCAAAAGGAAACCTTCTGCATTATTTGGTTTCTTCCTATTCCCATTATATATATATATATATATATATATATATATATATATATATATACATATATATTTACAGTGCTTACAAACTAATTGCCTTGAAATAAAAAAAACTTTTGTGTTTTGTACCTTTAAACTTATTCATCTGTCATTAATTTCAGTGTTATAGTAAAGTTCCTAATTAGGGTAATTTTTTAGAATCATTTATTCCTCTATCATTTCTACAGAGCGTTTTTTTTTTTTTTTTAATTCAATGTGGGTATTATTTCTATGTCATGTTCTCTTGGGTTATATGCAGGTATATGTGCCATTTTCTGACATTTAAATATCAATAGCAAAAAGTCTTTATTTAGTCCATCAGCACAGTTCAAAAAGAAATTAAATATAATTACACACAATGTTAAGGATAGGTTTATTCAAAGGAAAGACCGTAAATGCTGGGTTAAGGCAGTTAAAATTAAGGCTTAAATTCTGTTTTTAAAACTTTTTTCATTTCAGTAGTGCATTGTCCAGGATTGGAAAATAGTCTGTATTTGGCTTTTGTCTATAATGTAAAAGTAAATTTTCAAATCATAGTTCACACTTATGTTACCCAGCAAAGGATTCTGAAAAATCCAGACATTCACACTTTGTACAAACGAACAGGGTTACCAGTTAAGCGGACATTATATATATATATATTTTTTTTTTACATTTTTTTTTATTTATTTATTTTTTTCATATACTTCAGCTATTTTTTTAAATGCCACTGAGAACGCTTTTGGGGACAAATATCAAATCTCAGCTTCCGAGAAAAAAATTGCATCCTCCTTTCAGCTGTCGAATTTAGCCATGAATGTAAGTCGCAATCGATTCTAAGACGCACCCCCTTTCCCAGAGCTATTCCAATCATGAAAAAAGTGCATCTTAGAACCAAGGAGACAAATAAAAAAATAAAAAAATCTCTGACACATTTCGAATTTAACTTACAACTAAAATTATAGTCACTGACCATAAAATACGTAGATAAGAATAAAGTAAAATCCTCACTTGCTTGCTGTAAAATGCAGGTTTGCTGAAGAATTATACGTTGCATATTTATATATGTGCACATAGTTGATGCATCCATAGATATATGTATATATTATGATTTCTCTGAAAGTGCATCATTCTAATTGTTCTATGTCAAGGATTTTTCTGGTGAATCACAAAATAGATACTAATAATAAATACCAAATACTTATTGTATAAACTTTTGCTTGCACATAGATAAATATAACTTTAAATCAATTAGGCATGCCCTGTTCAATAATATACATGTTCTTATATTAATGATAGATTTTTTTGTTATATAGCTAACGCAATGTATTTATTAATTCATAAAAAGTCTACCTGTCCATTGGCCATGTTTATTCATGCTATATTTATTTTTAGTGTGGTACTTAGGCACCCATAACCTACTTGGTTATATTACATGAACAAATATAAAAATGTGAATATCTGATCAACAAAATCCAACATATATACAATTTACATGCACATTTTTATGTATGAAATCATGCTTAGTAAACTGCTCAACATTTGTAAGACATCCAAATGGCAAAACCTGTGAAAACGTGTCAAAGGGCTCATTTTTCTACTGTATAAATTACATTTTGGACAGAATAGTTATAATTTTTGGAAACAGATTCAGTACAAAAATAATTAAACAGCTTCTAATGCGATCGATGGGCCTGGAATAAGGAAATAGCCTCTGTAGATTTATGTTGTCAATTTGTGTAAAGGGGACAGAACAACTTAACACTGTGCCATATTTTACATGCTGTCTTTTTCATTTTATTATTAACCACACTGCATTGGCTGTATCTTTGCATTTGTCGAACATCATACATAATTTATGTTTATTGACATGTATAGGAGGCTTACTAAGTAACTGGTAGCTTCTTTCAAACAGCCCAAAATTAAATTAATTGCACACTGGAGGGAATTATGCTCATGGGTATATTTTAGAACTGTATTGCACATATTGAAATGATTAAAATTATGTTTAAAATCTTAACAGGTTACTATGGCATCATGGTAATATAGATTTCTTTGGGATGACTGTGAAATTGGCTAGAAATAGAATTCTAAAATTATATAGTATTAAATTAATATTTATTAAGTTCTCTTAAGAACTTTAAAAGCTAAAAAAAAAACAGCCACATGAGAAAACCCAACTTTAATGTCCCTGTCATGAGAAAAATCCCATTAAGAGCAACAGAACCAAAGGATGGAATAATGGTTTAATAAAATGTATTAAAACAACACAGTAGAGTACCTACCTGGACTCCTCTAGTTGCTGTGGGTTTACCAAACAGATCACAGCACTGCCAATTAATACAAATACCAAGGTATCCTATTAGGATCTTGGTACCTATGCTCACTGTTGGTTAACGCAGAAAAAAATACTAAAGATAAAATGATGTTATTTAAAAAATGAAGGAATCCAAAAGTAAACTTCGTTGAGACACACTCACAAAATGGTCACCTCACAACACTTGTAACCCAATGCCCTTCCACGTTTTTTAAGTATGTCTCAACGAAGTTTACTTTTTTAATCATTTTATACAAAAATAAGGACTTATTGCACTTGGTTGCTTTATCTTTTATATTTGCAGGTTATATGATACTATCTAGAACCCATTTGCATATGTGAGAGTACTGTTTTTTCTATATTAAACAGAGTTAGTGTATTGTACAGTGTATTGTATTGTAGAGTATAAGTGCACTTATTATATTAGTAGGTCATTATAGTTATTGTCCACAAAGTGTCTCTGCACTTTTGCAGTTTGCACATTATTGTTGTTTGTCAATTGTTGTATAATATTGCACTGAACACCGTGATGGAAGCACTGGGAATTGTTAATTTACACATGTTTCATTAGCATTCTGTTTATATGTTGGTTTTATGTAGTGTCTAAGTGCTGTGCGCCCTTAGAAATACTTTCTTTTCTGTTTGTATCTGCAGTCCAAGTTGCCTGCTTTTATCTGGGGGGCTGCAGGCACACACAGTGGACACATTATTATTCTTAACCCCTTCATGACCAGACTGTTTTTGGAATGTTGTGCGTTAATGACCGTGGCTGTTTTTACACTTCTGAGGTGTTTGTGTTTAGCTGTAATTTTATTCTTTGTTATTTGCTGTACCAACACATATTATATATTGTTTTTTTCAGGACAAGAAGGGCTTTCTTTTGATGCCATTATTTTGTTTATATAATTTATATTATTATGAAAAAAATAGAAAAATATGTTGAAAAATGTATAAAAAAACACTTTTCCTGACTCTTATTTGTAAAATCTTTTACTAAGCTACAAAAGCAAATAAAAAAACCTGCTAATTAGATTCTAATATTGGTTCTGAGTTTAGAAATACCCAATGTTTATATGTTTTTTTTGCTTTTTTTAAAATGTTGTATTGTAATAAATACAAGTAGCGCCTAGCTGTTTCAAAACCATTTTTTCCAAAATTTGTGTTACTGACATTGTAACATCGATATTAGACATGCATTGCTGAATCAGCCCCGCATGTACACATTTTTTTTTAAAGTAGACATCCCAGGGTAGTCAAATTGGGGTATTTTGACACTTTTCATGCAGTAATTTTCCCACCAATCTTTGACAAGTTTTGGCGTAGTCATTTTTTTTTTTTTTAGGTATTTAGGTAAGAATTTAAAGAGGTTGTTCTGTTTTTTTTTGCCAAACAACCCCAATATATGTTAAGCAACTTCCCCTGAGTATAGCGGTACCCCACATGTATAGGTTTGCTAGTGTTATGTGGCAGGTAAAGGGACAAATTTAGGATACGGTCATTGCAGCTTTAAAACATGTATTTATTATGTAATGCTTGTGACTACATTTCCTATCATGCTCAGCCAGCCAAAAGTGACCGTAGCATCATAGGGAATGTAGTCTATAGTAGGAAGCACAAATTGTTGCTATCCTTGCTATCCTGCGGCTGCATGGATGATATATCCAGCTGCTGCGGGCCCCTATCTACTGTTGGGGGGCCAAAGCAAGGCACTGGCCCCACTAGCAGTTTTTTTTTTAATATAAAATATCCATAGAGGACCACCAACAGACCTAACATGTCACTGGTCCTCTAAGGATTAACGTCTTTTTATTTAATTTAATAGTATTTATTTATTTATTTTATTTTTATTATTATTATTTATTTATTTATTTAATTGTATTTACTTTTTTATTTATATTAGACTCTAACTTTATCCCTAGGGTTATGGTTAGTACAAACCCTAATTCTAACTCTAGGATTAGGGTTTTGATGATCTCTAACCCTAACCCAAGGGTTAAGGTTAGCAAAATAAAAATATAAATAAAAAAAATATTTTTTAATTTTTTTTTTTTTAATAAAAAAAAACCTGGGGGGCCTGGATGGGCTTGGGGGGACCAGGGGTGGCTTCCAGCACTATATTTAGTCTCTCCCTGCCCCACGATCGCTGTGGAGCAGGGAGAGATTATAGCTGTCAAAGCAGGCAACTGCTTTGACAGCTATTAACATCCGGGCACTGTGATTGGCTGTCACGGTGCCCGGATGTTTCCGGAGGGGCCTCAACCGACATGGCAAAAGTGTCTCGGTATCGAGACACTTAGCCATGCCATTTAAATCACGATCGCGGCATGCCAGAGCGCATTCCGCGATCGGATCTGCATGACGGTCCTGGACGTCATTGGCCACGAAGGGAGTTTTTCCTCATGACGGTCCAGGACCGTCATTGGTCACGAAGGGATTAATTATACTGCTTTTTGTAATTTTATTTTTGCGAGGATTGATTTGCTCATTTACTGAGGATTGGTTTGCTCATCCTTTCACCTTTTGATTTACTTATTTTTAAGTGTATAACACTGCTGGCTCCATAATGAATGTCTTAGCATATAAGTGGGATGTGGGGGGGCTGGTTTTGAAACTGATTTCAAACCAGCCATCGGCTGGCCTGGAACCAGGCAGGCCTCTGATTGGCTGACTAAATCAATTATCAAGCATTTAAAATCCTAGACATATGTGGCTGAGATTTTAGTATGCGTCCATCACTGCCCACCATCATGAAACTCAAAGGGTGTTTTTTTTTTTTTTTTTAAGATGTCATCTCTCCTGCCTGAGGAACTTAGAGTAAGGGTGGGTAGGTAGGGCACTATTTTAATTTCATTTACATTAGCAGGCCGTTTGTCCAGCCCTTGGCCTCACTTATTTCAGGGTGGGCAAGGGGCCTTGTGAATAGCCTCAGACCCCATTAAATAGATGGGAGGGCCAGGGGCACTTGGCCAGCATCTGGCCCCATTTATTTCAGGAGGGACCTCTTGGTCAGCCCATGGCCCAGAATGTTTCAGCGGCCACAGCCTTTTGGCAAGCAATCAACCCCATTAAATACATGGGGCAGGGGAACATGGCCAGTCTTTGGCCCAATTAAAACTAGCACCAGCCTCATTCACTATTATTGTTCCAGGAGCAATACTACTCGGCCTGGCATTAGGGGCTTTTTGCCCAGCCTCTAGCCATATTACTGTTAGGGGACTGCAGTCATTATGCGCAGTATTTTGTGATCATTTTTTTTTTCTAAAAAGTGTGACTCCCAGTTTATATGATAAAAGGAATTTGATCATTATAAAGTCATATAACATGATTTGTGCATTTCTGTAAGATTTGAGATCTCCTCACTTTTTATGACTTGCTCATATCTTCCATATTATCATTTTCTTTATATCCTTTTGTTCTGTATTGTAGCCATATTCTCAATTTACCTTACAACTTGTTCCATTTATTTGCCCAAACAGTAAATTCATTAGTTATGTCTTATGATGGAAACTAGTACTCATAATGACACTATTCCAATCTGTTTATAATATGTGTCTTAGTAACTGTATTATCTTTAATGTATATGTCCAGGTCGAATAATTGCACATATATTGAAATAATGAAGTTATACCAAATGACTGGTAGCTTCTATCAAACAGTATAGTGGTAAATGAAATGCACACTGGAGACATTGAATGCCCATGGGTATGATTAGGATGCTACACAGTGAAATGATTAAAACCCTCTTTAAGATCTTAACAGGTTAATATAGCATAATTTGAATCTAGATTTCTTAAGGGTAGCTATGGCATTGGATAAGAAATTAAATTCTAAAATTATATAGTAGTAAATTAATATTTATAAATACCTCTGGAGAAAACCCAACTTAAATATCTCCATCATGATAAGCATCCTGCTGGGTAGGGTGTCAGATGTTGCTTTACTGTCCTACTTAATCACTTACATTGAGTTGAATAAATTATATAAGGCAAGGACTTTTTATGTGAAGAAATTTAAATATTTTCACACCAGAGGGATGACTACATTTATTAAATATAACATACGACACTGCGTAAGCCATTTGTTGCTAAAACACTAAAAATGTTAGCCATCAAAAAAGAACACAAACATAAGTAGGTGTTGTACGAGTGTATAAGAATTATCTCTAGCACTATATATCTGAAAATCAGATCATGTTAATCCTTTCTTCATTGCAATGTTCATAACAAAGATTTTTTTCTGAAATATAGTCTACAAGACTATATAGAACTTTATTTTATGATCCCCCAGTATCCACAAAAGTTATTGAACTTGTTGTTCAGTTGTTTAGATTCAAGCACCTATGCTGAATCAATAGTAGTCTTAAATCTTGGACTTTACTGGTCCTTGAGGACTGCAACTGTGAGATATCATCTAGAGTTTTCTAAAGCTTGGTACCAGGAATGTAAATTGTTTATGTGTCTTCAACTACTTAAATCAGTCATTGAAATATATTGTGATTCACTAGGGAAAATTGGGCATAATATAAAAATATTGTATCTATTTGGTTTATTGTTTCACAATTTGCTATATGCTGTTTCATCTGTAGTATATTTTTGCTCTTTTCTTCAAATGACAAGCTTCTTATTACTCATAATGATACAGAAAAAAAATACATAACTAAAAGTTGCTGTCAGGCTTATGTTTCTCATTTGCCACTCGTCTTCTACTTTGCTTTGTAAAACGGTCTGCTGTCTTACCATTCATAAAATACTGACTATAATGCATAAATAAATCCACCTTTTTACATATATTAGTCCACACATTAACTCTCTTGTCAACAAATACTCCTCTATGAAATAACTATCTCCTACTTGGTGCCGCAGGCTCTGATCCAATCTCAACACCTCTCTCCACTCACCGCTACAAGATTTCATTTGAGTTGCCCTCTGTCTATGAGACACATTTCCACTGAACATCCAGTTATTCCTTTTACTCTCTCACTCAAAACTCACCTCTGCAAAATAGTCAACAACTGGAACAAAACTTAAAAAACACTGATCAGACCTATCTAGGTCTGCCACCACCTTCTTGTCTTGTATTTCTAAAAATCAATGTCCTCTACTCCATCTAGAGTTTGTGAGATAAATTACTAATATTATAATCTTTAATAACATGTTTTATAGAACTAAAATTAACATATCAGTAGAGGAAGTTTTGGTATGAATTATCCCTTTGTCAAATGTATGCTATTAATAAAATGAAAAATAAAACTGCTAGCATAACATTGTACTTTCACAATTTACTTAATGTCAAATTTCAACCAAAGGTTGGTTAGGTTATTTTGGGGTTAAAAGGCCACATTTGAGAGGTGCGCTTTTTGGTTTTCCAACTTTGAATTTTGACATGCAGAAAACCTGCGCCCATGTCCCATGTGGGACATTTTTGAAGCCAGACTGTGTATTTTATCCCACAAAACCATATATTTTTGAAAACTAGACATCCTAAGGTATTTCAGGTGGTGGTGTTTTAACACTTTCCATGCACTAATTCTACCACCAGCCTATATCAAAGTTTTGGGTAGTAATTCTTTTTCACATACGTTGTACTTCAGGCATGAATCTTGTTATGTGTCACTGCCAAATAGCACCTTAATATGTGTTCAGCAACATCTCAATGTATAGGTTGGTTAGGTTATTTGGGGGTTAAAAGATCACATTTGAGAGGTGCATTTTTTGGTTTTTCAACTTAGAATTTTGACATGCAGAAAACCTGCGCCCATGTCCCATTTGAGAAATTTTTAAGCCAGTCAGTTTATTTTACCCCACAAAACCATATATTTTTAGACTTTACATGTACTAATTCTACCACCAGCCTTTGTAAATATTTTGGTATTTTTGTATGTTTTGTTTCCACATACATCTTACTTTGGGCATGCATTTACAGATCCTGTTATTTGTCAATGCCAAACAACACCTCAATATGTGTTCAGCAACATCTGAGTACAGGGATACCACCCATATGTTTTTTGGGTTGTTTGGGGGCTAAAAGGCCACATTTGGAAGGTGCGTATTTCCAACTTGGAATTTTGACATGTGGTCAGCCTGCGCCACATGGAAGCATCGTAGCAATACCATTTGAGCACTGCAAGCGAAAAAAAAGCTTTCAGTGCAAGTTTTGATGCAGGACTAGTTCCGTCCTGTGTCATTAACGCCTTTCCACACAGGATGGACCTAGCACGTCCTGTGTCGGCAAGGGGTTATTGAGAAAACTGTCATTAGTGGTAAATTAACAGCCATTGATGATTCAATGCCTGCCACGTCACCATAAAAAAAAATGACTGCATCTGATAAAAGCCTGCAATGAAACACTGTTCTGTGAGGTAATCAAAAAGCATGAATTAAATATTCATCAGCTGCCATTATTCACACTTTTTAACCCTTTCAGTGCTGAAGGGAACATAAAAACTGCTCCCCACAGCACTGAAAGGTCCCCCACTGTCACCCACCTGCTTCCCCCCCAAAATAATCATTGCTCACATCGGGTCAGCATCCTCCACTAGAGCCATTAAATAAAAAAAAAGATATGTGCCGGGGCTATGCCTGTGACCCCAATTAAAAAATTAAAAAAACAGGGAGTGGCACTGGTGCTATGCTCCAATCCCCAAATAAAATAAAATAATATCACTGCCCAGCCCCTGGCACACACAGTGTGCATATTTTTAATAAAAATATTTTTTTTATGTGACCGCTGGCATGACGACAGTTTACAGTCCCTAGGGGCCACTTTTTTCATGGGGCCAGCAGGAGGCTGGCGATCCCTGGGCAGGGCAAGCATATTTTTTTTGGGGGGGGGGATACTCGGAAAGTGGGGATGGCTATTACAACCCCATACACACACACACACACAATGGTATTCTTTCTTACTTTTAACATGGAAATGTAGAATATCAGTGTTTTATGCTAAATGCCATTATTCCCTCACTACAGTACCAGTGCAATGCATTGTATTTCTGCTGTCCCCATTACAATTGAATTCTATGGCCAGTAGGTGTGCAAAATATGCATTGTGTTTTTTATTTATACAATATGTGTAAACATTTATTTGCCATCAGTGGCAATGATTTATGTGCACACAGAGACACATGTTTTGCTCCTGCAACATTATTTGTGCCATCTGTAAAATGACTACAATAAAACTGCAGCAAGTTGTATGCACAGGTTGTTGTACTCCAATATTTACAGTATTATCACCAGTGAATCTCAAATGCTAAATTACTCTGTGTGAGTCTAACCAGTAGATCTGTATCTAAAGGTGACATCAGAGTATTCCCCCTGCTATTAAGATTAGTGCAATCTAACTAACACGTTTAATACACACACTTTTTGAGGAGTGCATTAAATGTTTCTTTGGCATAATCCATGTTGACTTTTAACACCATGTTTATGATAGAAAGTATCCTGTTGCTTTGGATGAGATTTATCTGTTATAATTCATGACTGACAACTCCACATTGGAAGTAGACTTTGATAGCTGTAATTAGGTGGCATCCGCTTGCTACTTGTCATTGTTAAAATTTTAATTGGTATTGTGGATTTATGGTCTGACTGTATTGTATTTATAATGTCATAGTGAACTACAAATATCCAAATGACATGGGAAATGCATTTTAACTATCCATATTTTTATATATGTCTGAAAGTTACAATGGAGTTGCTTAAATACAACTCACAAGTCTAAATGACAAGACTGTGATATCAGTTTATGCATATTTCACATACACAAAAACCAGAATGCAGTTGTGTTAATATTGACTCTCCCTACTTATGTTTATCCCTTTTTCCCACTAAAACAACTCATTTAGGAGAATCCAATTAGTACACTAGCTTCTTTCTATTCATATCATGGTAATCAAACATTTTATTCCGTATACTTTTCCTTGCAAAAGTGCATAAAATATTATTTTGAAATCAAAATAATTAATTCATACCCCCTTAAAAGGGTCAATATATATCTTTCTAGTAAAATAAATACAGAAAGATGTATACTTTTATTACATCCTTAATGAATAAAAATCTAAAATGGCTGACATGTTGTCTGTTGTCACTATTGTTTGAACATAAACAAGCAAAACAAAAAAATATACAACACATAGTTAGCATTTGAACCAGACTAAAAGCGTGTATGTCATTTGCAACTACCTACTAGAAATACTTTTTAAAATGTACTTATGAAATCAATGCAATATAGCATAGCTTAAAATTATTGGGCATGATTACTTTATATAAACACATTTATATTGGAATAATATAAGTAAGTATAAAATAATAGTAGACTGTAAGTTACATCTTAGAAAACACACTGGGCCCAATTCAAGGATACAAAACATCACTAATTATTGGTTTGTAACTCATTTTTTTTTCTATTCCAGTCTATGGGATTTAATGACATGAGATAAATGAACTGAGGTCATTGAATAGACCACACTTTGTGTTAACCAAATTCAACATTATTTTCCAGGATTAATTATATCTGCAACAATGACTCTCCCTTTCCCCATTTTATCTTTTATATAGTTTTTATGAAAAATAAGCAATTCTTTTGGTTTTCATGAAACATTGATTAATGGTCAAAAAACCATTGAAGAATTCAAATACCCATTGTATGGTTCATCTCTGATTGTATAGGAGCTTATCCTGTAAGACACACTCTGATAGGAACATCGCTAAGACATGTTCTAATCTGTCTGCAGGCACTTTCCTTATTAAATGTGTGTGACAAAGTTCGTGGAGGTTTCAAGTTATGAAGATGAGATTCTCAAAACAAGATTATGTGCTTCTAATACTAATAGTAAATGACCACAGATTTCATTATGGTTAAAAAGCTCAAGTATTATTTATCATCATATGTTTGATTAAAAATGCTACTGGGGTAGAACACTGTTAACGGATGAGTTATTAGGAAATATCACAGAGAATATTAAGAGGAAATGCATGAAAATAGATTGTAATTAACTCTGTCCTAATTCAAGAATACTGCTGGCATACTTGTCCAAGCAACTCATCATTAATACTCCTACATATTAACTGTTTGGAACTAAATTACTGTTTCTTCTATTCATTCCTTTTTTAGCTATATGATGTTAAAGTTACACACACAATATAAGTTATGGTGGGGTAAATGTGCTGGGAAAACCCCTAGAATAGAAATGTCTTCTGTTTCCTTTTTTAAGATTTTATCCATTCAGTAAACACTTATCATGCAATGAAAACACTTTCTAAATGATACAATTTACTACTTTTAACATATATGGATAAACTTCAAGGAGAGTTGCAAACACTAAAAACCAAACATGTTAATAGAAAAAACTTTAAAAAGCATTGTACATATTTTTTTTCCAACCAATCATTGTACTGTACTGATCTGAATCTGCTAGTTCCTCCCTGTTTATATTTACATCAAAACTCATGAACAACTTTTCAAATTCTCTCGAAAATATTAAGTATAGAAATCCCATCCTTGATATATAATAAAAAAGAGCAAATGCAAATAGTTTGGGATGTTGATCAAATATAACATCATTCATGTAAATACAATTTTGTAGCAAAAGTATATTCTTTTCCAGACTTAAATCATTTTGAATTAGCTTTGCAGATCATACCATGATCATACTATGTGGTCTTCTTCAACCAATTTTATGGCCATCAATTGGGAAAAAAGTTAATTGCTTGTCAGTCATATTTGACCTGTTTTTTTTTAGTTTTAGTTATGTCTAACACATTAACAAATAAACACTATTAATGGGATGGGTTAACACTCACATATGTCTAAAAAAAAAGGCTATGCAAACTTTGGTTTTGCACAGAAGAAACAAGATGCAGGTGCTATAGAATTCAAAATGCCATAGCCTAGGTTGTTCTAAGTCATTTAGTTGAACATATACATGCTCTTTAGTAGTCAAGGGACAACACTGATAAATTATGAATTGTGTTTCACCCCCATTACTAGAGTCTGGTTTAACAGGATGCATTTTATAATGAAAGTGCTTTTAATAGGATTTACCGTAATTGGAAGACGAGACATAATTGCCTCGAATCAGAAGTAATGCTGTGAGTGAAATCCTTTTAAGTAGTCTGGAATGTACACAGTTTTATTATACTCAGTCCGATAGATTGTCAGAAAGAAGAATTAGTCCTTGATAAAGGACACAAAATAGGCACTACAGCATTCCCTGGGCTATAGCAAAGTGGCAACTCAGAAACCATTTAAACCTTGCCCTACAAAGACAATCGTGACAAATGAAGAGTTTCTTTAAAACAAAGACTACATTTACAATGAATCATAGAGCTTATCATCATAATCTTCATCAGCTACAAGTACCCATTAGCCTGCATTATTGTTGATACATTTCTTGAATTATATTTTATTTGGGCATGGGATATTTTGTCCATTGCAGTCAAGTTATAAGACCAAACAGATTGCGGTAGTAATGAATATAATATAAATAAACAAAAATCTTCACTTTTTGAAAATGCTATTAGTAAAATTGAGTCGATAACTTCTTACGTTATGAAGTGTGAATTAATTTGAAGATCTCTGAAGGCAAAAAGGCACACAATTCATTCAGAAATATGCAACTAATATAACTGTATTATTTAGAAGAATAATGTGAGATAATTATTAAGTTTCTTATGAATTTATTCCTGCTAGATAAAAGGGCATGCTAGTAATTACAATAAATTTATTAAAACTTAAATTGCCTATTATAAATATTATACCTATTATATATCAGCTTTCAGTCCTGGAATGACCTGCAATGAATTCTGTGGCCTTAAGGGGTTCATTTTTCTGTCTTTCTAGAGCTTTGCGTCTCATTTTTTTAAATATATTACTTAAATTGTATTGTACGCTGAAAGCTTTTTAGCCACTAAGGATATTCTTGGTGGTCATTTTCATTTTCACTCTAGTTCTTTTTTCTGATACTGCAAAGATTTTAGTATTTGAATCCCTGCCAGAGCCCTCAAGCTCCAACCCATACATAAGGCATCCAAAAGACACAATTCGGTTCCCTATGGAAAGACACATTTTATGTGTGAAAATCATGCAGAGATGCAACTGCTTAGCTGATAGATTATCTGACTATCATTTCCTACCAGTTCAGCCAGTGATTGATGTACCATGTAAAACCCTTTAGAGAATTACCAATCTACATGACTTGGGCTTAAAAAATATCCACGTTAAAATAGAAGCTTTTATTTCAGAAGATTGATTCACAAACCTTTCCTTTTTTGTCCATTGCAACACCAAAAAGCCTTGCAGACAATGCCTTTTTTTGGAAATACTGGTAGGAATACTCTGAAAGACCAGGAAAAAATAATTGGTACTGTACTGAGATGTTTATTGGAGTTAAAAAAAAAAAACAAAAAAAAAAAAGAAATAATTGGCAATAGATACATTGTAAGATATATGCTGTTATTTTTTCTTCTCATTGCTACTGGTGCTTTATGTAGTTATCTTGGCCTTACATGGGGTTACTTTGTTGTTAATCTTTATTTACTGTTTGAATTGCTTTCATTTAATAACCATGGGCTCCTAAAGGGACACTACCACTTACATAAGATGTAACTAGATTACCTGCACATTTAAAACAAACACAAATATTAGACAAATGCCACTGATTTTTCCTTCATTATGTTTGAATTAATTGCATATACAAGTGAGAATTTTACCCATGATGCAACAGTCTCCAAAATCTTCCAACAAGTCTCACAAGTCTACAACTGTGGCCAAAGCCTGCATGATGATGTCATTATGTACACCTCTGCTCTCTTACTGGCTCTTGTATATCATAGTGGGCAGGAATAGCCCACAAAAAAAAAACCTTTTTTTCCTGCCTTCCAACACAAAGAGAGAATATTCACCTGATCAAACAGGATCACAACACCACCCAATTGTGATGAAATAGTTGCATTACTCTCCCATTCAGTGCAAGTCTATGATCCGAATTCTGACTTATAGACTGCATACTCTGTCCCCAGCCCCAAAGTGAGATATTATAAACATAAAAACATAGAATGTGTCGGCAGATAAGAACCATTCGGTCCATCTAGTCTGCCCAATTTTTCTAAATACTTTTATTAGTCCCCAGTTCCCGGTCTGTTAGCTTGGATAGCCTTGTGTCTATCCCACGCATGCTTAAAATCCTTGACTGTGTTCACCTCTACCACTTCTGCTGGAAGGCTATTCCATACATCCACTACCCTCTCAGTAAAGTAATACTTCCTGATATTACTTTTAAATCATTACCCCTCTAATTTAAGACTATGTCCTCTAGTTGTGGCAGTTTTTCTTATTTTAAATATACTCTCTTCCTTTACTGTGTTGATTCCCTTTATGTATTTAAATGTTTCTATCATATCCCCCCTGTTATGTCTTTCCTCCAAGCTATACATGTTAAGATGCTTTAACCTTTCCTGGTAAGTTTTATCCTTCAACCCATGAACCAGTTTAGTAGCCCTTCTCTGAACTCTCTCCAAAGTATCAATATCCTTCTGGAGATGTGGTCTCCAGTATTGCGTACAATACTCCAAGTGAGGTCTCACCAGTGCTCTGTACAATGGCATGAGCACTTCCCTCTTTCTACTGCTAATACCTCTCCCTATGCAACCAAGCATTCTGATAGCATTTCCTGCTGCTCTATTGCATTGCCTACCTACCTTTAAGTCCTATGAAATTATTACTCCTAAATCCCTTTCCTCAGATGTTGAGGTTAGGACTGTACCAAATAGTATATATTCTGCTTTTGGGTTTTTCCGCCCAAGGTGCATAATCTTGAACTTGTCCACATTAAATGTCAGTTGCCACAGCTCTGACCATTTTTCTAGTTTAGCTAAATAATTGGCCATTTGGCTTATCCCTCCATTAATATCAACCCTGCTGCAAATCTTTGTATCCTCAGTAAAAAGACATCCTTTGCCAACAAGACCTTCTGCAATATCACTAATAATAATATTAAAGAGAATGTGTCCAAGTACAGATCCCCTAGGTACCCCACTAGTAACAAGACCTTGCATCAAAAATACTCCATTGACTACAACCCTCTGTTGCCTGTCACTCAGCCATTGTCTAATCCATTCAACAATATTGAAATCCAGACTTAAAGATTTCAGTTTATTGATAAGCCTTCTATGTGCGACAGTGTCAAAAGCCTTAACGAAATCTACCTGTAGGTAAGCAAAGTCTACTGCACCACCCTGATCTATTATTTTAGCCACCCAATCAAAAAAATCAATAAGATTAGTTTGGCATTATCTCCCTGAAGTAAACCCATGTTGTCTCTGATCTTGAAATCCACGCGACTTTAGATGTTCAACAATCCTATTCTTTAACAAGGTTTCCATTATTTCCCCACTACTGAAGTAAGACTTACTGATCTATAGTTGCCCGCCTCCTCCCTACTACCTTTCTTGTGAATGGGCACAACATTGCTTATATTAGTGCAGAGAAGTCACTGGGGGTGGCATCCAAAACCACAAAATGTGTTATATTTCACAAAATGGTGGCACCCAGTCACACTTGTTTGGTAAAATATTTCATAAAATAAACTTACATAACAAAAACAAAAGAAATATCTGAAATCATCAATGCAACATAAAAAAAACCTTATCATTATTTGGTGGGAGTGTCCCTTTAAAATAGGCTAAGCTAAGATGGCCAAAATCCAATCTCAAATGTCTGTTGGGCAAAATCATTTGAGTGTGGGTGTAAGGATTGGGAAGAAGGAACATGTTTGCACATTTGTC
Source organism: Pelodytes ibericus (assembly GCA_036172795.1). NCBI lineage: Eukaryota > Metazoa > Chordata > Amphibia > Anura > Pelodytidae > Pelodytes > Pelodytes ibericus. The sequence continues at coordinate 121,546,859 of CM069861.1, read as the reverse complement.
ATGGACCTGTCATCAGAACTTTACTTTACACCTCATAAAGCACTTAATAGTAACTAAAATGTCCACAACAACTTAGACAAAAGCCCACATCTGTCTAATTAAAAGAGCTTTTGAAAGATGCTCATGGGTAGCACTGTTCAAAAGTAATTTATGGTCTGATTGAGGATGTACGGCCTGATTGAGGCATCCACACGGCTCAGCAGTTTTTTCAATACAATTGACTACAACATTTTTAATTGATTTAGAGGTGCACATTACATAATTTCCTCCTGTGTTGAGCAGTGCCATGCTGTGAGCAGTAAGCATAACCGAAAAAAAATCACAGGTTCTGATTGGCAGCTGTCAACAGTTCTTTGTTTTAAATGAACATCAGATTAATGTTGGTAATACTGTTATATGCTGATTTATGTAAATACATATTAAGATGACAGGTCTGTTCTAAAGTGACACTAAAGGTTTTTTTTTTCTTTTCTTTTGCTTCAGTAAAAGAAGCAAAAGTTAAAAACCTAGTGCCAACTGCCCCAATTAACCCATTGTGTATCCTTAGAGATACATGTGGGTTTATTCTGAGCTCTGACTCTCGGACATTTTTACAAAATCTAAGTATTTTTTTTATCCACTTTTTTTCACTTGTTTAATATGAGATATAATTATAAGTGCTTTTGCAGCTAAACAAATTGACCATTTTTAGTAGAAAGAAAAGATTCATTTGTTTTCCAGTTGTGCTTCATGTGTAGGGCAGCACCAATTAAAATAGTCTCAAATAACTACATCTTGCAAGTGAAATACTCAGGGAATAAGTGTCTTTTTCTATTGATGTTCCTTCCCACATTGCAATGGAAATCAATTGGGAAAAAAGCACATTGATTGTTGCACAGCAGAACCAGTCTTGATTTGACAAAGTATTTTTACATAATTCCATGTGTAAGCAATCCTATGTCTGTTTAAAGACTTAATTGAATATAAAATAATCTATTGCATTAAATAAACAGGTACATATATATATATTTGTTTAGTTATTCGTGCCAGTAAATCTACTCCCTAGCTGTCCTGCATAAGCAGGACAGTCATGATGTTGGATATCTGTCCCACCAAACTCCACCTCTGTCCCACTTTTTCCATAATCCTGCAGTCCTGATATAACAGAGCTACCACCCCAGCGCTGACACCAGATCTCCCAAGCTCTGCCCCCAGCATCCTGATTTGCTGGAGGCAGAAGTTGGGAGGTAGTGTATAGTCCAGACATGTTATAAAACCTTTTGTTTGTGGCTTTCTTCTACAAAAAAAAACCATATACTTGACTATGGATAATTGCATTCTGAGTTTCACCATGAAGATGGTAGTCTCTCGTCAAGTGCACAAAAAATCCTTTAAATACTCCAGTTTTAGTAATCTATCAAGAATTACGGAAGAATCAGGTGCCACTCAAATATATCAAATAAGTGAACAAAAATCTCCCTGATTTCTTAGGTATAGTAGGAATTTATCCTTGAAACAGATTTATTGTAATAAGTGACCAGCATTCTACATCAATGCCAGTTACGTATCATACAACATAATTCATCTAGGTAAATATAAAAAATATGTACCCATCAATAGCATTGCTTATTCATGAATTTTATATGTGTATGTCCTCAATTAAAAAATAAAACTAAAAAAAGTTTAAATACATAAATAAATAAAAATAAACCATAATACAATTGTCCACTTTTGATTTCTTCACTGTTATTTTTTCAGTGGTTACAATAAAAAAAAAATATAAATATATATTTTCTTTGACCTTACCAATGAGCATGTGTATTGTGGTTCTAGCCAGCAATGTCCCAGCAACCTTGGAATGATGTCTCTTGAAATGTGGAAATGCTGAGAGGTCATTTAAAGCGTCACCTGTAAACGTATCTAAGGCAGGGAGACGTGTACAATTTGACTTGAATGTAAAGAGTTATAAATAAAGTGCTTAAAATGTCATGCATTGCCAAGTCTGCATCAGTTTTGAATGATGGCAAAGGTGCCCTGCCTTTTTCTTTGGAAATTTGATTGATGTGTGAAATTGCAATACGGGTTGGAAGGTGTCTTCATAGAAGCCGCAAGCTTTACATATCAAACACATTTTTACTTGTTTTAGGTTGCTGTGTTAAGTGTTATGTTAATTATTTCACATTTTCAGCTCTTTGACATAGCGGTGAATGTCTATATCGGCATATTGAAGGTGTTTGTAACATAATTTGTTACTTGTAATGTCATGATGGCTGTGGCTGTAAGTAATAAGATATATGTTATTTGAACTTAATTGATAATGACTTTGGTATTTAACATAGAACATGTATTACTTACAATGCACAGAAATCTATTTGGTAACATGAAAAAAGAAAAGAGACCTTTTCAACAATTAAGCTTTGCTTTGTCTTTTTGTTTATTATGTTAGTTTGAAAAAAACCCACAATGTGCATCTTTAGACCATGGCTCTCTAATGCACGTAAATCTGTTTTGAAATGGTTACACAACTGAAATATTGTTGGCAGAGAGTTGATGGAAAACCCCTCCACTTAAAATTCAGGGGGTAGCAAAGGCATTATTGAAAACAACAAATCTACACACAAAAGACAGGTCATAAAATGTGCTTTTCCCAAAGAAATCCTAAACTTGCAGTAACCCCACCACTGCAAGAGCTTTGGGGTAGGCATATCAAAGAAGGTTAACAATGATTACCTTTTTGCCTTTGGGCCAAATTTATCAACACAAAACAGGCGCTGTATTTAAAAAAAGTGCTCAATTTGGGGCAAACTGCCATAATGTTCCATTGGGTTACTACTACTATTTTAGCATTTTTTCCTGAAATACCCCCTATTTTGTCTTGATAAATACAGCCCTTTATATGCACTTTATGCACGGATCCCTTGGAGCAAATGGCCACTGTACGAGACAGCCTTTAAACAAACTTAGAGCAGAGCTAGATAAACACTCATAAAACAGAGATAATTTGGATTTTAATCTGTGCTCATTCTCCACTGAGCATTTACATCTAATGTATGTTGTTGTTATGACGCTTTTTAGGTGGATTTATTTATCATTTTTGTAAGGCCTCTTTGGGCCAAATATGAGGATTGCCGATCACTGATTGATATTTTTTAAAGGTATATTTTATTCCACAGGGCACACTTTGTGTGACAAGGGGACTCAAAGGGTGACATTTATTTGTTTGCAGGATTTGATATTTTTCTTTTAGTTTAGACCCCTCTATCCTGGGCAAGATACCTAAGCTTATATTTCATTATTTTATGTATTTAATTTATTTTAGGGGATCCAGGGGCACTTGGCCTGCCACTGGTTCCATAGCAACAAGATGGGGTTGGGGTCACTTGTGCAGCCCTTTGTCCAATTTATTTAAGGGGGCCAGGAGCACTTGAGCAACCCTCAGCCTCATTTTATTTTAGTGCATGGCTAAAAGCGGACGGCAGGGGCATTTTGCTAGCCCCATTTAATAATAGGTTGTCCCTGTTTATTGATAGGGACCTGACCTCTTTTATTAACAAGGGGGCCAGGGGCATTTTGCCAGAACTGGCCACATTTATTAGTTAAAGAGGATATTTTACCATTCCCTTGGCCTGTTTATTAATTGGGAGAGAGACATTGGATGAGTCTGGCCTCATTTATTAACCCCTTCGCTACCTTATGACGAGTTAACTCGTCATAAGAGCCGCAGCATTAGCGACCTTATGACGAGTTAACTCGTCATGCAGTCTAGCCGGCAGTGCGCTCCGTGGGCACCGCCAGCTAGTCTGCAATGGGTCCAGGACTAAGCCTCGCATCCGAGGCAAAGCTCCTGGACCCGATCGGTGCATTTCCGGGCATGTGATCGCGGTGATTCAGTGATCACTGCGATAACATGCAAATTAGATGCAAAGTCAGTGTGTTCACACACTGACTTTGCCTCTAATTCACTCTCTGTGCTTCACGTTCTTATTGTGAAGCACAGAGAGTGACCTGTAAGTAAAATAAATTAATAACATACACAGAGGTAAAAAAAAAAATTAAAAAAAAAAAATTAACCCTTTCATTGCTGATCACAGTTTTTAACTGTGATCAGTTTCCTTCCACTTTATGGCCCTCATTTAGTTTTTTTTAACAGATTTTTTTTATTTTTACAATTTATAAAGTTTTTTTTAATAAATAAAGGTAATTTTAATATATTTATTTAATAAAATTTAACCCCTGCATGCCTGTTGCATGATTTTCACGGATCTGACATCGCACTCTTCAGAGTTTTTTTCTGTCTTTTTTGTTAGGGGGGTTTGGGAACCAATATTTTTCTTTTTTATTAGTTAGTTAATTAGGGGGGATAAGTGGGTTAGTGTTGCACTAGTTGTGTAGCTTATTATTGGGAAAATAATGGGGAAAACATTTTTTTTTCTCAAAAATTTCCTCTTTTATATGTATTTTTTAATACTAAAATGTAAATCATTTTTATGTATAGGGTATCAAAAGAAAGCTCTAACTGTCCTTTAAAAAACAACATATAACTTGTATGGATACGTTAAATGAGAGAGAGGGAAATTATGTTTCAAAAACCGCGTATTAAAAATTGAAAAACGCTCTGGTCCTTGGGGCAATTTGGCAGCACCTGGCCATGTGTATTAGTTTGTATTAGTTTGGGGGCCAGGAGCCACATGTAGAAAGGTGAAATGGTCAACTGATAGACTTCCTGAATATAAGCAGTTTAGCTTATATAAATAAAACATAACACATTAACTTAAGAAGTGTGCATTTGGTGCTTTAAACATGCATTCACAAATTAGGACATTTATAAGATTAACAATTTAACTGTATTTGAATCATTGAAATGCTTAGGGAATTTGCACCTGTAAAGCATTAGCTAGAAATTAGTTTATTTTTTTATAACGTTTTTTTTTAATCAAGTTTGATGTAAACAGTAAAATATGTAAGCAATAATTTTGTGTTCTGTTTTCAGAATAACACTTAGATTAATTAGTAATTGGTATTAGATAATGCATTTTTATTATTATGATTATTACTATTATTATTTAAATTAACAAAAATAACTTTCCTTTAAGTTACCCGCACAAGCCATTTTTTCTCTGCCATTATATATCGAAAAACTGTGGACAGAAATGTTTTTAATGTAAAAAAAATGTGTTTACATTCTTTTTTGATTACAAAAATGGATATTTTTTTCTTCAAATATATTTTCAGAAACTCTATTATGGTTCAGCACATCATATTTATATGCACAACTGAATCAGCTCTCTTCTGCCTGTCTTCTGCCATAGGCACCCCAGAAGGCAATGCTGTTAGTATGAGACAAGGAAGCAGAAGGAGAGATGCAGAATCAGAAGCAAATATAATGTCATTTCAAGAAAATGTCGGCGTGTTTACTGCCCAAACAGAATTTAAATGAAGACATTTCAATTCTATGTCTACTTTCACAACACAAAACTCAAGTGTGTGAATTATTAGTGATAATAACAGAAGTAAAATCTAAACAATTAGATGTCCTTGCAACAAAACACAACCAAACACACAGAAATGTCCACGTATATATTTACATATATACATATATTCACAGTAAATTATTTATATCTGTAGCACAATATATATATATATATATATATATATATATATGTGTGTGTGTGTTTGTGTTTTTGTATGTGTTTGCGTGTGTGTTTGTGTTATGGTCTAATGTAAATAACTAAAGGTTTTCTAGAATGAATTATGGGTTATAAAAACTGATATATATAGAAAGTATAAAAAAATAGACCCCACACATTGTATCCACAAAAAGAATATCTAGTTCAAGCTGGCAAGTTTGAACAGCCTGGTGCTCCCACAGTTTCTAAAATATTCTGCAGAAAAGAAGAAATATCATTCAAAAATAGATTTATTCCATACAAAATGGCTGGCACACATTATGGTTACCCTTCATCTGGGAACGCCTAATGAATTCCATGCCCAACTCTTAGTGTTTAATCACAGGCTAATGCCTTGTTAGGAATTCTGTTCTTATGTACTACCCATAGTGCTCTATAATTTAAAGTGCAAAAAAAAAAAAGCACAATTCATAGTGATACATAATAAAAGAGAAGTCCAAATAGCACAATAGACTATGATTAAGTGAGAGAGTTGAACGTGAAATGTGCAAGACATTCCCAATAACAGGTTGAAGGATATCCATATTGTGTGCTGGCCATTTATATTAATTGGAATAAATCGATTTTTGAAGATTTTCTATAGTGGCAATGAGAATAATTCACTCATTATTCTTTGGATATTATAAAAACTACTGCCAAATCACCGATATGTGGTTTCTCAACACAAGGAGAATGCAGCTCCAATGAGATTATTCCTCAAAAGAAAGATACTTAAAATGGCATAGCCAAAATTTTAACAAATTTTAATTAATAACTCATTTAAAACAAGAATTAAATTATTAAAAAACAGCACATGACATAAATACATTTAAAATAAAAAACATACAGGTTCTTAATCTCAGTGAAACAAGTATGGTTACAATAAAATAATTCCCTTAGTGCTTTTACAAATGCATCTGGATAAGTGGGTGCATAATGTCCTGTTTCACCTGTTAAAGGCTTCTTCAGAGGTGAAAGAATTTGGTCTTTCTATACTGAGATTCTGGGAATTTGGTCTGCTTATTGGTTTTTACATTTTCTTCTGAACAAACCTACTTACTCCAGGCTTAAGATGAAAAGGTAGAGAGAATTATCCACGAATATTCAAGATATGCCTGTGCATATCTTGAAAAAAGGTCCCAGCATTACTCACAGGGGATATCAACTGCTTCCTAATCTGATATCCCCTGTGTTGGCTATTAATAAGTGGGTAGGTTTTATAACACAGTGAGAAGGTGGTCACATCATCTGCCTCATAGGTTAAAAGTTTTTCAAGAAATGTACACCAAGGCAATTCTTTTATTGCAACTGCATTTACTTTTATGATAATAAGTGTACCTGTATGGACATTTGTTTTACATTAAGTATATACTTTGTGAAAATTGTGGTATCATTTATCATTTTAAATATCTTTTCTTGAGAAATAATATCATAAGCGATCCCACCACCATTTATTTTTCAAGCTTGGAAAAAAGGAAAATTCTAAAAAGGAAAAATAGATACAGTACACCACACGGTGTGTACACAAAAATTGCAGTGGACAAAGGTGGAAAGATTAATGAATTCAGTTACATTTTTTTCATAATTAAAATGAACTATCTTGAACAAAATATTATTTCGAAATAGAACACAGAGCATATTTTTTCCCATACCAGCTCTTACAACACATTTTGCCTCACCAGAGATAGTTCCTTTTGACATATCTAGTAAAATGTCAAATGTTGCTATTAATAATAAATATGAGTTTTAACAAGTTGGAAACAGGTTGGCAGAAAAAACTTATCGATCAAAAAGTAAATCTTTTTTTGTCAGGAGAAAACATATACAGACTAACTAGTATTTTTAATCATGGTGTCATTGTGAATAAGAAATATCAGATACACATTTGAATTGGGGAAAGAGCTTATCATTTTGGGGGAATTTTGCAGAAATTGATGCTGTTTTACAAAAATGTTGAAAGCTATGCAATTGAACTTATGTTAAATATTTTCCAACAAGAAATCTACATTTTTCATTTTTTCATGTAATCTTAAATATCAAATGACCAAAGAGGGGGGAGTTCACTGTCCATCCAAAATAGGGATAGTATGGAGGTATGCTTGTATATTTATTACCATACTAATGATATTATACAAATCTAAGAAAAATAAATTAATTTCTTTCTTATATCCTGCATGACTTTTGCCATTTGATGATTTGAGGACTGCAATACATACAAAATTGCTAGTTAAGCAGTACAGTATTTACTTGAGGATTTTCTTTACATTAATATTGTAATTAATTTGAGAAAAATAAATTCAAAAATACATAAAGTCCACACATATAACATACTTTATCTCACATTCAATACTAATTTATTAGTTAAATTCAGGTTATAATAATTTCAAAGTGCGGTCCTATTATTTAAAAACAAAGTGCAATGTGGCAAATTAATTTGATAATATCAAATCAGTCTGCTGTATAATTCATCATATCCCCAATAAAGTACACAGTGATTAAATATCTAAATTCAGACATATGATACATCCATACAAAGTAGTGGTCAATGGTCTTTACGAGCTCGTGATTTGTCTAACCGAGGAGACCTGGGTCTGGAGGAGAAGAGGTCCCATGGTGGAAATTAAGAAATCCTCCCAAGAGAGAAGAAGAAGAAGAAGTATGCCAAAGGCACCACATTTACCAATATTTACTCTGGTCAGAAAAGACATATCTTTGCATTTGGCAAATTATAATTTCTCCCAGGATATGAGAAGCAAAGTTTTCTGAGGTGTCAGCACTGGCAAGTCCAATATAAACAGGAAAGAGGGAGCAGTTAATGGAGACTCAATATCCAGCTTATCTTTAAGAAGCCTCCATCATTTATTTTTGATGCCTTCTAGAACCTGACATCTCCAAAAATAGTGGTACATGTTTCCTACAGCCCTTTTACATCTCCAACATATGTGGGGGATTAAGTGCTGAAATTTATTTAGGTAAACAGGGACAATGTACCAACGATACAAAACTTTACAAAAGACTAGACATGTGCAAAACTAACATTTTCGTTTCGTTTTCGTCCATTCGGACGAAAATGTTATTTATTTCGTCTAAAACTAATTTTGTTCATTACTGCATTCGTTTCAGACGAAATTCGTTCATTATTTTCGTTTTGGTTTTATTCGTTCGTTTTATAGAATACGTGTAATACTATTGGCTTTCTATAAACCGAACGAGAGCCCCATTCATAAGAAATTCTTATGAATGGGGCTCTCGTTCGGTTCATAGAAAGGCAATAGTACTACAAGTTTTCTATAAGCTGAAAGTCTATAAGCCAATAGTACTATTACATTCATTACAAATGCCGAAAGTCTATAAACCGAACGTTCGGTTTATAGGCTTTCGGCTTATGGAATACATAGAAACCTATTGCTATTCTATAAACCGAACGTTCGGTTTATAAGAAGCCCATAGTATTACATGTAATCCATAAGCCGAAAGTCCGAACGTTCGGTTTATAGACTTTCGGCATTTGTAATGAATGTAATAATTCTATTGGCTTTCACTACACAGAGACAGAGTCTCCATTCATAAATTTTTATGAATGGAGACTCTGTCTCTGTGTAGTGAAAGCCAATAGTACTATTACATGCATTACAAATGCCGAAAGTCTATAAACCGAACGTTCGGTTTATAGGCTTTCGGTTTATGGAATACATGTAATCCTATTGCTATTCTATAAACCGAACGTTCGGTTTATAGAATAGCAATAGGATTATATGTATTCCATAAGCCGAAAGTCTATAAACCGAACGTTCGGTTTATAGAATAGCAATAGGATTACATGTAATACTATGGGCTTTCTATAAACCGAACTAGAGTTCCCATTCATAAAAATGAATTATGAATGGGGACTCTGTTTCGGTTTATAGAAAGCTAAGAAGTTGAACGAATGAACGAATGGTTTAATATAAACGAAAATCATTCGTCCATTCGTGCTATAGTATTGGCATTACTATAAACTGAAATAGAGTCGGTTTATAGAATGCCAATAGACTTACATGCATTCCATAAACCGAAATTCGTTCATTGTGTCGGTTTATGGAATGCAGTGTACTATGCTATTGTATTCTATAAACCAACTCTATTTCGGCTTATAGAATGCCAATAGTACTACGAATGGACGAATGAACGAATGATTTTCGTTTATTAACCATTCGTTCATTCGGCTTTTGTTAGCTTAGCATTTTCGTTATTAGTTTTTCAAACGAATGAACGAAAATGCTATTTTCGGACGAAAATGCATTAGTCCGAAACTGAATGCAGATGTCTACAAAAGACCTCTTGCAGTGGAGCACAGTGGATTTCTGTTCTATTCAAGTTCATTGACCTATACCAGGATTCTCTATTTACTTAAGGATTAATCCTTACACACACCTGATCTTTACACCTACAACAGCTGACGAATTAAACATCCTGAGAATGAAAAACCTATTGTGTCCACCTGGAAGGCAACATGTCCAAAGAGTCATATACAATTTTATTCAGCCAATCATGGGGACAACAAACTGTAATTGTCTCTCAGAAACACGTGAAAATTTTACATAATCCTGGAGTTTAGTTCTTTGTTATTGCTATTTAAATGCAGTTGTTAATTATAGTGATTTTTTTCATCAATTATAAAACTAAGAGCAGTGACTTTATGTTCCAAAATAATAAAAAATGAAAATGTAAGGCAATCTAACCATCAAATATTGATGCATTCAAAATGATGCTGAAACAGAACACTGTATCAACTGAACTTTTAAATCAAGAGTGGGCATTGCAAATTTCGTTAAATTCAAAAATTAAATTTGGAGTATAGTTTTTGGAAATTTCTTATTAAAATACATTATGTAATTGGGAACAGACAGTAAAGTGCAAGGGAATGAATAAATGTAATGCAATAATTAAATGCTAGTGTTACCATCCAAAAATGAATTTAGTTTTAATCTACTAAATATCCACCTAGAAAGTGGTCAGATTATCTTGTACAAGTTTATTCAAGATCAGCATAGGGATATTTGATTCATGATTCAATACAACATTCAGCAACTGTAAAGAAAGACAAGCCAGCAAAATCAAGAGTAGTGTGATAGCAAATACATATATTACTTAAATATGTGATAGCTAATACAAATATTACTTAAATTCATAAGAATAGGGACTCTATTTCGGTTTATAGAAAGCCAATAGCATTACATGTATTCCATAAACCGAAAATCTATAAACCGAAAGACATTCGGTTTATAGACTTTAGGTTTATGGAATACATGTAATGCTATTGCTATTCTATAAACCGAAATAGAGTCCCTATTCTTATGAATGGGGACTCTATTTAGGTTTATAGAAAGCCCATAGCATTACATACAATGTAATCACCGAACCCCGAACTCCAACCCGAACATACAGTGAAATGTCCGTGTTCGGGTCCGGGGTCCAAAAACCGTAATGTTCGGTACAACACTAATAAAGATAGATGGCAGGTTTATATAACACAAGTGAAGTGAGTGCATTCCCGCTGTATTGGATTTACACAAGGACAAGTGGCACTGCATTTGCCTCTATTAAAGAACATTTTAAAATGTAATGCTTTTGAACATCACAGTGCAGCTTTACAACTGAACGATATGTGGATACTTGAGTTCCATTGAGACTTCTTAAGTTCTTACCCCAATCCATTTCTATTGTTTGCAGCAGTAGCCAAACTAAGACTTCAGATAGATTTATTGAATATGCTAAAGGAACAATACAATGAACTTGATTAAAAGAATAAAACACCCAGAAGCAGAATATTATAGATCTGTTACTAGTCTAAAAAGAACGCCACATTACACTAATTAAGACTCTAATCAACAGTTATTTACAATCAATTAAGGCTACAATGCTCTTTACAAAATTATAACTATCAAAAATGGATTTCTTACAAAAAATCCATAACATGCTATTAACCTTCTTTTGTATCTTACAATATGTTGCTTTATTCTGTTGCTTTAACTATACATTCTAATTGTAATTTTCTAATAATAATACATTTTTTTATTGCTCTATGCCGGGAAATATGAGGCAAGTAAATACTTAAAATTATAACAATCTATTTAATTACAACAAATTGTTTTAATAACAAAATGCCAAACTGGTGTAGAAGTGATCAAGAGCCTGGAACATACAGGAAGAGACCTATTTGTAGCGGAGACAGAGTTTCAGAAAATATAACTGACGCTCACTTTGAGCATCGGCTACATTTTGTATGTCAGATTGAAGCCAGACTCAAGTCCCTGCAATTGGGTCCACAGCATAGCACATTGCGTGGAGCCGCACTGAGCAGTATTAGTCTGAACGCTCCCTGCCGTCCTGCAAGTTTTTTAAGTAATATGTAGCTGGGATGTCAGCTAAATGTTCTTTGTCAGACTGAGATCACTCAAAATGACCTCATCTGACAATGGTCAACTCAGGTTTCCAAGCTGGCCCACAGGTGGGAATGTGTACCTAGAAGTGCCCTCCCCCTTGTGTGGTGGAACTACTCCAGTCAAAATAGGGAATATTTTTCCTATTTTCCCTCCCGTGCATGTCACATAGATAATTTGTATCTCTATTAATTTGTTGCAATTTATGAAGTCCATAGATATGTCACACTTGCTACCCATGACTCTAAACCACAGACTTCACAATAGCTTCCAAATGGCTCAAGTTGCATTAGCCATATTTGTACTCATTTTGTAGGGTGTACTCTTCTAATTCAAAATAATCACAAAACGAGGCATGATTAAAAGTCTGTTAGTTATTATTAAGGCATGTTTGGGATATGACTTTTGCAGGACTAGTCTCCTGACTGCTAAGGGTCACTTAGTATATCAAAAGAACCTACTATCTATGAGGGTATACAGACATGTGCTAGATAGACTCAGTGTAACATTTCACACCTTGTGTCATCAGTTCCAGCTTCAAAGGAAAGCTTTTCAGATCACAAATGTCATACTATCCCTACCAGGTAGAAGATGCAGGTATGCTCGACACCAGTTGGCGTGACAGTTCCTACTTAGCTATCAATGCCTAACATTTGCAATTCACTTGCAGCTCTCATGATGTGCAATTTCTATTGCCTACACAGTTGTCTTTAAAACATTTACTTAATAAATATGTTTTTTTTGTGAAAATGGATTGTTGTTTCTCAGAAATAAGGGAACAATACGTATTTCTGTTACTTCATCCATCAACAGAACTGTAAGATGTTGGAAAATGCTAGACACTGCATAAACAGCATAAAAATGCTTTTAGTCTTGGTGCTGTAAAATGGCACGATTCCTTCCTGTAAAAATGAAACAGTTAATTAGCTATACACTAACAGTAGCACTTGAAAAGCCCATTAATTTACTACCTAGTTTACGTCTCCCGATAGCTTTCAAAAGTTTAATTATCCCAGTGAAACAGGAAAGAGCATAAAAGTTTAATAAAAGAATACTAATAAGACCAGTTGCAAAATTACGCACATATTTCATTTGGAAGTGCCATCTATAATATGATTTGAATTAATCAATATACGACAGTGACATCTTTAAGAGGATATATCTAGTAAGTACCTTCTTTTTCTCGGTAATCTGATATCTGTCCATTAGTCTTTATTATAGTATTTTTCTACAGTGTTTTAAGACATTTCAAATTATATTGATCTTAACTTTTAAATAAATATATGTGAAGGTAAACGTACCTGACTTACTTGTATTTAAGGGATACATATGCTCTAAACTGCGGGTTGTAATAACCTAAAGTTCTCTTTTTGGAGCGTTAGATTGATGGCATTTTCCAAATTGACTGTTTGCTAATATATGTCTGTAAGTTGCTGTAGTCTTTGAGCAATGGAAAAGGTGTCAAATAGTGTTTGTTCAGTAGAGTGACTGTATTAGATCATTGTAAGCCTAGCAAGAAAATTCCACTTATATAGGGAGGAAATTTCCTGTTTCTGTTCAAAGACTCTAGGATGAGAAAATTGTTGTTTCAACAGGGTTTGCCTATATGTGCAAAATGTATTTCCTGTAAGGCAGTGATAACCTTGGCACTGCAGATGGTCAAAGAAGAGAGTTGCTGCATTCTAACATATAAGTGAAAGAAATGAACTAGCAAATACATTATATATGTTCTTTTTCTGTTGCTGAGGTCACATTAAAAGGCATTTATTTAAACCTGTAGGCTTCTATAGATTAAACCACGTTTTAAATCATGGTATTTGTCATACTGAAACAAAAGAGCAACTTTGGTTTGCATTACCACAGTATTTAGACAACAATCAATGTGATCCAATACACAGTATTTCATTCAACATTTGAACCTGGTGAAATTCTGCATCATAAATGCCATGGGAAAAGATTGCATGGAACTCACTTATTGCTAATAAATAGAGAAAAATCAGTTTACTTTCTTACTGCTTTGTTTCAGATTTGCTTGGCATTTAACAACTTTTATACTGCATGTTTTCAAAGTGCCACCTGCCATAAAATACATCAGTACCAAATAACGTACATTGAAATATGTTAGTAAGGGAAATGATCAGTTTAATTCTACATTATTGTATCATTCTTTCTTATTTTTATTCTGGATTCGTATATTCCTTAAAAAGTCAATAAACATTTTTTTTTTTTAAACGAAATACTAATTTGTTTAATAATTTGGGTAAAACCGCTAAATATTGCAAAAGAATATCTGATTCATTAAAGTAATGCTCAATCTTACAAAGCTATAACTTCCTAGAGCTAGACATTGAACTCTCCATCAAAGATTGCTTTCAGTAACTCACATGCAAAAAGCAATTAAAATAGAGCGAAATCTGTAAAAGAAAAAAAAAACATTAAAGCTGTAATTTTTTTTTTAAAGTTTCAAACTCAATATACTTCAAACATGAGCACTTAGGAGCCCTGCTGTGTTAATTTCAGAAGTAAACCCTACTCTTTCTCAGCAGATCGGTGTATGAAATAAGATTGAGAGATGGATAGGTCTTAAATAGTCAAGTGAAAAATATGCTTTTGGCAGATTTGTGAAAATATTTACCTAGCTTATACTTTGTTGGTCTTTGCTTTAGGGGTGATTTTATATTTAATCTCTTATTAGATTTTTCTGAGGCTTCCTGAGGTTCAGATTGATGTGAGTTGCATAATATTGCTTGTAATCATTATAGCACACTTCAGAACAATATTGAAATAACTCTATTAGCGGTGAAATGAGAAGTGGAGTTTTAGTGTGCTAACATTTTTCAATAACTTAGTGTTTATTACTTTTGACGTCAGTTAAATATTTAGTCTCTGATTAAAAAAGCTTTAAAGTCTGAGATTGCTTTTATTTTATCTTCTTTATAAATGTACAATGTTTAGTATTTTACACAGCATTTCTAGACACAGAAACAGAGAAGACATTTCTTGTTAAATAGTGGTCAAATTATCCAGAATGAGCTTCACATACATCTAAAGTCAGTATTTAACTTTATAAATTGTACCAACACTGACGCACCCAGACTCAAATGATAGAGAGAGTAAGTTGTTTGACCAGCTCTCTACTTGTTATTACGGAGGTCTGCTCCATGACAACCTCCCATTCTTTGTTTTGAGTGGAAGTGAGGGATTTTTATATTGTTATATTCATGTATTTATAGTGAAAATGCATGACGACAGCTATTAAGAATTGATGTAGTTATAACATTAGAAAACCAGTCTTGATCATACCACATACATTGGAAAAATGAAATTATTAGCAACTTAAATATTTGGGATGCTACTAAGAACAGGCCTTATTTTCGGAGAATGTTAAGAAGTGTTATACATTTCAGTAGACCATTTGACTCTCAGAGAACCATCTGTCATATGGAACCCAGAGGGGTGTTTTGTGGTATGGGTTGCGGAAACAAGTTGTCCCTTTAATTAATGTTTATGCTAATGCTAGCAGTTTTAGGGTATATCATGTACAATGTTTACAGGAAAGAATTTTAATTGTAGATTTCAGAAAGCAATTTAAAGAGAACCAGAAGGCAATTTTATTTTTTTACTGTCATTTCTGTTATAAGATATAAAACTGAAATTTCATCCAATATATGTATTATGTTATCTTCTGCCTATCATGTGGTCATCCAACATTATTTATTCCCTCCAATAAAATATGGAACTGCACCAATTGATATAGCTCATAAACTGCCTTTAAGAAACATAGCATTATTCCTAATTAGTTTATCTATGCAAGATATTTAAGATTTAATAGTAATTTTGGACAAGTTGTATTTTTGAAAGATTAAATGGGTCACCCAGTTGTTTGATGTGATATGATAATGGGCTCTGTTGAATGAGTTCATTTATCTCAGGTCAATATATACCATAGATTACAAATAAATGATTACCAGTGATAGGCAAAGTGTCTATACAAGATCACTAGTGTCCATGGCAATGTATGTCAAGGTCCACAGTACATCTTTCTCACAATGTTCAGCTCAATGTTGATGCCTACAATTGGTGGTAACTTACATCAATGAATAAATCCCAAAAACGAAAGGGTTTATTCATTAAAGAGGAAAATGTGATGGAAATGTTTAAATATTAGGCCATAGTAACCGAGTTGGAAAAATTCTCCAATGCAGCTGATTGGGATAGTTTTGTCAACTCAGTTTGAAATGCCTGTCTCCTTTCCCTGCAATTCTCTCTGTTTATTGAGTAGACCCTTTATTAAAAGGTTAACTTTATTGACATTGAATTTATGTTAATGAAAAGAGCAGGGTACATGGAAGAGAAAGTCTCTATTGCTGGGAAAAGTTTGGATGAAAGATAGCAACAAGGCTTTAATGGTGTAAAATATTGTAATTATCCAGAAGAGAGTCAACAATGAATATGTATTAAATTATGTCTGTTGATTATTACATTTCTGATACATATCCTAAAGTGGTGAGAAATAAGATATTTTAGTGATATATTAAAACAATATATTATTATCTTGAATTCACGCTTAATTAATGTAAATTGATTCATTTGGATTTTCTGAAACCTGTCTATTATGTTTCCTTATTCTATCCATTCAACAACTCATTGAGTTTGACTCAATACCCCCAGCTAAATAATGCATCCCTGACTTTTAAACTACTGTAACAGAGATCACAAATATCCAGTGCATTAAAGCACTGGTATTCTGATAAGGATTAATGGTGCTTATTAAAAAAACAACACAGTTATTCCCCACTAATATTATGGTAGGAGACTGGGGGTATAACAGCCTACCCAGTCCATAGCATCCCCTCAAAAATAGAAATGAAAATGTTTGGTCCTCTTGCTGGCACCACGAAAAAAATGTGGCGCCCTACTGTTCATTAAGGGACAGAACAGTGTTTCAATTCTGTTTTTTTTACCGGTCCATAGAAAGCATGGAGGGTGCCTCCTACAATAATGGTACTATCTGTGGAACACTCTTTTTTCTTTTTAAAACACTATTCAGTGCTTTATAAGCCCACCCATAATATTTATTTGTACTAGAATGATGATCATAATGACATGACTAAATGATTGTATCTCGCAGAATGACAAATATAGAAAATGCAATATGCAGATGAACACTGTATCTAATGCACTGATCAATTACCCTTATCTAATGACAGAGATTAAACCTCTAATTGGAATATGCATGTCTTTTCAGCTAGCTCAATCTATCCAAGAATCAATATCCTTTAGATTTTACTCTTTTTCATAATTAAAATTATTACTTTTTCTGCTACTATATGCTGTAGTTTATAAAATCCTTAATGCATAATACGAAAACATGAGAAACAGTTTTATATTGCAAGACATATTCTAGATAATGCACAAAACTCCATAAACTGCACATTGACTTTAATGTTGTTATGTTTTGCAATAATTTAAAATGTTACAGATTTGTAACATAGGCAGAACAAGTGATAAAATTACATCATCCTCCTTCCTGCAGTTTTATTGGGTAAAAGCCAAGAACTTGTCTGATACGGGCATAATAACAACAAATTAGCATATACACATTATGGCAAGAACATGTGGATGTGAAAAAGTGTAGCTGGAATAAAATCCATCAATTTACATTTTCAATTACTTGATGGAATTTTCAAAGTGAGTTTCTTTTTATTTTTTATGATCAGGGTATTGTCTGCAACTGGAACACAATTGCCATCAGTCAATAAGGTTTCTGCAAATCTGTGGCCTTACATTATACTACTTATATGTGCACTCATTGTAAATACAAACAAGTAAAACAAAGGGTTCTAGTACAGTAACATGTAAAATTATCATACTGAAATTAAATTAATTAAATAGTGCTCACATTTAAATGGGAGATTCCTATTGCTCTTTACATATAGCTTTGGTTTGAATGAAAACCTCCAGTTATGCTTTGTTTAATGTCTATGGCTATGATACAATGTGATTATAGTGTTACTTTTAATAAATGTGTTTAACTGAAACATATTATATTTATTTATGCTACTGTGTTTGATTGACTCATGAACACATAATAGGTGGCCACTGGTGAGAAAGTTATTTCTGAGGATATGATAAAAGCACTATAACTCTCATGAAAAAGACTTTAAGCCTGTATTTCATAGGACTGATGACATCCTGCTTTTATTTACTTAGAGCTTTGCTAAGTCAAAGCATATTGCACTAGGAAGGCTATATTGGGATTTCTCTTGTTTGCAAGGATATTCTGGGAATGTTACTATTACTAAACGTAATAGCACTTGAAGAGTAGCAATTTTAATAAAGAAATTTGATAGAATGCCGGTAATGTTGTGTTACATAGTAGTTTAAGTTGAAAAAATACATAAAGTTCAACCCTTTTGCTAATCCTTGTTTACCGCTGTTGATCTAAAAGAAGGAAAATAAGGGGTGAGACCCTTATTTCAGCAGTTTCAAATTCTGTTTTCAATGGGGAAAAGATTCCTTCTTGACTCCAATAAATAAAACTTCTTGACTAAAATAAATTAATTAAAAAGAAGAAGACCCAAGACAGATCCC
Organism: Pelodytes ibericus; assembly: GCA_036172795.1. Lineage (NCBI taxonomy): Eukaryota > Metazoa > Chordata > Amphibia > Anura > Pelodytidae > Pelodytes > Pelodytes ibericus. The sequence continues at coordinate 121,528,198 of CM069861.1, read as the reverse complement.
TGAGGTACAACACTTATCACATCTGTCCAATTGGAGAACTTTGCATTTACAACCACTCTTTGTTTTCAAACTTTCAGCCAAGTGCCTATCCACACACAAACATTTGGCCCCAAGCCTACTTCAGTGAGTTTATACAGTTATCGTTTGTGTGGAATCATATCAAATGCCTTAGCAAGGTATAAACCCATATCTAAACTATTACACACTTCTTCAAAGAATGCAAATAAGTTAGTTTGAGACTATCAATCTTTTACAAAAGCCATGTTGTCTCCTGCTAATGAAATTCCTGTTCAAGATGATATTTTGAATATATTCCCCTAGGAAACCTTCAAACAGTTTCCCCACCACAGTTGTCAAGCTTACAGGTCTGTATTTGCCTGTCTGGGATTTTGATCCCTTTTTAAATATGGGCACCACAGCAAATTTATGCCAGTGTGTGAGTACCAATCCTGAAATAAAATAATTTTCTTATCAGGGCCTCTTTAGCTCTTTAAATACCCTTGCGTGTATATCACCTGGATTTGTCTAAGTAAAACAATTTCATTGTTTTAACATTTGCTCTCTTTAGCAATTATTTTTTCATTCTCCAATTTTGCGAATTCTATTGCCTTTTTACAGTCTTAGTTGGCATGTTTATATCTTTTTATCCCTTAGCTTTATCATGTTTGAATACTACTTTCTTTTTATTTATTTCCTGATTTCTTATTGCTTATTTTACATTTGTTTGCAAAGGGTATACATTTATAAGAACTCTTATGCAAACAACGCTGAAGTTGGCTCTACCTGCTGTAAATTTGGAGATAGGTGGTCCACCACGTTGATCAGACGAGGATAGTACAGGAAACAAAATTCGGTGTGCACATCATACTCCAAAACAAACTGATGTTTGAAAAAAGTGTTGTGCTTTATTGCAAATAAAAATCAGTCCAACCAAACAGTGCAGACAAAGGAAAGGGTGGTCAGCAGACCCCACCTAACACGTTTTGCATATTCCACGCTTAATCATAGGTGAGTCACCTTTATTAAGCAATAAAGCACAGCACTTTTTTCACACATCGGTTTGTTTTGGAGTATGATGTGCACACCGAATTTTGTTTCCTATACATTTATACATTTTTAAAATGTTGTATTAATCTTAAAGGATGCCATGTTATGGTCACTATTCCCCACTGACACTATTTGGTGGCAGTGAGTAAGAGGTTCATGCACCATTTATGGATAGCTGTTTCGAAGCAACCAAGGATAAATACAAGCCAGGGTAGATGGAGTTCAGACAAGGTCAGATGAGCAGGTGTCAGACCAGAGAAACAGGCCAAAGGGGATATCAAAACAGACACTGGTCATGGCAGGCAGCAAATAAATGAGGTCAGGATAACAAAGGTCAAGCAGGAAAAAATACAAAGGAAATATACCACAAGCAGCGCTTGGGATAAAGGCACTATCACAGGCAAGGCCTGGAAGTGTTACGAGCAGTTAAATAGCCCTTCAATTTATGCTCGCTCTCTGTGAAACAAGAGGGTGGATTAGGAAAAATTATAAGTAATGGGGACTCTTTTTTCCAACTTGAGTATGAGCATCTGGGAAACAGAGAATGATCCAGTCAGCTTTACATGCAGCCACTAGAGCCACACTTGGGCAATATCAGGGGATGTTCTTTTTAGTCCATCGGCGGCACCTATGGAACAAACTGCAGCCCTCTCTCCAGAGTCCCCTCGGCCTTGCGATCACTGCAGCGTGCTTCCTTGATGTTACCTGGAGGTGTCCGCAAAAGCAATGGCTTGGATCACAGCGATACAGGTGACACATATATATTGCATCACTTTGTTACTTAGTTTCATTCATTTCATAAATTGCGTTAAAACTGTGCCATACTAAAATACTGGCTATGCTAATACCTCTGTAGACTGAATATTGGCCTTTTTATGGCCTGCTGTTAGAATGCTGGTTAGCGACCATAAGTCCAGACTAGTATTCTTCACGTAGGGTAGCAAACCCTAAATTAGCCCCTGTGGAATAAAGATTAACAGAAGACCTCAATGTTTTATTATACCGATGATAGTAAATAGTTGTATTCCTGAAAAAATGTTTCACAAGAGTTAATTCTAAAAAGTCCAATTATTTTTAAACACCACAGTGCATGTGATTTTGTTTCTTCATTTGTAAATTTAGTAATATTTAAAACAAAACAACTCTGAAAGCAAAGTGGGGGGTTTTTGGTTTTAAAAAAAGACTAGATGATCTATTTGCCAAACTGGCATGTCTAATATAAAGGATGTTTTCTGTCAGTTGAGCTTCGTCTGAATTACAATGACATCATCCTGTGGCCAGACAGGGGCTTACAAAAAGAGTGTCACGCATCCTCACAGCACAAAGGTATCAAATGAGTCACATTTCTTAGAAATAAACTAAAATTCTTAAAATCCTACAGGTACATTACAGTGTTTGATTTTTAAAATAAATATTATGTACCCCAGTTTGTCTTGGCTAGTTATATTTTTTATAATTTTGGCTAGAGTAGTGTAATCAAACGTCTTATATAAAATTTTAGGAACTGATTAAAATGTCGATTGCAGCTTTATGAGATTAAACAGAAAAGGAGTATAATAATGTGACAAGATGTGTAATGGACCATTCTGCATTCTCTTCTTTTTCCAACACTCAGTGAAGCAGATATTTTAATATGAAAACAGTTTAACTGTGTTAGCAGCTAGATCATTTCAGTAAAGGGTGTATAAATAATAGTCATGAAGAAGAGAGATTAACCAGCATTAGAGTCTTCACTACAACAGATGATAATTTACAAGCACAGCTGTTGTTTGCACCAGGCCATGTTGAAGGATTTAAGGCAAATCTCTTTTTTTTCTTTCTTTTTTCATAGTTATGTAATCCAGTGCTATTTTTAGTTTTACAGCCATCCAAAAAGAATTGAAGTAGGAGGAGGCTGGACCATAATGACTTTTTTCTGTCTACAGTTAAATTGTAGAAGTGATATCCTACAATTAGCAGAGGTTCCTGGGCCAGTAAAACCAGAGCCAATAATTTAGCAAGTTTTCTCATGCCAGAATCATAAATGGAAAAAAAATAATTTACATATACATTCCAAAAACCAGCTAGGCATTGGAATCGTGTTTGAATTTTAAGAATTGTTGACTTAACATTTAATTAGATGATTTGTGTTTCATTAGGAAAAATTAAATATATTTGAATATTTGATTGAAATATGTCCAAGTATAGCATTTACAAAAATTGAGATGATTGCCAGCTATGTTTTTTTTCTTCTTAACAATTAATATTTCTTTCTAGTAATAGTGATACTATACTCTTTGAATATGCAGCTTTGTTTACATGTGGTTTGCAAATGACTGTTATTAAAAGTGCATTTAAAAGGATTGCATATTATATTAACTAGGACATGTATTAGATATTTAATGCGCTCCTCAATGGGACTAAAACTCTCCTCCAACCTCATCACCACTTCTCACTTGCGTCTCTAAGATTTCGCCCGAGCTGATCCCTCTCTCTGGAACTCCCTTCCGCAGAGCATCCAGCTCTCTCCCTCCTTTTCAAACATTAAAAAGGTCCTCAAAACTCATCTCTTTAAAGGAGCTTACTACCCAACCCACTAGAATACCGGTCACTTTACCTCTAGCTTATCCCACCTAGCTGGAACACGCACAATTCATCTTTGGCCTTTCCCACCTAGTGTCACCCATCCACCCTTCTGTTACTACACCATAGTATCCCCTATCCCCATAGTATCCCTCTGACCTCTTCAATCCCTTATGTGTCTTATGGACCCCATTCCCTCTAGACTGTAAGCTTGTGAGCAGTGTTCTCTACCTCATGGACCAGTCTGTTCTAGTTTGTCTAACTTAGTAGGTAGTTCCCTTCTATGCTCTGTACCTTGCGCTAAGTAAATTGTTGGCGCTATATAAAAAAATGTTAATGTAATGTTAAGTAATTTAAAACATGCCAGTAGGACTTTTTATTATTAGAATCTAGTTAATACCAGATAATAACCCAATGAATGCCATAATGAACTGGACACTGCTTTGGAATATATTCATTATAAGGCACACTTTGAGCTGTTTTAGTTGTTTGCAAGTATTCTTTCGAGGAATTTAAGGCAGTCAGCCTTAGTAAGCAGCTTTTAAAATGCTAAATCTCATGGATTGCTGTGCATTGAATAAAATGCATTAGGCCTTTTTTTAGTCTAAGAAAACCCATGCCAACAGGAGTCGTAGAAAAAAAAAAAAACAAGTATTGTTGTCAGGTCTTCTGCTGATACTAACAGCTAATGGTTAATAGCAAAGAAACAATCAGCCTCCATCAATCACTTGGTTCCTTTCACTTCCCTTTGCTTGGACACCATCACACAATCTGCTGTCTCATCTAGATGTTACTCTGTGTGGCTTTGGTGTATACAGTAATTTCTGTAGGTAGGAATGGGATTATTTATCAAAGTCTGCAGCTAGCAGGAAAAACACATGTCATTTATCAAAATAAAGAATCATGTTTCTTTAATTTCAAATATGTTCTCTATAGTAAATGTTGACATATTTTGTACTGTTTTCTGGAAGAGACACAGCTTGCTTTCTGGAGTTTGTATGATAGTGTTAAAGGGACTACTTCACCTAAAAGTAGATTACAGTTTGAATATTGAGAATCAAGAACTATCTATACCCTTTATTAGCATAATTTCATGCAAGTTAGAAAAAATAGGATTAACAATTTGTTTTAAATGTGTCTTTCCTGTCTCCTTATCATGACGTTACCAACTCCGAGAAACACCTCTAACCCAAGAAACAGTACATTATTTAGCATCCACTATATTATTAAAATATTTGAATAACATAGATAACATATGGTAACATATGGCGCAGACAGTTTTTGTTTTTTGTAACATATGGTATATTTTACTAAAATAAAAGTATTGATACTGTGACAGAGTCTATGGGAGGGTAATAGAAGGAAGGTATGTAGGACCCAGAATCCTACATAGCCTGTACTCATTCACCTGCCCAATTAGCAACTGCTGAGGCTTTAATTAGCTGATCTCAGAGTAGAAAGAAGAGATACAATCTGACCTGCAGAGAGAGAGCAGGTCTGTGCAGAGCAGCACCAGTGAAAGTGCTAAAGGTTGGTGAAACCAATGTTTATTTTGTTGCTTAGATTATTACCCTGGTTTAGTAATGGTTTAGCATTACTTTATGTGTAGTAAGTGCTCGAATCTGAGCTAGGATTTTGTTTGTAGATTTTTCCTTTATGTTTTGCTGCATGGATTTATTTTGAGCCCAATGTAAATAAACCACACTGTTGTTTTGCATACAATTACTGTTACCTGTTACCCTAGAGGACTGTGCTGCTTTGCCCTAAAGGTCACAATACATGTAACCATGGTTTGTGTCCATGATTCAATTTTGCTAAAAAATAAAAGTAAGCATTATATGATAATGGGAGCTTTTCACTAAACCTGAGGTTCTGGTGAATTGACATGACAGGAGCATGTCTACAATATTTAAAGATTTAACAACACATTATGCAGGACCAGTTGACTTTTTCTAACAGGAGAAACAAGCCAGCTGAGTCCATGTGCAATGCATAGTTAAGTCAATGAGATATTAATATCTCACCTTAACTCACCTCAAGTGAGGTTACCTTAACTCACCTGCACCTCACTTTTAGTGAATAGCTCCCAATATAATATATATATCTATATATTTATATATATATTTATATATAACTTTTTTATTTACTTGTTGTTATTTTGCGGTGATGAAGTCTGGTTTCATGTTGAATCTTGCATTTATACTTGTGATACTTAAAATAAACTAATAGGAGGTGATGGACTGTATACCAAAGAATACATGAATGTTGTGGGTGACACCATTTTCTAGCATTGTCTCAAAAGTCAGCAACTCCATATTAAGATGGTGCTGCAGTTCCTGTAATGGAAGTATGAAAAGTAAAAGACTTCTGTATCTGAGATGATTGCACCTATTTCAAACAGTTCATGTATGTTATAAGATAAGTAAAACAATATAATGAAGAGTAAAGTTTGAATCTCTGCAGGTCACCATGGAGAATGTTATTGTAGGAACGGTCGCCAGGAGGTTAATAATATTGTCATTTAAAAGAAAACCTGAATAATATACAGACTGTACTAGTAAATCCACATACACATTTTTCCATTTCACAAAAGAAGTGGCAAAAAAATCACTACATTAAAGTCTTACAAAGGAAAAGGAGATAATGGTGCTTCAGTGGATAAATGAATGCACAGTTGGTCTTCAGGAGATGGAAATAAGTTTTATATATTAAGCACATGATTGTAGCAACTGATAGACAGGTAGAGAATTAAGGATGGTTTCAATCCCAAGAGATCTGAATAACGTTCGGCTCGTTCTACAATGTCAAGAACCTTTGAATTACGTTTGAGTGATTATGGTCTAGTTTGAAAATCTATTGCAGTTGAAATTCTTATTTGTAATTTTTTTTCACCCGAATGCATACAGCATTAATGATTTCAGCTCATTTTTCTAGAACTTTACACAGGATCAAATTAGAATGGATATAGAGATGCACTTTGCATTTTTGTTGGGAAATGTTTTAACTTTGTAAAAAAAAAAAAAAAAACATATGCAAACTTAATTACGGTTCCTCAAAGCGTAAGTTGGGCAAATAAGGTGATATTCCATGATATGATACACTTCAACATTACCGACATAAATAAACCCTCATGAGATAAATTGCACGTGTTCCAATTGTACATATAAAAATCTACCAAAAATTAAACTAAAATGGAATAGCTGTAGATGAATGAGTCCAAATGAGTAAGTCCAAAATGAATACATTTACTGAACAGTCTAATTATAGACTGAATTGGACAACTCAATATCCAATGGTTGTACACCAGTTATTTTGTCTATATCACTGAAACCACTCACACACAGAATAGGGAAATATAAACCAAATGAGTGTCTGAGAATGTTTATATCTGACCAACAAGTCAGCTCAGCACTTTTAAAAGCTAGAAAAGCTCAATCAAAAATGAACTACTAATTCCGCCAGCTTCTCTTCCTGCTTTGCTTTCCTTTTGTGCCTCCTGATTCCAACTACCCGCTTGTAAACTTGCAGGAAGGCTCTCTATATATATCATATATTGCTTTTTTTTAGTTTGTCCAACATAGTCCTTAATTCCCTTTTATGCTCTGTCCCAAGTGCTGTGTAAATTGTTGGCACTATACAAATACATGTTAATATAATATATGTTGCTAAAAATACCTTCCAAATAAGAGAATCCCAAAAGAAGATCCTGGACAGGAGAGAACCTGACAATATTGAAAATGAACTTCAAAGGTTCATTTATTTCCTCCTGATTAAAGCATTGTTTCGCTTTGTCCAAAAATAATCTCAACATCTTTGTACTTTTAATATCTGTGCTAATGTATATTTATGTTTTCTCATATACATTTAATTAAACTGCAGTCTTTCATGTTGCAGCTATGCCTACAAATGCCGGAAACATCATTTGCAAATGGTACATCAATGAAAGCATACATGAACTGAGTATCAATGAAGGTCCTGCATGTAACCAGAGTTTGTTATGTTTGTTACATCTTCAATCATCTTTCCGGTTACATATAACCTCATTCACCTTCATGTCTTTATCCATATTTTCTCTGATATATTAGCTTACCTTCTGAAAATCCTACAGGGAGATGACCTAATGGGTTATTTAAAATCTGCAATTAGCAATTTCACCTACTATTTTTAATTCTATACAGTTTGTTTCTCATATGAATACCATTTCATTTTATCCCAGTGCTGTGGTATACATTTTCCGGTTTCACTTTCAGAAACACAGCCTAAGGAATTACACCTATAAAGTTACCAGCTGTCCTTTTGGAGGGGGGGGGGGGGGGGGGGGGATTGAGCGACAACATAAAAACTGCATTATGACTCTGACTTTGTGAATAGCAAAAGAAAGATTCCTGGTGTTGCTATGGAAACATCCACTGCATTACCAAATTGGTCAATATTGGGCAATATGTGATTTTATGTCATGCTCCTTCCAATGAAGTGACAGTTACTTCCATTGATAAGTCATATTACTTGGCATGATGGATCTCTTATGTAAGACATTTTCATTTGCATTAGGATAGCTACATAACTTCCAGGAAATGGAAAGCTGCCATTAAAGGAAGATTTGGCTTATTGTTGATAAAAAAAAAATATTGTCTGTGGGAAAAAAAAAAAAAAGATATTTTATTTAGAAAAAAAAAGAAACATAAAGGTACCACCTAAGCAATGTTTAGTGAAAATAGAAAATAAAAAATGATTAAAAATAAAAACAGCAAATTATGATGCACACTAATTGTGCCACCACTCTACCATTTATCACTCAGAAAGCTTCTAAAAACCCTAATGTTGAGATTGAAATTCGATTTTGTCAAAACAATCATTTATATGACATTTTATGCCAACTCATGAGTTCAGGATCATTGGTTATACATAAATATTGACAGAGCTAAGCATACACATCAATAAGAGTTACAAATATTAAGTGCTCAAGCCAACACTTAGGGATTGAGTATGGTGCAAGGAGGTTGACTTGGGAGGCTGACTTTCACTTTAACCCCTTCTTGACATTGAACATACCACTAAAAAATGTAAGTACCTGATCAACGATCGCTTCCTATGCTTTGATGGAAATCACTTCTGTCCCTCTATCGCTGTTGCTTTTAGTAACATTACAATGAAGAAGAACAAAAGGACAAAGCTAACCCTTAATCTTGAGTTAGAGTTCCACTTATGGTTACAGATGAGTTAGGGTTATAATTTAGAATCTTAAAAACTATTTATATGGGGTCTTTTTTACCATTTGTAATTTTGTAAAAGTATTTTCAGGTCAAAGCTAGGAAAAGTGTTTTTATTTTTTCATCATAATTTATGATTTTTTTTAAAAAGTATGGCCTTTTCTACCTTCCAAGTTGACCTCCACCCTATTCACATCAACAAAATCCATCTCAATCTCCTATTTCAAACCCCCTTCAGTAAAACACAATAAAATTGATGTTCATAAAACCGAATAGAGTTTGAATTGGGAGGCGAGTTGCATAAAAAAGTTAAAAAAGTACAAAATAATAATAATCCGCACCCCTTTCAAAAACAGTGCCGGGGGACTAGTAGCAATGGCCCCCCATAATTAAAATTATGCTGGGAGCTGATGAATCTCCTGGCACTAATTATACTTATATAGCCTGCCAAATGGCCCCCAGACCTCCTTAAATGAATTGGCCAGGATCTTGGGCTGAGGGTAAATTATTAAGTGTTCTTGCATAGCAAAATTGGTCCCATAATAATAAATGGCGGAATGTTCAAAACTAGAGTGGGAGCTGAAAAATCAGGATATGATTTCTAAACTGCCACCACTCCCTCCTTTTCAAGCCCACATACACAAATCTTATATCAAAACGTTCAGCTATCCCTGCTGCCACTAAACATGTCCATGGCTAAGCCATAGTCCTGATAGTTTTCACAATATGTCCATTTTGTTTGCAACTCACGCCGTCCATTGACATTCATTGAAACTCCACTCTAGCCACCTCAAATTTGAAGGGCAATATCTAAACTGTGACTGTGCCTTCATTTTTAACCCTAATGCTAACCATTAACCCTTATACTAACTATAATAATAAGCCCTAACACTAACCCCTATTATTACTACTTACCCCGAACTCTCATACTAACCGGTGAACTGTGTGATGAACTGTGCCACACCAAATGTTTCTTGATTAACTGTCAAGATGGAACAACAATGATGAACTGTCCCGTCCTCTTCCTAAAAAGTAGACTGGCCTGTCTGTACTGCGATTGTCGCTCTTTGCTAATGCAGACCCTCTTTTTTTCATGGTATCTGCAGAAGGGGCCCTAACTAACAGAGAGAGAGAGATACCTGTTTCCAACAGACCCTGACCTAACACGTGGGGCAAGGCCCTGCCTGCTCAGATTGGCTATTCATGCACGGACACTATCAGAACAAAACCAGGATGAGCTGCCATTTGAAACATTGTTTCTTCTAAGGAAGCAAGGGTAAAAAAAAAAGGTTTAGTGTCCATTTAACACAAATTCTTCGGTGATACCAACAGTCTCAGATGGACACTTTTTGTGTACATATTTCACACTTCTGCCTTGTTAAAACTGCTTTAGAATATGGAACCAATTTCTAGTTCTTGCAAAAATAAAGACCAGGAGCTTGTCAAGGGCTCCGTCTGTCATTGGTGTGTGTGCATCATCCAGCCACTACCAGGTAGCCCTTGCCTCCAAGGAGATGACAGGCCAGCTTTCAAATCGTATAACCTTAAGCTACGATAACATATTAATTATAAGAACTTGGCAGTTTTTTAAAAAACATTTTAAGGATTTAAAAGCAGCTGTAAAGTCAGTATACCAGATTGACAAAGTTTAGCTTTGTGAAGATGATCATTCTCCATTATTAATATCTTGGTTACAATTTGTCTTCTGTGTTTTCAGATTTTCTCACATTTGTAGGAGAGCAGCAGTTTTTATTCCGCACTAAAGGATCTCTTCAAAATAGATGTGTGATAATCTATAAAAACAAATTAGATAGTCATGATTGCACAGAATTGTGCATTGGACAAATGAAAATTTTATTGCAAATCACTGATACAAAGTGAATTGTTGCGACACATGAGGACAAGAGTTTGTTCTCAGGAACTTTTGGCCTAGATTTATTGAGGGAAATAGATGTTTCAGGCATGTTATATTTCTCTCTTGCTTTAAAATGAATTTGTTTAGAAGTTTCCATAATACTTCTACAGAACAAATAGTTTAAAAAATATTCTGCTTTGTTATGCAAACTTTCCGACTTAGGCAATGATTAAGCCATGAATAAAAGGAATAGACAATCAGAAGATAAGAGAAAATGTGATCAAAAATTCATGTACAATGGTCATGTTGTCTATAAGGATGAGCCAAAAGAAATCAACTGTGAAGTTAAACTGCTAGCCCCTCTGTTTTGCCAATACTCTCAATACTCCTGTTAATAATGGTGTGTCTTACACACAGGATATATATATATGGAATAACTGGATTGAAATTCAGTTCCTTCTCTTCACCTAGAAATAGTGATTTGTCTTAGTATGATACTTTATTTCCAATTGCCTTTTTTCAGAATGAACTTATACATTTAATCTATTTAATCTCATTTGTTTACTTCAAGTGATTTGAAATACACTTTCTACATAGGAATGAAAAAATAGTCAATGTTTATTCTAAAACGGTTGTAAAAATAAATATATATATATATTTATCACAAAAATAATAGATTAATTTAAACCGCAAGCATTGAGAACTTTGAAAAACAGATATTTTGTGTGGTTGGTTGTGTATGTTTCAAAAGGGGTGGACAAAACATACAAGTGCTTTAAAAATGATTTTATAATGGTCTTTTTGTGTCACCTTGTATATTATTAATATACATTTTCTATTTAGAAAGGAAAAAAAATAACCTTTTTTTTCTCCTTGAATAATGTTTGTGTTTGAGTAATTTCCTTAATGATCTTCTAAAACAATAATTTCAAATGAGTCATTTTGTGCTCATTGATTTGCATTTGAGCAAGTTAATAGTTTGTTGTTTCAGAGAAAAATTATCCTTAGCAGTAACCAGATGTTACTTCCGGAACATAACTTACATACTTTGAAAGTATAAATTTTCAGCAACCCTTAAACGACTCGCAAATGAATCCATCTTTTAAACAATATTTTAAAAAATGAGAAAAAAAATCTTTATTCTAAAAAAAGGATAGTTTTAGTATGATTTTTTTTTTTTAAAGGCTTTCCATGACAGCTGCTGAAAATTCCATTGGATTTAAATAGTTGCCTGAAACTGTCATATAGGTTTAATGAAATGGATTTTGTTTCATTAAATGTAAAAATTTGGATAAAATCTACTTTGTTCTAGGACCACAGCCAAAAATCTTTAATTAAATAAAAATCTGCCTGTGGTGCTGCCTGTGCATATTAAGATGGCAATAAGCAGCCTCCTTTTTTCTTTTAAGAACTATATAACCTGCAGATATGCAAAATGGAAGAAGTCAAGCTGTGAGAGTCTGGATAGAGAGCTTAGCCTGAAAGTAAATGTGCGCTTTCCCGATCAACATCATTTTTATAGAAACAGAGTATGAAGTACAAAATTTTGCAGAACAAAAGAAGTTACTTCCTTAGACTGAATAGGCTGCGTCGCCTGGAATGGAAGCAATGATGTCGCCACAGTGACTAGAATACTAAGTCCCAAGATTGGCACAGTTTACAACTGCACCACAACTGAACAAGCTGTATGAGAGAGAAAGACGCAGGAGAAAAGAGAGCTAGAGAGGACGAGAGCAAGAAAGAAAAGCAACAGCTATTCCAGCGATATTATCCAAAGCATTTCAATAGAGGGTTTGTTCCTGATAACATGCTGTAATAAGAATTTTATAATATTATGCACACAGGCCGTTAATCTCTGATCTTTTCACAATTGCTGAATGCAGTAACTGCTTTGATATTCTTAAATGACCTCCAAATCCAGAGATCCCTTTGTAAATTGTGTATACTAACTTGGACGTTAACTTTTGTGTATATAGTGCCAACAATGTATGCAGCACTTGGTACAAAATGTAAAGTGTGTATTTATACAAGACTGATACAAGGTAGAGGAATCCCTGGTGGCAAATTTATAATCTAGAGGCAATGGGACAGGAATAAGGTGTTAAAAAAAGTTAGGAAGAACACTATGATGGAAGATGCACTGGGGGAACTGCGTCAGCTACATAGGTAGGATTAGTGGATTCTTTAAGAGGAGAGTTGTGGGGGATTTGCTAAAGACTGAGGCAATTGAACTGGAGATTTTTGTGGATAGCAGTTACAGAGAAAGGCTGCAGCTTATTAGGGAAGCTTGCAGATATTTATTAAGTGGCAAGGCCAGTAAGATATGGAGATGGGCAAATCATTATACACAATAAGTAGACCTCATAATGAATAATAAATTATCAAAGGAGCTGGTCTTTCCTAAAACACCAAGATATTTTAATAACCATATCATGTGATTATTCAGAGCAATTAAATGGGATTTATTGTCTTATGTGTAATCATGAAAATATACACTATCTTAATACTTGTGATTCCTATTTGAATTACTTGTCTCACTTGTGTCTCACCCATGAGTCATTATTATTATATATCAAACATATATACTTTTTCTGAAGTATCATTTCCATCATAGCATCATAGCCTATAAAATATACAACTCAAGAGTACATACATTTTCTTGCAAACAAATATACCATAACATTAAAAGTACTAAGTGATCTGAAAAAGCTATAAAATATCCATTTAGAAGACATTTGACAGCTTGTGTTCCTGATTTATTTTCCTTTTGACATTTTTTTTTTAAATATCCAGATCTTTTAGTGTACTATCTATAAAGCTGGTTGACATGGATTACTTCATGCAGTTTTGTTCTGTTTTAATTACATTTTTAGGAATATGATTATATATCTAGAACTAAAGTTCAGAAACTACGTGTACATATAACCTGCTATTTACTGTGACTGTCTCATTTACACAACAATGGGATTTATGAATAATATCTGTAAAATGCACTGTATTACCATATTAATTATACATGTGTCTTTGTAGGTCACATACATGTTCAGACTATCAAATTTAAACACCATGAAACAACAGCAATCCATCAGTGAGATAAATATCCTAAAAGTTTTCCCACATTTTCCCACCTCTTCTGAATAAAAAATGTTGTGAAATATATTATACATCATGGTGCAGATTTTACTTATTTGCGCTTTTTGACATTTTGTTTTGGATGTAGTGCTGGCCACAATACCTGAGGAAAGAGACTTATTGGTGTTTATTTCAGATTACATAAAGGAGTTGCCACCTTTTGATAAAAAAAAAAATCTGGCCATCCTATTGTTCCATAGACTTTACATTGGCTTCAAGCCAATTTTTTTTACCAGATTTCTGGTAAAATACTGGTTGGTTAGTAACCCTTTAGGCATGCACCATACCAGAGCAGCAGGAAATACTAGCAGGGTGCTTGCTTGCTTGCTTAGGCAGATGCATTGGCATTAGAAAGTCGGAAATGCTCATACTGCTGTGTAGACCACTGGTGAGTATTTATACCACTGGTTTGTAGATTACAAAAGAAAAAAATTGTCATTACTTGAATAACTTGGAGGAAAGATTAGAGAAGCAGTTCAATACAAAAAGAGATTCAACATATACATTGGAAGAAAGAATGCTTAAAAGGAGAACAATTAGCAGGACAAGAAGTAATATTACAATTAAAGGTCAGCGGTTTAAAAGTAACTTTTTACTGAGACATAGGTGGAATTATGGAATAGTCCAGTACAAGTGGTTGACACAATACTTAAGTTTAAGCATGTATGGAATAAGCATAAGGTTACCGTTGTCTACCAATGTAAAACTAAGAACCAAATAATGTATGAGTATTTTACAGGAGGTGGAAATATTGGCTAAATGGGCCAAATGTTTTTGTTTTGTTTTTAATCTTCAGATACTATGTTATGTGCATTTGCTCATATGTAATTCATTTTTTAAAGGTAAAATATGAGAACTGAAGAACCTTTTTGTGTAATATAATGCAAAAGTGTAGCAGTATTACATTCTGGTTACTTAAGTGGCCTTCTCATATTGGACTTCAGTTGATTTGAGTTTTAACTATTAATTAAACTACTGTGCCACCTCCTACAACTTTACTCTCTCAACTACAAAGTGTCCAAGATGCTGCTGCCAGACTTACCTCTCTCCCTTGCCGTTCTTCTTCTTCTGCCCTGCCTCCACTGGCTTAACATTCCATCAAGAATTGACATGATTCAGCCCCCCCATATATTACTATCCTTGTCATAAAGACTTGCCTGTATGGTTTTTACAGATAAAACCGGGGGGGGGGGGGGGGTGTCAGGAAGGCGCAGTATCGACAGCTGTTCCAGAGAAACGTGTTGAGTTCCTGCAGTTATTTGTTTGTTTCCAGTGTATCCTCCAGCAGTAGCCATTTCCTTCATCTACTGAATTGGACTCTGTTTTACACCTTGGACTATATCTACAGGCACATTTTGAGACAACAGCTTGTATGTGGAATCCCAGTGTTGTGTCTGGTCCTGGACATGTGTGTTCTTTTACTTTTTTGCAGATTAAACCAAGTGCAATAGCGGGCTGTGTTCAAGTTGCTCAGCAAGTATCATTGCAATTTTTGCTTGTTTTGTTTACACACACCATTTTTTTTTATCCACCTCAATAGTTTTTACCCTTGTGACATGGCTTGAGGCTCTCCTCCTCCGTCATCACCTCTTCACACATCTTGACAAGACTTCTCTCAAGCTGCCCCAAAACTTGAATTCACAGAATCTCCAGCTCTCTCCCTATCAGTTTTTAAATGTCCATCAAAACTCACCTCTTCAAAGAGGCACATAGCTCTATCAGCTAAAAACTCCCTTTATACCTACACTGGTTACAAGTCCTATATATGTAGTTGACATATTGTAAGATTGTTGTGAGAAGGGTCTAATTGAATATGAAAATTCTTTATCAAGAGCTATGTATATTGTTGACGCTATATAAACAAACCCTAATGTGATGTAATTAAACTGGGAGTCTGAGTTTAAGATTAATTGATCATTCTAATGGTTACTTGGTACTTTATCAATAATTCAATTGTATCCTCACCTAAAGAATACAAATTTAATATTTGTTATGACATTAAAAAGTATCCAAAAATATTTTTGGATTTTTCTTTTTTTTATAGAACACTTTGAACTTCTGCATTGACAGCTGCTGCACATGAAAAGCCCCAAACAAAACAAAGACATATTTGTGAGGTTTAAAGCTCATAAAACAAAATCTATTATTTTGTGGTACATTTAAAAGCAAAATGCTCCATGTTATCTATCCCACACATAAATCAAATGACACAAATGTCCATTTTAATTAGGATTTTACATATAGTAAGAAACAAATTACTTACCTAAAATAGCAGCAAATCACCAATTTCCATTTTTTATTATTTACATAATTCCTTTCATTCCATTGATGTGCTTACAGCTTTTGAGTTGCTGCAACGGATACCTGCCTTGGCATCTATGCTTTTGCTGCTGTAATGTCTGTAATTAAACACAAATGTAACTAATATTATTACACAATTAATAATATTTATTACAATAAATTAGATCTTATAAATGTGCCAGTTTCTAATTTGTTGTATAATATAGATTAGGATTTCCTATGTTTATTGCTTCAGCAATGTCACTTAAATATGTTAATGAAATAACTATGACTGTCTCGCTCCGTAATTTGAAATGGTCATGTCTAGCTTAAAGTTAATTAATCATAACACACACATCTTCTAAGCTTTATATGTTTCAATGCATCGCAAAGTAAAGACTGACATATTTTCAATTTATAGAGATATTCCAGCTTCAAAAAGTTCATAATAATATTGAGGGGCATGTACTAAAAAAAAACGCAAATATATTTTATGCGCAAAAATATTTTTGCGCTTTGCTCCTATTGCAATATACTAAACGTTTAACATTTCAATAGTACATCCGAGCAAATTGCGAATAAAACCGGGCATAATTGTCAATAAAAACAGGCAATTTTGTGAATTTTTTTTCAACCTCTTTTGATAGCACTTGCTAAAAGCTGGAGTAATTTTCACACACAAATAAGAATTATTTTTCACAAAATCTTTGCAAAACCCCTTAACATGCGCAAATATAATCGCAATTTATTAGCGCAACCGGAATGTACGCTAAATGAAAATAAACATAGAGGCACAAATCAAGAAAAAAAAAAACGTAAAATGTTACAAATAGTAGCAAATTGCTCCTTACTCATGTTTTACCTACTTTTTTTTACCATTGCACTTATTTAGTACATGACCCCCATTCATTGCTAAATGTGTATTAAAGCTGAGATTTAAAAATATACCTCCAACCATTCCAGAAAAAAATGATTTCCCAAAGAAATAATATCAAACACAGAAAAAAGCAGTTACATTGGTGGGACAATAGTTTTCTTAAGATTGAATTTCTGGAATAGTCCCATACAAAGAAGGAGAGAAAAATACCTTTATAAATATAACTGGTTTTAATAGAAAGAATAAACTCCTTGTTCACTATTTTTTAACATGGATGGAAAGCTACAGGCAGTTTCACATGACTAGCAAATTTTGAACACCTTCCTGGATGGCCCTCCTTTAACTTTATGGTGTCAAAGCACACGCCAAGTTTAATATTCCTGCTACGGATCAATAAAGTTCTCAAGTTTGGATCAAGTGCAGGGCATCCATTGAGTTTAGTATGTTATGATTTGAGTGCCCGCTTCGCGTGCATTAATGAACCATTATTCGTAGTTTAATATGGAGGCCATTCTTTGACATTAATTAATATGTACATTTATATATAGTGTCATATAGGAAATGCAATACAGTTTGAAGAATGGTATTTTACAATAGATATAATCTAGTTCCAATATAACAAATAGATGCTCAAGCAGCATGTTATTGGAAGACTGTCATGGAAGATGAAGTTTAACAACAGTTAGAAAGCTACCTGTTGAGAACTCCTAGTTTAGTATATTACATCTTGAATTGTCAGTGCATTTCAGAAAGACATATAAAAGATATTATGTTAATTTAAGCACTATACCTATCTATAAAACTGACTTATAATACATAGCAAATCTGGGGTGTCATCTATTATATTTTACCTCTCTCTATAAAGCCATAGATATGTACAGTAATAAATGGAATTATGACTGAGATAAAGAATATATTTAATCTGGACTCTACATTGTCTTGATACTATAACATCTTTATTAATGTCAACAAAATTAATTTGCTTTATGACAGAACATACTTGGATGAAGGTTTGCATTACATAGTCAGTTAATCATAATATATGACACATATTAACTAATTTCCCTTTCACTTTCAAATGACATGCTATTTGGGAATTCATCTAATAATGAGTTCTGCAATAGTATGTAAATGCAGATATCAAGAAACTGTCAAGTGTAACATTCATTGGTTCCATAATTGTGACCTGTATTGTGGCCTATGTTATTGGAGTGGAGCACTTATATGTGAAGGGAGGGACTTGCAATCAGTAAAACAGTGATGGACTACATACATTGACAAATGTAATACCATAGATAGCATTCTGTGATAAATCTAATAAATACATATGTTTAATATATACTGCTATACATGCTGAATATCAAGTTGTAATTAAGTGCAGAATACATTAATACATAAATTAACCATACAGGTGTAATACTGCTTTTATAAATACCACACAAAACATGTTCAAGGGTACAATGCTTCAAAAATAAAAGATACAATCTGGTTTTGGTTCTCTTTGATAGAACTTGTAGTGAACATGCAATATTTATTAAATAGAAGTTGTATTGAAAAAGTTTTGTTTTTGATTAGAAGTCATATCAAACCTCTTAGGTTACTGCTTAATGCTGGTGTTGCCACTGTGTACTGGAAAAGCTAAAAAGCATATTTCTGAATTGTCTGCTTATGTTCCAGCATTTTATTTGCATTAACCTCATATATTAGTTCTAAAGAATTCTGAATATATGATTGCTTCCATAAAATAGTTTAAAATAGCAAATAAGAAATAGTATAGCAAAAATAAAAAAAGAAAGAAAGAAAACCAGTGGCACAGAACATACCAAATAGTGAGAAAAGTCTACATGATCTTAGGTTTAAATGTAATCCTTCACAGATGTCACTGGAATTGCTTTTAACAATTGGCTGAACGTAGCAACGTATCTAGATGACTATTTACACAGATTATAACTCTTTAGTTCTTGACGGACAATTTAATAAAGTGGCGAGCTTGCACATTTGCTACTTTGTTACAATCTCTAAGTCAGCTAAGGTTTCATTTAAACACTTGGAAATGCATAGACACCTCTTCAAAATCTTGTGTATCTTAACATAGAGAAATTCCTTTTAATTTTTAGAGCTCCACTTCTTCATAAATGCATTAACTAGAAACAAATCAATATCAGCTTTCATTTGCACTATGGGATCAAATGTTAATTTTGCATTAAATGTATCATCATTAAGCTGTCCATGTTCTTCTGTCTGTGATGGATAAAAATCCAAGTTCATAACAACCACAGCCCTCCTTAATCAGTTATCTTAATTATGATAGCCGGGTAGCATGACAGCTCTTTAATATATAATTTTTCCATTTTTTTATATAGTCTTACTATTTAAATATGTCACTTTTCAGAGTTCATTGTGAATATGACTTCAAAACTAAGATTGGGTTAGGTTGGAGTTTTCAGCATTTTAACTTCATTTGCACAAGTCAAGTGTGTTTATCACTTCCACAAATATGTATTAATGTCATTTTTATCAATCTGTGTCTCTATATATTAATATCGGTATCATGGGCCCCTGGTCAGGCATAGCCTAGCTGAAAAGCACATAGGTTCTCAAATATTACCTCACAAAATGAATAATGTTGGACCACCATAACCTTCCTTTCTACATGGTGTGCCACATTAACCTGTTCTTGGTTAAATATAGTATAACACTATATTAATGAACAAATGGGGAGAAGATAAAATGGACAGTATAGGAAGTGACTCTTCTACACATATCAGATGAAACCTGAGCCTAAAGTAGATATCAGTTTGAAGACTGTGACCATAAATAAGCATCCTTGCAGCTTGCATCGTTTCTTTTAAGTGTACCATGAACACTTTAGCTCTCTTCTAAGCAATCTTCTAAACTGGGTTCATGTTGTTTGTATCAGACTAACTGTGACCCTACACTTCCCACCTGACTAAAGTTTTACAGTGCAACAGAATCTATTTAATTCTGTTCTGATACTTTGTCAGTAAGTGTTACATCTTTCATTTGCTTTTGTCAAACTGTGTTTTTATTTATTTATTTTTTTACCTCATTTAATGTAGTGGACATCACCTCTATGATACCAACAGTGCAGTGCTTAGTTATTTCCCACTGAGATCATCATACACAGTTTATACCTTTTCCGAAGAGTTTTCATTGTACATCTTGCTGCTTCCTACTAAACACTTCCCTTGAGTAAAGATACAGCCAGTGCAATTACTATAGATGAGTTTCTCAGATCTTTTTTTTTATTCAAGCCTCTATTTATTTAACATTTCTTGTAGATCTGAGCTGCTCATCACTGCTTATTACTCCCAAAGGCATGATTTCTTGTTCACAAATTAAATAAATAAATATGAATGGGTGATTCACATTAAAAAGAACAGAACAAATTATGCTATTGCTAGTATGTGGCAATTTTCTCTACAAATCAGAACCATCTTTGTTTTTAGTTGTATTAGAGTAATGTCTGTGCTGTCTATTTTATGTGGATAAACATAGATAAAATCATACAATTAAATATATTTTTTTTATTCCATTTTTCTACTGCTTCTGCTATTTCAGATTTTCAAGCAGTTCTCATCATTTGCAACTGGAGGCATTGTTAGAACAAATGAAATGTTCCTTTCCCCACCCAAAAAATGTCCTCTCACAATTGCCTTCAATTTTTTCAGCTTAAGGTGATCCCTGAATGTCCAGTGAGGTCTGTTCCTTTACTGTTGGCATCGACTTTGTCTTCTGTTGTTGTCTGGTACTGTGTGCTGAATTAGTCAGTGCTGAGATGACACAACAAAATGGTGCTCTGACTCTCAGAAAAGCTCAGAAATGTGTGAGGTAAAGCGAGAAGTTCGTACCTATGCATCCTTGACTTTCTGGTCAGTGGTGTATCTTGATTTTGTGCTGCCCTAGGCAGACAAAATCCGGGCACCCCCCTACCCAAGCTGCACACCCACGTTACACACATAAGACATGCCCCATCATTCAGACTCACATCAAGCTCACACTCCCATCACACTCAGTCACACACTCCTACTCCCATCACACTCAGTCACACACTCCTACTCCCATCACGCACACTCTGACTCCCATCACACTCAGTCACACACACTGTCTCCCATCACACACACTCTGACTCCCATCACACTCAGTCACACACACTGTCTCCTATCACACACACTCTGACTCCCATCACACTCAGTCACACACACTGTCTCCCATCACACTCACTCTGACTCCCATCACACTCACTCTGACTCCCATCACACTCAGTCACACACAGTCTCCCATCACACACACTCTGACTCCCATCACACTCAGTCACACACAGTCTCCCATCACACACACTCTGACTCCCATCACACTCAGTCACACACTGTCTCCCATCACACACACTCTGATTCCCATCACACTCAGTCACACACACACACACACACACTGTCTCCCATCACACACACTCTGACTCCCATCACACTCAGTCACACACACACACACACACACACACACACACACACAGTCTCCCATCAGCACTTACCTTTCCCTGGCAGGCAGGCAGCATGGTCCCTCCATGCTGCCTGTTCGGCTTCCCGGCGATTGTGCCGACAGGTCACGTGACCGGGCGCGCGTATGACATCAGCGCGCCCGTCACGTGACTGTCGGCACTTCCGTGTCGGCACACTGCACGGGGAGCCGAACAGGCAGCACGGAGGTTTCTCTGTGCTGCCTGTTCGGCTCCCCGTGCAGCCTGGCAGGCAGAGCGATGGTGAGGGGGGATCTTCCGATCCCCTCTCACCTCCGTCTCTGCCTGCAAGCGCGGTGGGGTTTTTTTTTTTTTAAAGGGCCGGATTTTTTTTTATTTTTTTTCATTTTTTTTTTCTCCAGTGCTGGGGGGCGCTGCCGCCCCCCAAAATTTGCCGCCATAGGCATCCGCCTAGGATGCCTCGCGGTAAATACAGCACTGTTTCTGGTATTGCTCCCTGTCCAGTGCAGTGTTGCAATAAAAACAGAAAACAGAGGTTTCAGCAGCTACCAGGAAACTGTCACTCTCTGCATATCCAAGTTTGTAGTGCTCATTACAAACTCAGGGTTCTGTATATACTGCTAACAGAGAAATCATAACTGAGAAAAATGCAGAAATAAGTAGATGATAACCACCCCAGTGATAATATCCAAAAACGAGATACCATATTTTATCAATGCCAAAAACAAACCAATCCAGTGCAAGTTGAAAGAAATTTACAGCATGTGTGAGTATTGATATTGTCTTACAGATTTTTTTTATATATTGTAATGGGTCTTGAAGCCTTCAATTAAGACTGGGGATGCTACTGGAGGTTCTACATTTCATCTGTTCCCCACTTCACCTTTAAATAATTTTTATAAAATGCTGACATAGTTAGTGAACTGGACGGAACCTTATCTAATTATGCAAATGCATATGCTTATAGAGCAGGGCAAAAAATACTGTATGCTCGGATAACAGGTGAGTGAAATTTACCACAGTCTGGGTGTGTTTAGTTCCCATTTCCCTTTTTCATCCTTTTATGTTATTTATGCAATTCATGCGCAACTTGGTATTCACTAGAGATCGTAATGTTTCTTTGTTCCATTTGGGGATTCTAGAATAAATGGTGACGTCATCTAGACATCACTTTTGCAAATATATAGACAATCTATATTCGTACAGAGGTTATAATAATGAAGTAATATATATTGTTTTTTGTTTCAAAGGATTAATTGGCTTTCTATAAACCGAACTAGAGTCCCCATTCATAAGAATTTCTTATGAATGGGGACTCTATTTCGGTTTATAGAAAGCCAATAGTATTACATGTATTCCATAAGCCGAAAGTCTATAAACCGAAAGACATTCTGTTTATAGACTTTCTTTTTATAGAATAACAATATCATTAAATGTATTCTAAAAACGAAAGTCTATAAACCGAATGTCGTTCCGTTTGTAGACTTTCGGTTTATGGAATACATGTAATGCTATTGCTATTCTATAAACTGAAATAGAGTCCCCATTCATAATAATAGGTCAATTGACCTATTCTTATGAATGGGGACTCTATTTCGGTTTATAGAATAGCAATAGCATTACATGTATTACATCTGAGAGTCAAATTTTTTTTTCATTTGAGAGTCAAATATAACTGTCAAATACTGTGCTCTAATAGTTTTGGATGCTAAATAGTACAGTATTTTTAATTTGTATGTATTTTATGATTTTTGAAGTTATTTCCCTATCCATATTTGTTTGCATGGCACTTGTCCTACTCTTACCCACATTTAAATTCCTTTTGCAGCCCTCTAGCCCTTTCCAGGACTTTTTAAGAGGCATTTTTTTTTTTTTTTTGACACTCAGCTTGTATTTGTTGAACAATTTTATTTCATTGTGTTATATATATTCACATCATCGTGTCCTTATCGTTCTCCTCCCCATTCTCTATTGTTGTGTTTGGAATTTTTTATAAGAGGGACAACGAAAGGGCAACGAAAAAGAGGCATTTTAGTGGCCAAAAGTCTGTGTCCCCATTGACTTCAATGGGGTTCGGGGTCAAGTTCGGGGTCAATTTTTGAGCACGGACCCGGACTTTTTTCCGAAGTTCGGTCGAACCTCTCAAACCCGAACATCCAGGTGTCCGCTCAACTCTGTTAGGGATTCAAGATAGCCATATGGCTATGGTTAACCTTAAGAATCGATAAGGTATATATGTTATGTTATGCACAATAGATGTGCACACAGGAATAGGAGGCTATAGCTGCTTTATTACCTGCTGTGCTAATGTTTAACACAGACTACTGACAAATGTTGGGAGTCTGCCTTATGTGTGCTGGTCCCAGCTTTCTAGGTTGCTTTGGGTGCTGGTGCAACTCATGTATAAAATATCAGGTGCTTTTCAGTGATTGATAAGTGGTAGAGTATAAGTGCCAAACACCATTCCATCTCAAACACAAAAGTGACAAGCTGTTAAAAAAGGGACAATCACTGTTAAACATAAAACAAAATGCCAACTGCGCCTTTTTTCTACTTCACAACACCTTTGTGTGCAGGAATATCTCTACATAATCCCCTATGTTTATTTCTATAGTTATATAGTAATATAGCCATTAGCATTACTGAAATAATTGAAATCAGGCTTTACAAGGATCCCACCAGGGTTAAATCTTTACTGAGAAATTCTAAGAAAGCTGCAAGTCGGAGTGCCAACATTGCACCCTAAAGAGATTTAACTGATTGCATCTACAACAATGCACCATTGTGGAAATAATTGATAGAGACTGACATTAGTTTTGGCTAACATCTTCAGATTAGATGGGGGGGGGGGGGGGGGGGGCACTGAAAGACTTTTTTTTGGCCATGGTCATTCTAATTTTGATTTAGTAATCCACTAAACAAATGAGCTACTTTGCCATATAATTAGTTGAGTCACCAGTCATATTGACAATTTGACCAATTTAGTGAGTATATTTAGAAACACCATTCATCTGCATTGAGGGGGAAATGTGAAAAGCTCAGTGGGTGGCAATTTATTTTTTTGCAATGGTTAGGTAGAGGGATTTTTTATTATGTGGTGGGAAAGAACATAGGGAAACAATAAGGATCTCTAAACCTAACCAGCAAAATATATCTTTTCTCTCTTTCTTTTACACATTTATTAATCTGCACAGAATCTGTCATGCTAATAGTAAAACTTCCTTCATGTTGTATGTTAGTTAACTTTTTCTTTGTCCTAAAAAAGACAAAGGGGGTTTATATTTGTTTTCTCTCTGCAACTGACAGTCACTGAATGAATTAGAGAAAGCAATGGTCTACTGTTGATCTGAAAGGATGAATGAGCCCCAGCTGCCCCACATTGCATGAAACTGACCTGATTTGTGATAGCTATTCCACGGTCCAGATTTCCATTCTCAGGCTCACAGCACTGACACCATGGTTGGTGGGGCAAGAACTTGGGGGGTATTAGGATGCACAAAACTATTAAATATGCTTAAAGGTCCACGCAATGTTATTTTTTTTATTCTGTTTTATTATTTGCACCCAAAGAAGCCATTCCTTACAATCACAATATCTGATTTGCTAGAATTTTCTTGCCATTAACAATAATAGAGCTCACCTTAATGTCTCCTACCTCTGATTCCATGCGTACATATGTATGTTTGGCATTTGTTTGAGATTCACATATCATTTTTACATGTTGCTCTGCAAAATGTATAATTCACATATGATCGGCAGAATGTCAGTTAATCAAATTAGTTCTTCTGGAATCCACTCATTGATTAAGTGACTGGTTACTTTTGATACTAGCTGACCTGGCAACCCTAGCTGTACAACTAGTGTCTGCTCTGGACACATTGCATATAATCATCATCTTGTATAATGTTTTTCAAAAATAATAATTGATAACTAGTTTTTTTCCTCCCAGGCTCCAGCCAAATGCTGAAAGCTGAGTGGGTGGGTCAGTAGAATCTGCAAATCTGATATTTCTAGAGTAAATGCAACATATTTAGAATTCAGATACTCACATTTTAATGATTAATATGCAAAATGTATTTTCAAGTTAAATATGCTTTGAGAAACAAATGTAGTCAGTTGTTTAAAATACTCACATCATTATCATAGGCAATTTGGCATCTGGAGGGGGAACAAGAGGGGGCACCCCTGAAAATGTAAAAGGCCAAATCGTCCCACTGAATCAGGATCAAGGGAGGATAGTTTTTACTAGACATAGAAAACCAGACAAGCAGGGGAAAACATAAAAAAACCCTTATTATATACAACTCCTTTCTGTTTGAGTGGTTTGGTCTGCTTTTTTCCTTTCCCTCTTGTCAGTCTTCCTCTCTTCACTCTGGCTGTTGCTACTTCCACATAGAATCCACCTGGATACAAGGTAGTTTATTTCAATTATGTATTGCAGTTAGGTTTAGTTAATACTTCAGATGTTGAGAGTTAATTTCCCAATACTCTCAGGCAGTCTGGTATGTTACCCATCATGGGAAAGTGAGTATTGAACAACTTAAGTTCAAATGGTGAGATACTGTCCACATAGTGTATCTCAGAATGTTTTCTGTGCTTCACAGAGCTACATTACACAACATTAACTTTTGTTGACTGTGGCTCCCATAATGTTTAGCAAGAAACATTGGTAGTTGATTATTATGGAAACAGTAGCTAACTGTTAAAGGGGCTGTGCAAGGGAATGGGTTTGGCTACAGTAAGTCTTTAACAAAAACACAATAATATTCAACCAGCCATATTGCTAGTTGAAATTCATAGGAATTATAGTTATAGAATGGAATTGTGGTGGCCTACACGACACACAGATTTTTTTTGTTGACTCAATCTCCCACTCAATATATCACACCTCTCAACTTCTGCCCCTGGAAATTTGTGAGTTTGAGAGTCCGTGCATGCGTGGTAGAAGGTCACTCAAACTGACAATGCTGCTGCACATTCACACAAAGCTGCATATGTGCAGTACACATTCTTCAGTGTCCAAGGAGATTAGGACAGCAGGATGCGGTACTGAATCCCCCTGTCCCAGAAAGCGAGAGAGAGGTAGAGCTAGATGCACAACGCCTCCAAAGTGAGACTGTCCTGCGCAAAGTGGGATAGATGAGAGGGATGATATACAGCCAGTCATTATTGACTGAACAATGTAGGAATTGTTGACTGGAGTAGTTATGGCTAATATTTACCACACCAGCTATGGTAAACTAAAGTTCTCATGTTATGCAGGAGCTTTCTGGTCTGTTAGGTACTATTACAATAGTAATATAAATGTTCCTATTAATGGGTAACTAATATTTGCCTCCCACCAGGAAACCCATCTCCTGAGCCAACAAAGGTGGGCAATGGGGAGGAGGTAAGGAGGTGCTATGGTGGGAGAGAGCAGAGGTGGGGAAGATATTTTGCCTGACACTTTATCCAAAAAATTCTGCAGATGCCCATGATCATTATTTTACATAGCTATATTGGGGAAAATGACAAAGTAAATAAGTAGTTTTTGTAACTTGAAGACAAGGACTGAGTAACAAAGACGTGGCAATAAAAAAATTAGAAAATTAAAATTCTGAAATTGAGCTGTGATTACAGTTTCCTTATCTTT
This sequence comes from Pelodytes ibericus, assembly GCA_036172795.1. Classification (NCBI taxonomy): domain Eukaryota; kingdom Metazoa; phylum Chordata; class Amphibia; order Anura; family Pelodytidae; genus Pelodytes; species Pelodytes ibericus. The sequence goes on along the minus strand of CM069861.1, from coordinate 121,501,108 downwards.
TTACACAGCTGTAATTAGTGTAAAAACACCCTCATTATGATATATCCCTTCAAAACATGATTAACTCTGCAGCAAATTCTTCTTTTGAATGTATTTCTGCAATGTTAAAATATTGCTTGAACCCAAGATGTGAAGATTCCAAAAGAATTATGATGACTTATATCTTTCCCACTACCTTTTATATAACTGCTCCAGAGAGAATACACAATAATAACTAGGAACATTTGCAGGAAAGAGAGCATTTAAAATGTGTATATGCTGCTATAATGCCAAGGTATAATTTATAAAATGTAATACCTATGCTGAAATTAATTCAGTATGATCAAATCTAAAACAAAATTGCAATTGTAATGCAGAGATGCTGAGTAATTTTCCAGTAATTGTACCCTACTCGTCAGTAATACATTTTTAAAAGAGTTACTGGACAAATAGTGCTCGTGAGTAAAAATTTAAACAGGCTCTCACACCTTCCAGTGTCATTATGGGAAACAGACGACCAGCAACTCAGTTAACCTACAAAGTTACCGTAATTATTGATAATGCACTCAATCAGGAAAATAATTTAGCTTTTATGTATTTGGTAAGATCAGTGTTCTTTATAAAGAAGAACAGGAAGATTTTGTTATTGTAAAAAATGCAGAATTTACTTGTTAAGTACATTGTGCAAGGGCTTTCAATCGCAGATGTTAAATGGTTAATGTACATATATATTCATACATAAAGCAACAAGCACATACACATGTTAATAATATATAGTTCTGAAATTCAATATTTTGATAAACGTTTTAATTCAAATGTATTGTACACAGATATATCTTATTATTTTTATAGAGAGACAGACAGCTAGCCAGATAAACTGACAGATAGATCTAAACTCAGAAATATATGATAGTTTATTGAGCTAACTATTAACAGATACATGTTGTTCATATTTATTTATATGTAAGGACCAGACCTTCTATAGAAATTAATATAAACATTATTTTTATAATTCTAACAATGAAAACTATTCCAAATAATGTTATATATAACAAGGTTATTATAAAACATGGCACCAAGTAAAAATGTCTTAGGTAACATTCAAGTGCATTTTTAAACATTTGAAGATAAATGTGGTGTGTAAAAGTAGTAGCCGACAGCTACTGTTAGAAATACCATCAGTAATAAAGTACCAGGGCCTATTTATTTATTTGCTTGTTTGTTAGCAACCTTTCTTCTGTATACATTACCTACCAACCTAGTTATCACAGAGTTAAAGTCTATATTTACTGTAAGCAGAGCATTGTTTTGAAGCTCAGATAGCTCCTTGGCTGTATCCCACTCCTGCCGTGGCTAGATTATTTTCCATTTGTGGTACTGAGAATGCATAAAATCGTCTTATTATGCTCTGTTTCCCTTGAAATCTGTCTCCCAGAGCTGTTATATCAAAGCTACCTTTATTTGTATAATTTACAATATAACACATAAAATGATTTTAAAGTACTCTGTATTCATGGATACTTGACTTTATTTTTGATACAAGTTTGCCTAATTTCAAGCTTCAAGACTTACATTAAAAGGTGTTATTATTTTCTTAACTTATAGAGACATGAATTTTGAAGGTAGATACTTTTCAACTTCATATAATGTCTCCTAGGGTGCTGAAATATACCAGTTTAAAGAGGTCAAACAAATTATGGCTTCTGAAAGTACACATGTTTTCTGTTTATAAAACATATTTTAAATGTTTATTTTTCAAACATCATTAAGTATTCACTTCATTGTGTACTTTTCTTGCATTTGACTTAAATAAGCTAAGTCTTTTTGGCTAATGGTTGGTCGTAACTGTGCAGTTTCGAATTGCGTGCTTATCTTTACATTTATTACAAGGAATGCATTATTCAGTCTCACTAATCACTTAGCCCCTGTGTTCCTGCCCATTTCTGACATCAGAGGGGAATGCATGTGAGAAGCAGCACTGATACAAGCCCAGCTTGGAGCAGAAGTCTGCACACCTAGACTTCTGTGCCCTATTCTCTGTGCCACTGGGCATCTAAAACTGTGTGTAGGTGCTCCTGATTGCATGTGTGGGTATGTGTGAGTGCATGGCTATGTGTATTTGAGAGAATGGATGTTAGTCCGTCTGTGTATGTGGGTGCATGTCTGTCAATGTATGCATGTTTAGTGCATGGATATCTGTCAGTGTATGCATTTGAGTCCATGGATGTCTGGGTATATGCTAGGATGACCATAGTAGTTTTATTCAGTGACACTTAATAAAATACATATTCAAGGGCTGAAATCATTAAGATATAGACTGTCTTCAGTACTTATTCTACCAAAAGAAGGCCTGAGCTATGGATTTTCCATAGGCATTTGTGAATAAAATTGGTGATATGGTCACCATATGTGTATGTATATGTATAACTTCCCATTGTATAAGTTAGCAGTGATCAACTAATGGCCCTGCAATGTAGGTGTTTAACCCTTTAATGCACATGGACATATATATACGTCCTGAAAAACATGGTCCATGAGTTTAAATGTAGCGTTGCGCTTCTTAGCTCAACGCTACATGCTGGCAGCTATTCTCAGAGGCTGCTTTGGATCTGATGCTCCTCCAATACGGCATGCCCAGCAGAGAGCGACATAAATGATAAAATAAATCTCTTCTGTCACCTGGAAACTGTTGCTTGACTGTCCCTAGAGGCAGTCAGCAACATTACAGTTAGAAACATAAATAAAGAAAAAAAAAAAGAAAAAAGAAAAAACAAAATTAATTAAAAAAATAAAGAAAAAGCTAACCCGAGATCTACTAAACCTAGATCTAGTGTTAGGGTTACAATTAGGGTTAGGGTTACAATTAGGGTAAGGGTTAAAGGTGGATTAGGGTTAGAGTTAGGGTTAGTACAAGGATTAGATTAATGGGTGGGGGTAGATTTAGGGTTAGAGTTAAATTTAGGATTACGGTTAGGGTCAAAATGTCACTGTAGGAATAAATGGTTATGAAACCAAAAAACGCTAGTATCGGTTATTACTCTATTGCTTGAATAAAAAAACTAAAAAAACTATGTAGACTGGGTATTTTTTACAATTTGTAATTGTGTAAATAAAAATCAGGTCAAAGTTAGAAAAATGATTTTGATTTTATTGGCATATTTTCATCATATTTTTTTTTTTTAAATAGTAAATTATATCACCTGATGAAAATAATAGTATCAGTGGGTGTACTGAACAAAAAGAAATAAATCACAGTTAAGAAAATGTATGACAAAAATAATGGAATTCTGGTCTTCAAGGCACATCAAATGCAGCATAGAACTCTGTCACTAAGGGGTTAAAGTCTACGGGACATGTCAAGGACTCGCCGTACTTTTAAAGCAAATGTATTTTTAAAACATATTGACTTCCTGACTACACATCCCAAAAGTGCCAGATTTGTCAGTATACTCCCAGCATAGCTACAATGTGTGTTCAGTGCAATACAAGCTGCGAATTCATCTATGTAATAAAATAAAAAAGTAGTGACCCCAGTATAGGCACCTGCTTGCAATATAGTGTGATAAAGAAATCTAGTGAGCCAGTACAGACTCCTGCTTGTAATATGGTGTGATTAAAATGTAGTGATCTCAGTGCAGAATCCTGCTTGTGATATGGTGTGATAAAAATGAAGTGACTCCAATACACAATCTTGCTTGTAATATGGTGTAATAAAAAATGTACTGACCGCAATATAGACTCCTGCTTGTAATGTGGTGTGATAAAAAAAAATGTAGTGGCCAGAATGGCCACGCTGAACCGTCAGCAATGTAAGGACCTCGATGAAATGGCCGCTCTGAAAGCGTGGTGAGGAACATATGTTTTAGTGATACATTTCTGCACACTTTTGCATTGGAAACATTCTCTGTGCATATATTTCATTCTGATGCATTACATAATGTGTGTATTTTAGTGATGGATTTCAACAGTTATTCTTTGTGGAAAACATGTTCTATGTGTGCACATTTCAGTGTGATGCATTGCATAATCATTGGTGCTGATAAAATTGAATAAATGTCTAGAACATCTCTGGTGTAACAGTACACATCACTTTCAACTGTACCTCTTCTGCTTGTCATATAATATTTAACATTTTTGGTGTTGATTAGCATACATTATTGATTAAGGAGGAAGAAAATTATAAATATCTGTCTTTTGCCCCTTGGGTTTCTAATGTCACGTTTGGAGTCTAATAAGTCACATATATCAGTTTTATTTAAGACAAACTTGCTTACCTTCCCTAGCATTGTTTATGCCTCAGGGAAATCCTAAGGCAGCTTACATTCTTTTCTTGTGAGTGCTTACAGTCGCATCTACTTACATCAACTAGTAGAATAAGACTGTTTGGAACTGCAGTAACTTTGGTATTCTAAAACTCAGTTGTGCCTTACTAACATAAATCATTGTTTACCTTTTGTCTATGGTTTGTTAAATTGCGTATGAAAATGAAAAATAAATGTACCATCCAACACGCAGTAAGCAGACCAACAAATAGGTACCATAACTACAGCACCGGGCAGTATAATCCTCATTGTCTTGTTCTCTGTTAATGGCCAAATAATATATAAGAAGTCAATGGTTTGAAAACACATATTAAAAAGAGTAACTCATATTGCATTTATAGTCATTTTAGGCATATAAAAGCCACAGGGCTAGGCAACTGTGGAATGTATTTCTCCTATCTCATCCCGATGGAGCAGCTTTTCCTTAAGAAGATGACATTTAAAAGTGAAACACTAAAAAATCACTAAAACAATTCATATGAGCTTACACAGTAAAATAATTCACAAATACTTGTTTCTTTAATAAATTAAATCAGATCTCATTATGGGCAGGCTAGATATGACAGCTGAGCTTTGTCTGTTATCATAGACTTACTATGTTTCTATCTACATTTTGATTTCAGACATTTAACCTAGAATGGATAATGGTTGTTAACTTTTACTCGGGGATAGTCTCATGTCTCAAATAAGGATCATGTCTCAAATAAGTATTAAACGGTTCCTCAAAGGTACCATTCTATGGGTCCTCTATCAAACAAACATCTCTTAAACATTATTTGATCGATAAGAGATAGCAATGTGGACCACAAGTTACAGGATATCTTATGTAGAGACCACTTGCATGGCATTTCAGCCTCTATGGATGGGCCAATCTGATATATTTAACGTAAAAACACGTTGGTTAGAAAAAATGCTTTTAAGTGGGGAGAATCCTGCTTCTGCCATTATGTAATAATTTCAAGTGGAAGATAAAATATAGTAAAACTTGTTATTTAGCAATAACCAATATGGTATCAACATAGCTTTAACGATTTGCTTTTAGCCCTTCTTTGATTGTAAGAAATACATTCAATGCTTTGTGATGTTTACAGCTGCTTGCCCCACTCAGGCTGTTAAAGTAATTTTTAATTCAGTCATATCTTTTTTAAAATCATACATTTCTAAGACAATGGTCATCACATTATCATGCTTGAAATTTAAATTAATGCAAATGGTCTGTAAAGCTTTACTCATTAACACCTTTTATGGAAACATATACAGAGTTACAGACAACACTATACATTGTAATTAAAATTAAAATCGTTCTGCTATTCAAATGCTTCATTGCTTCAATGCTTTCAGATGGACTATTGTATTTGATTTTAGAGAATTCTTACGTGAATTCACAGTTCGTAATGCCCATGATTAACATTTTCGGAGAGGGGTGAATGTTTTCGATAATTGTATGTAAACAGTATATAGGGAATGCAAAATAAAATATTAACCTGCAATGAAAAGCCAATGTAGCCATACTTGAACAACAGTTTTTCCTGACCATCTCAGAAGGTTTGATGAGCAAGAAAAAATATATCATAGCAGAAACTGAAGAACTGCTCTCTAGTCATTATTCAAAATGCAAGGAGAAACATAAAGTAAAGCTTTATATAAGAATGACTCATTGGGCTATAGACATTCTCATTTATCAATTCAACATGGCCCAAACATCCCTTTTAAATAATATTAGGAGATTCATATTATTTGTATATTTAACTTTTTCTTTAACGGGACTGTCTGGTTCCCAAAATGCATCTTCCAAATGTTAATGCATATTTAAGAAAATTCAAAGTACTTTAAAATGCATATTTTACATTTTGCATTGCTTAAAATATGAAAATCTTACATTAAAGTAGTTTGCAAAAGCTAGGACTGCCCACACTAGCCGAGTAACAATACATTTCCTATAAGAACCAATGAGAATAATGTCATTCAAATGAATGGAATTTCCTGTTTCTCTAGTGATGTCATCAGGCAATGTGATGCACTGTTAAAATATCCTATGTGTCCAAGAAAAAGGTCACCAAGGTTCCACACAATGCATTCCATTCCACCAGCAGAGCAGCAGAGGACAAAACTGATACATGTTCAGTGCCTACATGGAATCAGTGCGGCAGTACCCGAAGGACAGGATGTAGGGTAGGCTTGAGTCGAATTTTAAAAATGTGATTTATGTAGAATGCCTGCATCAAATCACACTGGGAAAAAAGTCTGTGCACTATTCAGGCAGTGGTCTTCTGCTTGCACCAAAGTGCAGGACTATCCCTTAAAAGGTGCTGTTCCACAGACTTTTTTTGCAAATGTTGAAGTACATAAATCAGTGTGTAGTACTCTTAAATGTGTGTCAAATTAACCTATTCTTGACTTTAAACAACTTGCCTTTCTTCTTTAGTTTTGCAAAATCATTGATCATTTGATTTTGACCCCAGATCATATATTTACTCTCTCAAGCTCCCTCATCTGACATGACCACTAGAATGGCTAATTAAGTTCCCCTTTGTTGATAATTTTTTGAAAACAAGTGTCTCTGTCTTCAGTAGCTCATCATACTGCCTAGAGTGAGGATTCAGAGAATAATTTACACCATAACATTATGACCACTTGCTTAATATTTTGTAGGTCCCATTTTGATCCCAAAAAAGCCCTGACAATCACGGCATGCCTCTTAACCTCTGACAGTGTGCTGTGATACTTGGCACCAAGATGTTAGCAGCAGATCCTTTAAGTCCTGTAAGTTGTGAGATGCAGCCACCATCAATCAGACTTGTTTCTCCAGCACATCCCACAGATGCTCGAGTGTATTGAGGTCTGGGGAATTTGGAGGCCAAGTCAACACCTTGAAACTGTTGTTGTGTTCCTCAAACCATTCCTGAACCATTTTTGCAGAGATCTAGTGGAGTCCATACCTCGACAGGTCAGGGCTGCTTTGGCTGCAATAATGTTATGGCTGACTGGTGTATATCACCTAAAACCTGAACCCTGTACTTTTAAAAACAATGTTCACATTGCATAGTCATGGTAATTTGTATTGGCATGCTTGTTACTGTTAAAAGTATTAAAATTTTAATAATGTAGTATATAAGGTAGTATATTTTAAAGGGACATGGTTCAGGTTTTTGCTCAGAAACTTGAAGGACATACTAATCCCTTATCAACCTTTTCCTGTAGGCTATTTTACAATATATTACATTTTTAATACACAATACATTGTTTTAAGTATTTTTCACCTGGAACCAGATCAATAGGACAAGTGTATGGCTGACGTAGAATAGATTAAATTTATAAATATAGGATTAGTAGCTTTTATAATTACCTCATATTTGGGTTCTGTTCAACTAATGTCTTTTTCTTCATTATTACTTTTCTGCAATATCTAGTTCTACGTTTTACACTGTAACACTGTTAATGTAGTCGACTAACATTTCTGTCCCCAGTGACTTAAACTAAACAATAACTAAATAAAAACAAAGTTAATAGGACTAAAACTATGATGAAAATCCATTGTCATTTTTGTCAACTGATGAAAATGTGACTAAAATGTTAGGGAGGGACTATTGTTTTAGCTATTTGGATGTCTGGTTCTAGTTCCCTTGGATCTCTGCCAAATCTCAGTCCCCTGACTCTGTCAGCAGCTGGATTGGCTGAGATGCAGGCTCCCTGCTGCCTAGAACAATTCCCTACAAACTGCAGAGGAAGAGGAAACTCCTCCATCACTCTAAGTGTGTCTGAGAGTCGGGAGGTCACATGACCCCGACGCTCTGACGTGAGGGTTGTGCAAGGCAGCGTAAGGGGATGTCTGTGCACTTGGGCAGCGCACACACCCTGGCTGCCGGCCATCCTCACCAAGAGGGCAGGTGAGGAATGAGCTTTTTGATTTACCAGCCCTACTGGTTTCCAGGTAGTGTTTTCAGTTAAGAGTAACGTGTAGCATGTTAATTAAACATTTAGGTAAATTAAAAAAATAAAAAACCCTGACAAAATTTAAGTCCGGGGGAAAAGAGGACAGATGGAAACGTTATTTTAATGCATATAAACATTGTTTTGTGTGGCATATCTCTAGAAGAATTTGATGAAGGGTGTGCTAGGACAAAAAACTGGTTCAAAGAAATGGAGCAGACAGATTTTGTAAATGTAACTATCGCCTAAGTGCCTCAGTCTTATATCCTGGATTTATTGTTGTTTGCATATAGGTGACTTTATTATTGGCTTTGAAATAAAAGAATCCATATTTGTAGCAACATGAAATAGTAAACAAAAAAGGGATTTGAATAAATTGGGGAACTAGTAAGTAAATGTCAGAAAAGATTCAACATTGATGCCAGCTAGCTTTTCTGAAGGAAAAACATCATGCATATAAACTTAATGTTTTTTTGGGAATGTACACAAATAGACATGTTCTCAAACTGAATGCAAGGTTATTTACAAAAAGCAATTGTGGCACAAAATTCTAAATGTGGAGCAATTGGCATGAACATTTCATTAGTTTCCATAGCAATTGCTTCAGTTTTAGAATTTTGCCTTCATTTTTGACAGAAAAATATCCTTAGGGAAGTTGGTGACCCAGTGTCTGAGAGTATCGTCATATATTCCTAAAGCACAGTGCTCCCATATAATGCTCCCATACAGGATAGATGGACCCCCATACCAGCTGAGGGGACCTACTGTTTTTTCCCTGCTACCAACACTCCCCCATTAATATTCATTTGCTGATATGCCCCTCAGTCCTTCTAACAACCATGGGGCTGAAGCTGGGGCTGCCAATATTGTTCCCGACCACTGTAATAGTCTTGGGTCTGGGACTAGCCAAATGAACCCAGCCACTCCCTAATTAACCAAGGCAGGGGCTGCCCAAATGCCCTGGCCCTCCTCAAAAAAAACTCACCTACCTAATCAATTATCTAGTTCAGTGGTAGTCAACCTTTTTCTACCTACCGCCCACTAATGCATCTTTCTTAATGGAAAAATTTCCTTACCGCCCACCAGTTTTCGCGCAAGCGCAGAATATTTTTTAGAAAGGAGGGTGTTTTTAAAAAAATAAATGTACGTACATTTATCTTTTTATTTCTTTATTTTTTTTTTTACGTTTTGATCTGCACTCCACACAGTGCTTTTTTCCCTCCTCTTTTACCTTTTATTACTAACACCAAAAACAATGTTGTATTAGGTGTTAATTTTTATTAATGTCACCATCAAAAGAAATTCCTTTTCCTGCCTGCTTCTTTACCTTCCTTATAGTATATCACTATATTAAGGATCTCTTTTTCCTATTTTTTTATTTTCTCCTTCCCTTACTTATTTTTTTCTTTAATTTTATAAGATAACAAAACTTAATTTATGAGCCAGACTAAACACTGCTTAGTCTCCTCCTTTATTTTATCCCCTTTTCTCTATTTTTCTTCCTTTTTTTGTTATTTTTTTTTTATCTTTTCCTTTTTATATCCTTTCTTTTACCTTCCTGAGTGACAAAAGTAAGGCTGAGCTAGTTAGCCCACTTATTATTACTAGCCAACAATTCTCTTTCTCCTGCCTATAACTTTTCTTTTGCAACTGCTCTGCTCCGTTTCTGCCTGCTTCTGCCTGTCCCTGCTATCAGTTTCCACTCCTCCCCTTCCTCTTCCCACGAGTTTGCGTGCGCTCGCTCCCGCCCGTCCCCTTCTCGCACAAAAGGAGGTTGATTGATGTGTGCGCTCGCGCCCGCCTGAACCGCCCACCCACTCGCTCAAAAGGAGGTTTTAACTTCCGAAAATCCTACTCTCATTCTCGCGCACGTTGGTTTCTTGATGTGTGCGCTCACGTGCGCGCCCACTGGCTCGCTCGTTCAAAAGGAGGTTTTAACCTCCAAAGTCCCTACCGCCCACCTGGAATCCCAAAACGCCCACTAGTGGGCGGTAGGGACCAGGTTGACGACCCATGATCTAGTTCATTATTCAACTTATAGAAGATGAGTTTTGACGCAGTAGTATCATTATCATTATGGAGGTCACTAAAAAGGCACATTATTTTACCTTACAGTGCAGCATATTTGCAGGAAATGAAAACATGCTTGGTTGTCACTTTTGCAGAAATGTAATTCAGGTAGTTATCTAATAGTCATTTGGGAGTTAAGGAACTGTTCCCTGTGTATTACACAATTGCTTCAAGGGAGGTGTAAAGGAAAGGTTTAAACCTGTATGCTCAGCTTAGTCTCATCAGCTGCTTAGCTAAGTACATTCAGATAATTAAGTATTATTCTGTGCCTGAAAATGATGCTAGTGGATATGGCCATCAAATATGGATAAACGTGTCAATTAAGTAGCAGCCCCTCAAACTAATTTAATTTATCTATGTTGGCACTCATTAATTTGTGTGGATTGTGACTATATACTCAGAGCATTTCATACTGTTTGTCATTGTCATTTACATTACTATGCAGTACATTCCCTCAAGTCATTCTATGACATCATGTGCAATGTAATGTACTGTTAAATAATATATATTCAATAAAGTATTGATATTCAGACAATTTAATTAGGAATTGTTGGTGCATGTGAACAAACGAGATATACAGAATGTCAGATACAAATGCTTATGTTTCATGGGTGTCTAATGAGAAATAGCAGGTATTAAAGTATAGATGTAATTCCAGATATACAAAAACATGAATGACCTCATATTGTTTAATCTCACACATTGCAGAATGGTGGATTAGTTAAGCTGATACCAATGTGAGCTAATATTGTGAAAATTAAAAAGACAGAATATTTGAGGTTGTAGGAAGGCAATGGAAAATAGATAATTTTAAAGATAAAGATAACAATAAAAAATATAGCTTCATTGACATTGCAGTCAATTCATAGAAGAGGGACGAGGGGAGAGATGAGACTCTCAAACATGTATTACTCTTAATGGACCAATTCTCCAAGCACAGTGAAAGTCACTCACTAGACACCCTGAAATAGCCTCAAAACTAGCTGAAGTCCTCCCCATAGAGAGGGAGTTACCACTTCATTTTGGTGCATTTTGCCTGATTACTTCAGATATCGGTGTCAGGCCGATATCTGAAATCGTTGTGGGATTTCCTATGATTTCCAAATTGCAGTCATATTTGGAGGCACATCGAGCTATCAGAGTAGCATGAAATTCAGGTGTTCTCTTCCCAACAATGGGATCTGAAAATGTACGGAGTTTGAACATTGGTGGAGTGGAAACATAGACTGTCGGCACATCTAGTCTGCCCTATTTTTCATTTTTAATAATCTAATCATTTCCATTTGTTGGACCCCCACCTTATAACTTTCTACCCCACCCTACTTCAGCCTACTACTATACACCAAACTAAATTGCGAAGACTGTTATCAAACTTCACACACTCACTACTTCCAACAACGCTATAAACCATTCTCCCCTCCTTTCCCCCCATCTCATCCCCTGAGGATGCAGCAACTTCTTATAAATGTATGCTTACCTCTGCCCTTGACAATATTACCTCCATGGTGCTGCAAGAAGAACCTGCATACCCAATCAACAACTGTGATACACAAAACAAATGTGCTACCTCCAGAAATTTACTCATACATCTAAGCAGTGTTTTATTAAATCAAACTTCAAGAATTATAATTTCTGATCTCTGTCAGTCCAATCAACACTACTTCTCATACCTGGCATTGAACTCAAACATTTCTTATCAACTTTCAATACCTTCCTTTGCTTCCCTGCTCTACTCTAAGAGTCCAGACCTTGCATCCAATTCCAAAAATAAAGTTTACCAACCGCATCCTGCCTATTTCCTGCCCCCAAACTGCCACTGAATATATTTTCACCTATAGTTACGTATGAGGTAGATATTCTAGTCTTCCTTTCGAGACTTACTACTTGTATACTGTTTGTCCCCACTCCTCTGCCCCACCCTAACCAACCTCAGAAACCTTTCTCTATCCTCCAGAAATGTACTATTGACCATCAATAATGCCCAAATCATACCTTTACTGATAAATTGTCATTAGATTGCATGCTTCCAATGAACTACTGTCCTATCTCCTTTCTCCCCTTTACTTGTAAGTTGTTACAAGGAATTGAACACTGATGCCTAACCAACTTTCTGTCCACTGATAACTTCCTTAATCATCTTCAATCTGGCTCTAAACCCTTACACTCTACTGAAACAGCCCTGACTAAAGTGTCAAATGATTTACTCACTGTCAAATGTCAAAGGTCACTTTTACATTATGATCCTCTTAGATATATTTTCTGCCTTTGCACTGTTGACAACTGTCTCCTTCTTAACAGGTTAACCTAGATGGGCATAGGTGTCACGGCTCTCTCTTAGATTCAGTATCTATCTGAGCGCTCTATTCCATTCTCCTCTGGCTTCTTGTCTGTTCAAGAATAAATTAAAAATTCAATTTTTAAACTATAATGTCTTCCACACCTTGGCCTCTCCTTACATTGTATCCGGCACTACATTCTTCAAGTGGACTGAGGCTCTTCTCCAAGCTCATCACCTCATCCCATTCGCACTTGTGATACTGTACCCAAGCTGTCCCCTTTCTCCGGAACTCACTTCCACAACCAAAAGTCTCTCAAAACGTCCCTCTTTAAGGAAGCTTACTGTTCATCCCACTAGAACATCCCTTAATTAACATCTCCCCAAACCCATCTAGCTCCAACTCTCAAATGCGTTTTACTTGGGTAATTTATTGTACATTTGGATACATTCTTTAGTCATTAGTCCCATATCTGGGGTTCAAACACTGCTTTCCCTAGTAGATGGAACACATTTTAAATTCTGTACTGGTAAGTTTTCATTCTTGTTAAGTTGGAGAGCTGGGTCTCTCTGAATTAAATTTTATGTAACCTTGGCTTTCAAAGTAATTAATGTCCAGACAGTTTGAAAGCAAGGAGATTAGAAACTGCGGAGGAGAGTTATATGTAAGAGAAATGCCTAGGATGTTACTGTTAATAGTGGCTAGGTAATAAAGAGATGGCTTTTAAGCTGCATTATTTAGTTCTCTATTAACCAAATGACTGTATTTACCATTTCTTGTATAATTCATGCATTTATTGACATTATATTCATGGGTTAGTTATTACTATATAACACATCCACTTATATTTTTGACAACTCCAGAGTTCAGAAGGTAATTGTTATCAAAATTAAGTGTTTATATTGTATTTGTATTATTTTGATGTTATCAAATGCAGGCTAGCCAATCACAAAGCAGCATACATGCTCTACAGACCTTAATATGCATTATTTGAGTTGTGTCAGACTTTCATGACATTTGACTGGATACAACTGCATTCAGCTTTGTTCACTAATTTTCCCTATTGTGTCTGTTCAGCTTTCTGGGCCTTAGGTTTAGGTTACTTTGAATATAGGTTTAGGTTACTTTGTGATTCAGAAGAGAACAAATAGAACGGAATATATACTCAACCCTAGATAAATACATACATAGTTAGACATGTATCTAGATATATAAATAAATAGTGTTATTGATCACAACTGTGCTTTTTAGCACATTTGTTTTTCTTTTCTAAGCTGAAGTCACCTCACTACAACATGTTATCCTTAAAGATGCTATTCAAATTAGGCTATAGTTTTCTAATGCTTGTTTATATAGTGCCTTGGTTATTTACTTTAACCTAAGCAATACTTGAAAATTGTATTATCCTGTAATCGTTATTGCAAACCATTAAGGAACCATTAAGTGATCCTCAACTAAACTCCCCTTAGTTCCTGCATGCCTGTTGAGTTAAAGCTTACCAGAGGCTGGTCTACTTGAGATGGAAAGGAATGCGCTATATATCTGTTAACTAACACTGTGCCAGTTAACCTATAGTAAAAAATGAGTTTACTTTTTACTGCTCCTGTGCTGATGACTGTGCTGTCAAAGAGTGTAAACAGAGGTAAGACTTTTATTTATCAGAATATTATTTATAAGTATACCTGTGTATTAATACTTAATAAAAAAAATATAAAAAACCTAATTGAAATCCAAAGTAAATTTATTTCAGTTTTATTCCTACGCAATGAAATAGCTGGAATAGCTTAAATCATAAGAATCTGTGGTAACCTTTGCTCATACCATAGAGCTCAACTGGTTAGTCAGCAATACATTTGTGTTGATCATCTAATTGCCACAGAGATGACCAAGCAGAGCATTGCTCATCCCCTAGAGCAAAAAGGGTTAATCAACTATTTTGAATTTCAGAAGGATAAAGCTGCCACTGAAGTGTAAAAAAAGTTTGATTTCTAAACTGGGAGAATGTTTAGCATGCGATGTAAAGGATCAAGGCGGGCTTCATGACAATGACAGGATTATAATTCTATAGCAATTGTAATCTATTAATTAACCTTTTATTCAGTTTGTATGTGCTACTGGAAGTTTAGGGAGAAAAATAAATTATACACATCTGGTTTCTTTGCTTTACTAAAATGTCCAGTGGACACATTAGATGTAGCAGCATCTAACTCATTCTAACTAATATAAATGTTGGAAAGGGGATGCTAAGACTAACAGCACTAGCAAGACATCCACAATCAAAATAATTTGTAAACATAGAGCAAAAACAGTTCTTAAACCCTTGCAGGTTTTGTAGATCTTCACAGTAAAATGAATGCTACCCAGCCAGTTCTGAGTCTTGACAGTTTCCACTCTGACTGTTGCCTTAAGTAGTGTATATGAGACAGCAGTTGGGCTTTACTTTATAATTGCTAAATATATGTCAATAGGTAGAGCTTTTAACCTTTCTGAATTCATGGCAAATGTCTGGTATATTGAACTATGTCTGACTCTTCAGACTGTGAGACTTGCTGCTGTCTGACCATGAAAGCCCAGTTTATGCTTGGAGGACACTGACTGACCTTGAAGTTATGCTTTACTTTTTCACAAGCAAAGCATTGAAGTTCAGACAGAAAATGTGTTGTACAGTAAAATTTACTCCAAAGATAAAAAAAATTCCAATTTGGTATAACTATGGTACCAGGGAAACTGTGCAAATATAAAGAAGGTGTACTGTCAGTATATATGCATAGTATTTGTAGTAAAGGATATGCTATATAATCCTCTTAATAAAATATTGGATGAAGGGATGAGTGATCTTGAAAACATGCACTCATATTGTAAGTTAGCTAAAAAAAAATAGTTACTTATTTGCACTGGTATGGTTCTTTCTTTAAAGCAACTTGGTAATTCTCTTATAGTGAATATATAATACACAATCAATTTAATCACTGATATTCATTGTTATTTGATAACTTAAAGTCACAGTTGTCTCTGTCCTCTCTATCACTCCTTGCATCTAGTCAATTTACCAATATAGTAATCTTTGCTTTAAATATAATATACATTCACCCATATGCATTACAAAAGGCAACACTAGCTCTTGTTCATGCTCTTATTATTATAAAGCTTGCCTATTGTAACCCGTACTTCCACTATTTGGAGAGTATCAGTCCCATAATGCTTATTCTATACTTATCATCCCTTTCCCACCACTCTAGGGAAACCTCATACCTCTGTTAAACCTTACTCTGGCTGTTTGTATTTTTTTTATGAGTTTTTTTTTTTTTAACACACCTTTGACATCCTTCTCACATGTTCTCCAAAATATATTTCTTCCTCCTTTAACTAGCATATCCCTAGGCTCCAATGTAGACTTCACACCCCTTCCATTTTCATCTCTAACAGAAAACACCTTATTAGATCTATAGCATACATTTGACTTAATATAAAAAGGTCACTTCTGCACCATTAAAAGATATTTAATACCAAGTAAAATGAAAACATCTCTTGCTGCAACTTTGTGACACCAATATTGGTGTCGACACATCAGCCTTGTAAGACATGCCGAACACATCTCTAACTGGGCAGCGGTGCTTGTCTTTTAGGGATTGCATGTGGCACATAAAAATATAATTAACACACTGATATGCCAATGAAGGGCAACACTCAATGTCTGACTGGCAAAGCAAAGATGCAGCTTCATGAGATAGCAACTTAGAAGTATTTTCTTTGAATCAAACATTAATATTACTTTTAAAAATGAAAAGCAAAAAATGCATATTAATCATACAAGTGTCAGCTTGTCAGATTAAATATTTGTGGGGGGCTTACTCCCTATTTAAGTTGTGTTAAAAAAATTAATTCTTTACAAAAATTTGAATATTTTAGATATGGTGATGATAATCAACCATTTGCATTTCATTTAACAAAACGGTAGAATGTTTTTATTCACTAGATTTCACCTAAATGTAGGAACCAAATTAGCAATCATAAGTAGTATTGACCATGACAGAATTTAAATGATCAACAATGTGGGCATGACTATCTTCCTCTTAGTAAGCAACTTGGAGTTCTGCCAATAGGTTTTAGTTGATATCACAGATTTCAAGTTGGTCTTTATTAGGGTTCATTCAATTTAAGGTAAGAGTTGTGCATATTTTCATATTTGTTTTGGCAACAATGTTATTTTGTACAGTCAGTTAACAGAATAAACAGGCTGTTGATCTAACTCCTTTATGCCAGTTTCGTTTGTACTCTTTTTTTCAGTTAGGGATTATTGTTCAGTTGTTGTTGGTTGTCTATCTTTCATGTAATGGACTTACCCTGATAGACATGGGAAAACACATTTTTATCCTGTCTTATCCCCTTCACACACACTCCTCACTACTGGGTCTTGTGGGACAACCAACAATTTACTCAGTACTTAGTACAGAGCATAGAAAGGAACTGCATATGTTAGATTAACAGAAACAAACTGATTCATCGAGAGAGAGTGGGACAGGAGCCATATAAAGCTAGTTAAAAGGTGAAAAGAGAAGGTGGCGGTAGGAACAGTATTGGAGTGAAAACACAACTGGGATTGTGCAAATAAAATTCGATTTTTATTATAAAAAAAGTTTTTAGAATAGAACATAAAAAGATAAAAATGTAAAACAAACATACTAGTAAAAGTGTTCTTGCAAAGCAACAGAAAGCACTGAAAGCGTTTCACAGACTGGCTTCCTCAGTCATGAAACTTAAACGTGATGCATGTGCACAGTGGTAGAAGTAGAGTGCATAAAAGGGCACTGAGGATGAGCCACAAAAATGTCACATTTAGTTTTGTATTGTGTTGTGGGTTATTTTTCAGAATCAGGGTGGGTAATTGCTTATATGGTATTATTATATTTTATTTATATGAGCAGTGTTTAATGTTGATGAGCACTGGATGTGGCTGGATCTGCTCAGTATCTTGCCGAATAGTGACAAGTTGTCTGTCCAAAAAGGATAGAGATATGTGCAATAGCAGTGTATTACTAAATTATTTCCCTTTTTCTCCCAAGAGCTGAATTACTGGCATAAAGCAGCACAAAACACTGGTATTAATAGTATTTGGGGACAGTGGGCTTGGCTAGAAGTTACCTAATGTATTTTCTAGTGGGATGCATTGTAAGATACTTTAAAGAGGTGAGTTTTGAGGTACGTTTGAGAATGTACATGCAGGTTTGCAAATCCCTTCAGTGAATTACATGGGTTTCATGCTCAACAGAACAAGGGGCAGTTTCCAAAGCATGGACACCACATCAACACAGCTAGCTATGCATTCTGGAGCATCAGTGTAATACTTATCAGCTATGTTGTGACAATGTTTAGGCACCCTTATATAACTAGTCACACATTAAGGCATTCTTGACTATAATAACATATGTAACTACACAATTACAGTGGATATAAAAAGTCTACACACCCCTGTTAAAATGTCTTTCTGTGCTGTAAAAAAATGAGACAAAGATAAATCATTTCAGAACTTTTTCCACCTTTAATGTGACCTATAAACTGTACAACTCAATTGAAAAACAAACTGAAATCTTTTATGTAGAGGGAAGAAAAAATATAAAAATAAAATAATGTGGTTGCATAAGTGTGCACACCCTTAAACTAATACTTTGTTGAAGCACCTTTTGATTTTATTACAGCACTCAGTCTTTATGGGTATGAGTCTATCAGCATGGCACATTTTGACTTGGCAAGATTTGCCCACTCTTCTTTGGAAAAACACTCCAAATCTGTCAGATTGCGAGGGCATCTCCTGTGCACAGCCCTCTTCAGATCACCCCACAGATTTTCAATCGGAATGGCTGGGCCATTCCAAAACTTTAATCTTCATCTGGTGAAGCCATTCCTTTGTTGATTTGGATGTATGCTTTGGGTCGTTGTCATGCTGAAAGATGAAGTTCCTCTTCATGTTCAGCTTTCTAGCAGAAGCCTGAAGGTTTTGTACCAATATTGACTGGTATTTGGAACTGTTCATAATTCCATCTATCTTAACTAAGGCCCCAGTTCCAGCTGAAGAAAAACAGCCCCAAAGCATGATGCTGCCACCACCATGCTTCACTGTGGGTATGGTGTTCTTTTGGTGATGTGCAGTGTTGTTTTTGCGCCAAACATATCTTTTGGAATTATGACCAAAAAGTTCAGCCTTGGTTTCATCAGACCATAACACCTTTTCCCACATGCTTTTGGGAGACTTCAGATGTGTTTTTGCAAAATGTAGCCTGGCTTGGATGTTTTTCTTCGTAAGAAAAGGCTTTAGTCTTGCCACTCTACCTCATAGCCCAGACATATGAAGAATGCGGGAGATTGTTGTCACATATACCACACAGCCAGTACTTGCCAGATATTTCTGCAGCTCCTTTAATGTTGCTGTAGGCCTCTTGGTAGCCTCCCAGACCAGTTTTCTTCTCGTTTTTTCATCAATTTTGGAAGGAGCTCCAGTTCTTGGTAATGTCACTGTTGTGCCATATTTTCTCCACTTGATGATGACTGTCTTCACTGTGTTCCATGGTATATCTAATGCCTTGGAAATTATTTTGTACCCTTCTCCTGACTGATACCTTTTAACAATGAGATCCCTCTGATGCTTTGGAAGCTCTCTGTGGACCATGGCTATTGCTGTGGGATGCGACTAAGAAAATTTCAGGAAAGACCAACTAGAGCAGCTGAACTTTATTTGGGGTTAATCAGAGGCACTTTAAATGATGGCAGGTGTATGCTGACTCCTATTTAACATGATTTGGAATGTGATTGCTTAATTCTGAACACAGCTACATCCCCAGTTATAAGAGGGTGTGCACACTTATGCAACCACAATAATTTATTTTTATATTTTTTCTTCCCTCTATCGAAAAGATTTCAGTTTGTTTTTCAATTGAGTTGTACAGTTTATAGGTCACATTAAAGGTAGAAAAAGTAATGAAATGATTTATCTTTGTCTCATTTTTTTACAGCACAGAAACCTGAAATTTTTCTATGTGATAAAATATGACCACTGTAGACAAAACATGAACTGATATTTAATTGAAAGATTGAGTGTAGATGTTTTAAATAGATACCTATAACTGCATAAATACTTGTTTACTCTTTGCTCCACTTAGCTCTAACACCATGTGAAAACGATGAAGGAAGATCTTTCCAAAGATTAAAAACGTCATGCCAGCACCCTGGTATACAAAGAAAAGAAGGCAAAATATCTGTATTTTAAATCAAAGTATTTTTATTTAAAATGTTTCCACCTGATAAAAGGTTTTAACTAAATATTGATTTTGCCTATAGTTGTTATTCATTAGCGAAGGTCTATGGTAAAAGTATTGTAATCATTTACAGTTGCATTAATATGCAGTGAAATTGTAGGACCATTTTACTTCCCTATTTCTCAAATACATTCCGTGTCTGTGGATTGTGCTTCAGTGCTTTAATTTTACACTCATTACCCATTCTATTATGATTATATATTCTTGTGAGTTGTTTGCTAAAAAAAATAAAAAAAATAAAAATAGAACAACTATATATCCTGGTGGGGAAAATAAATATTGTAAAATCATATTTGATTCCAAAATATACATACTTGATGAGAATGGTCCCACTCCAAATTCCGCCAAGTTGGCTTTAGATGATCCACTCCAGGTTTAAAAACTTTATCTGGCAAGCAAAAACCCCCATATAAGCATAAACCAGATATCAAAAATAATCCAGAAGAGAGGGGTGGGATTTCCTCTTATACATTTGAAAGCAGAAGCAGCAATAATTCAGCATATATGTATATATATATTATGCAGATCAAGGAAGTGGAAATAGAACCCTGGTATAACCTGGAAAAAGAAGCCAAGAATATTGTAAAATTAGACTCCATTATATGAAATATAAATATCGTTAGAATTATAAAATACATAAAAGGTAGGAATAAAATAATGGAAAGCTTACTGGCTGTGTGGTATCCAATAAAAAGAAAATTAGAGTGAAAGAAAAAAATACCAGGTGGATAACCACTTAATGTAATAGAAGCTAATTTGACTAACATCTCGCTGTCAAGCTGGGAAAACCTGGGGATCTATAAAATTAAAGATATACTGGATTGTGGGAATATTAAATCCTTTCTGGATTTAGCAAGACAAACTAATCTCCCAATAAATCAGATTTTTAATTATTTATGAATAAAAAGCTTTGTGCAACAATATTTATATCAAGAAGAAAAATATATGATAGATGCTGTAGAAAAGATCTTTTCCCATGATAAAATAACCAACCCTCTTTCAAAGTGTAAATCTCACTAAACCAACCAGGAAGAGATTAGTAGAGGAAAAGCAACTGATAAATGGGGAAAAGAACTGAAAATATCAATAGACAACAAAAATTGGAACACTGCTTTTAATTTAGTAAAAAAAAATATTCAGGACTTATCTTTGTTAGAAACCTTCCACAAAGTAACAAATCATTGGTATACGACTCTTAAGAGGCTGGCTTTGATGTAAAATTGTATTATGATAAATGCTGTGGATGCGGACAAGATACGGGTACCTACTTGCATATGTGGTGGGGGTGTGGGCGAATTAAGAATTTCTGGGATCTGTCTTCTGAATTAATACAACAAACTGCAAATATATACAGTTGGAAAAGATACCTGAAGTTGCTATACTTCACTTAGGTTGGCCCTAAATGAACCAGCCTCATTTTATTCGAACAATAGACATATTGGTGGCGGTTAAGATCTTAATCGCAAGATCGTGGACGCAATCAGGTTTCATTTCAAAGGGCCAACTGAGAAACCAAATTAAACATCAATTAACAATGGAAAGGGGAATCAGTTGGATAAGCTATATGTCCGAACAAACAAGTAATCCGGGCTTCACGGGTGGGTGTCCCAGTTAGAGGTTGATGATATCTCCCTACACCTGGTCTCCGGTGCTCCTGCAAGTGCTCGGCCAGCACTAATCGACATCAAATGTAACAAAAAAGCAGATATAGCACTCAGGAAGTCAATTGGCAGTGAAGGGGTGTTTATTGTAACATACAAAACAAAAATCCACAGCAGCAATCAGTGCAAGATAAGTGAAAACGTTTGACACGTTTCCCGTACCAGGTGCTTAATCATAAGCTTAATATTTTAATGTTAAAAACACTAAGCATGTGCATGTACATCACAAAAATGATGAATAATAAATCGTGGAATATATAACATATGAAATAATCATAATCCAAAATGAATAATTCCTCCATGAATAGATGCCACCAGAGATGTGATTAGAGACTCATGATCTGTAAATATAGTGATATCTTTGGCTTAGAAAAATATATAACATGCTTGAGACCTGAAGTATTTGACAATGGGTCATTTAGACAATGTATCATTTTAACCATTAAGGTATATTAAAGCCTCTCAGCACTGAAATACAGTAGTATCAGTACGAATACTGTATAGAGCAAAATATATCACTTTTACTGTGATGTGAGGCATTGTGCTGTTGGAGCATCAGGCCTGCACACATCCCATTGCATTACCCTTTGTGGGTGTGGGTAAATTTGAGCATGCATGGAAAGGCTATATCACAGCTTACGGGGGCTGGGCCCTGAATAAACTGTTGTGCTCTTGCTAATTGTGTCAAAATATGAAAATAATTTGGATGACAGATTTTTGGATAAGAGATCCTCAACTTGTAAATGAATATGCTGCAATATGTGGAAAAGTGGCACATAAATGACATCTTTGATTATGGTCTAGGTAAAAATGTGTTTATTAGACCCACTATAAAACATTAAATAGTCTGAAATAGTCTGAAATGCCCATTATTCACATTACTGGGAAAACTGTTACAGGTACGATTGTAAAACATACCCAATTACAGAAAGTGATTTCTTCAAGTATTTCTAAATATAGAACGCTGTAAAAGGGTGTAAAAAACATGCAGTATTGCTCTATGCAAAAAGGACAAAACAACATGGTGTCACAAATGAAACAGACATTACTATGAACCTGATAATGCAGTGGGGTGACAACAGAGAATAGTTAGAGCCAAACTTAGATAGACAATAGAAAAAAGTAAGCAAAACACTGTTGCCTTCCTCAAATAACAAAGTTGTAACAAACAGGATATTTATTAGTAACTTTATTGGAATCTATTTCTATATGTGAAAAAGCCCTTTTCTGTGCTCAAAATCATTTTGATACTTATTCATATATTTAGAATAAGGAATTAGATTATTTAGCCACACATCCTTAATATAATATTGATGCAAATGTCCTGGACTTCATACGTAGTTGATTCGGGATCAATTTTTCTTCAAATATCTTGTTGTGTTGTTCATGATGTTAAAATGCTACATTCATACATTTCTGTACCGTTATGGAATATTATGTTACTCTTTTCTTTTTTGTTTGTTCCTTCCTTTATTCTTTACTGGATCCCATTTATTTGCTTTGAAAAAATTACAATAAAAATCCATTGTACCCAAAAAAATAATAAACAAACCCAGAAATCCAGAATAAAAAAACTTCAATGAACTACAAATTATGTAAGAGAGCAAATCACGGGCAATAATCAAAAATCCCCACATTAGAATCTAAAAAAAGCCAAAACATGTTTTACATGTTCTTAAATACTTCATCAAATTTATACGCTTAGATTCAAAATCATAATTTAGAACACACCTATCCACATATAGGAGGAAACAACTGCCCAATAGTACATATATGTTTCTGAGATTTCAATACACTATTCTACATGACAAGTTAGTTTCCATTTTCTATTGATACCCAGAGGGGCCTTTGTTCTAATTTTGAAGATCCAGATTTCTTCCCTTCTATTTAAGAGGGCCTTAAACTGTCCCCCCTAACAGCCAGATAACATTTAATTATATGACAGAATACATCTGATCTTTTTACCATCTTCCTTTGGAATCTACTTGTTATATCTCTAGATGTTTCTTTGCACCATGTTTTTTTTTTTCCTAGAGTCAAATAAATATCCACATATTCTCTCTGTCTCTCTCCTCCATTGGGAATCCTGCCCACTTTTTTTTCAGATGTATCTCACACAGCACCATTGCTATGGACAGACATGGTCCTTAGTGATACCCATCATTAAACATATTTTAGAAAATATGGACACTGCATTAAAAATAAACATTAGCAGATGGTAATTATAGAAAATATGATGTATTTTCATTATTTATTTAAAAGAAATCGAGGAAGAAAAATGTGCACATATAGGTTGAAGAGTTTTATTATGTATACATACATTTATGTTTAAATAATATGGATCATTAATGGTGCATGCAATAATTTAAATTAAATATTATTTATTTATATAAAAAAAAAATATAAGAATGTAAGGTTTCTCACATGTTCTAGTATTTAGAATTGTTGGAATACATGCCTGTCGTGCTATAATACAGTATTAGAGATTTTACACTTTTTAGAAGAAGAATATAGGGAAAAACTATGAACTCTGGGTTTCTTATAGACCAATGGTTTATTAAAGCAACAAATGTGACACATTAAGTATCTTGATAAACCTGGTGAGTTCTTCTTGCAAGAACAACAGAGTTGTCCCTGCATCATGTATTGCTAAAAAAAAAGTTCATTCCAGGGCTCTGTGCTGGCCACTCAAGTTCTTCCACACCAAACATATCCAACCATATATTTATGGACTTTGTTGTGTGCACTGGGGCACAATCATGCTGGAATAGAAAAGGGCCTTCCCAAAACTATTCCCACAAAGTCAAAAGCAAAGCACTGTCCAACATGTCTTGATATGCTCAAGCATTACGATTTTCCTCTGCTAGAAGTAAGGGGTCTAACTCAACTCCTGAAAAACCATTGTCCCTGCCTGGCTACCAAGGTATTGTTCTCCTAGCATTCGTCAAATTATGACCCATCAAACTGCTAAACAGTGATGACTTCACATAAGTCCAGTGGCGGCATTCTTTACATCACTCGATCCGATGCTTGACATTGTACTTGGTTATTTATCTCAAAAATGTTTGTAAATGCAGATAAACTTCTAAATTCAATAATGAAGTGGTGTGTCCTAATACTTGTGTCCACAAAGCTTATATGTATTTCAGGGTGTATTTAATTTACAACATTATATTTGGATCCTCATTTCTCAAGATAAGGGCATTTACAGCAGGAATTAAGAAAATTGTTGTGTTTAGCTCAATTCTTTATATTTGTACTTTTGGTTATTTGCTGCATACGGATATAAAAGGGTTAATGAAAGGTTTTTTTTTTGTTTTTTTTTTAAAAAGCAGTGAGTTATCAGACAAGAAAAAGGAAATGAAAATGTGATGGTACAGATGTTTAATATGATATGTCATTGCTACTTTCAAACCCAACTTTATGTACCAGAACTTAACTGATTAACCTAAAAGACCATCTTGTTCTGCAAAAATGTTCTTCTTGGCATAACATATTATATATATTTAATAAAATATATAAAACACCTTAGATGGATTTGAATCTATATTTCATTGTCTTCTTCTTGGACAGTATATTACAGTATATATTATTAAAAATATACTTTTTCTGAAATGGGTATTAATGCAGGTTTGTGTGATGCCAACATATAATTATCAATACATTTAGCAAACTCTATTGTGAATAAGACCTAATCAAACATTATGTCCTGCTTCTGCAGTGCTTTCCATTTAATAGAACCTTTTAAAGTAATTGTACTGTAACTGGACTCTTGATTATATGTGTGTACATGTTTAATCAATGCTCTTATGTTACTGTCTCATTTCTATTTTTAGATGTCTTTTTGAAAATAATGGGTTCTATTCACTAACAATCGAGTTTGACTTAAAATGGTTGAGTTGGGATGTCAAAATTGACCTCATCTCAATCTTGAATTTGACCTCTCAACCATCTTGAGATATTTACTAACCTAACTCCACCTCCCTCGATAAAGTTCAATTCAAACTCCCATCTCAAACTCAACCTTCATAGAATGAAATAATAAATGCTATTCACTAAAAAGTAAAGAGAGGCAAGTTGGACTTTGAAACTCGTTACCTTGTGTAACTCGTCACTTCCAAGGGTGTTGCATTAAAATCAAAACGTCTGCACTAAAATAATTAGTGCACCCAGTAAATGAGTGTGCATTATTTAACCAGTTTTGTAAAATTATCAAACTTGTAATTAAAGCACAGTTGATTGCACCCCCACTTTTAAGTTTTGCAAGATTTTGGACATAATGCCCCTTCCTCCTAATAAATGATGGGGTTGCACAAGACCCCCTACATTTATTGAGCAGATGGCTGCCTAAGCTTCCCCAACACCCCATTTAACTACATGAGACCAGTACCCCAGCCCCCTGTTAATTTGGACCGGGACTTATATGTCATCTATAAAAAAAAACAGCCTTTGAATACGAGGGATATTCTGCAAAAAATGTAAACAATGAAGACACCTCTAAGATGCCTCTTGAAGGCAATTGAAATCCCTCTCCTAATGAGCTGAGCATTCCGTCTCCATCCATCCTCAGAAAAGGATGGATTGATTTTTTTTCTGGGAGGGGCATGCGAGGGAGGTCGAATCTGCCCTAGTGCTTTTGTTGATATAAGCTCTAATATCAAACACCAAACTTGGGCTTTTGTAAATAGAACCCAATGTCTCCATCCCTAAAAAGGAAAGATACACTACTCAGAACAATCCCAGACAAATATTTACCTAGAATTTTGTAGGAGGAAAGTGTTATTTCCCTGCAGTTAAAGGGTACCATCTAGTTTATTTTCTCTGTGTTGTACATGTCTTATTATAAATTAAATACATTTATTTTTGCTTTAAAACAATTTAGTGTTCTCCTATAGATTTGAAAATTAATTGAAAATGATTTTACTAAATTCAGTGATTTCAGTAAGAGTGATTACACAGGAGATGGGCTGGCTCCCCGAGCATCATTTTTTGGATGGATTGATTTTTTTCTGGGAGGGGCATGCGAGGGAGGTCGAATCTGCCCTAGTGCTTTTGTTGATATAAGCTCTAATATCAAACACCAAACTTGGGCTTTTGTAAATAGAACCCAATGTCTCCATCCCTAAAAAGGAAAGATGCACTACTCAGAACAATCCCAGACAAATATTTACCTAGAATTTTGTAGGAGGAAAGTGTTATTTCCCTGCAGTTAAAGGGTACCATCTAGTTTATTTTCTCTGTGTTGTACATGTCTTATTATAAATTAAATACATTTATTTTTGCTTTAAAACAATTTAGTGTTCTCTTATAGATTTGAAAATTAATTGAAAATGATTTTACTAAATTCAGTGATTTCAGTAAGAGTGATTACACAGGAGATGGGCTGGCTCCCCGAGCATCATTTTTTATTACCCCTCTCTGAGAACGTGCTGTCATTAGTGATTACTTTTGAATTAGCCACTCTCTGCTGGCACTGGGGCATGCACCCAGCCAACTCTGTGTTGGGTACAGATGCAGCTACATTTAGCTTTCCTTTTTTTCTTGAACCACCTGTGCCACTTACACCAAGATTCCCATGCAAGTCAATTGAAATTACTTACCGGCCACAGAAAGTAGAGTGCTACATACTTGGGTTTACCTTTGTTTTTGCACTGGCTTTTCCTACGTACAGTTGAACTTTATGTAGATTTGTATGTAAACCATCAATACAAGTCTATGGGGATGAGGCAAGCACATATTAGATATTTCTCAACGAATGAAGAAATGAACAGGGGTATACCATAAAACTTAAATGAACTTCATTGGAAATGTTTAATAATTGAAAATACATAAAAAAAATTCACTCTTCTGGCAACGGATGGATTTGCTTAGAATACTAATGTACTACAATATTTAGTTTTTTAATTACCTATTTTAGGTTGGCTATTTTTATCTTGCTTCTGTCTATAAATCACATTAGGTCATTAAACAAGCCACAAGCAAGAGAGGCTTAATGCCAGCTGGTTGGCGATAAAGAAAAAAACACAGTTTTGTACTCTAATGACTTCCATTTAAATGTCTAAACTGACATTAACGACAATATTACTGTCATATTTATTTTTGTTGTTAGATAACACATTAAGATATGTGTTTTTCCATGTGATCATTTGTTAATGGATTTCTCGATTCATTTATTTTAAGTCTACCTGGAACTATAAACTCTAGCTTATATTTTCACTGGAGACTGTCACATTAGTTTTTTTAAATTATCAGTAATGCATGCTTCAGGTCTTTTTTAAAATTAACATTTATGCATTTGCCATATCTTTGTTTTAAACATGTTTTACAAATGCACACAGATACACCAAATCAAAGGTTTTACTAAAATTTGGTTAGTAAAATAAAAAAATAAAAAAATCTATTGTTTACATTTACATATATGCATACATTTTATTATACGCTGCAAACAAAATGTGACTGTGAAAAAATTGGTTTTATTTATCAACAATTAGAACATTACTGATATATAGATAATATGGATTTATGGATAAGGGATACTTAACATATATATATATATATATATATATATATATATATATATATATTTAAAAAGGTTGAGTATCCTTTATCCACAAATACATTATTCAAAATGATCAGTTATCCAAACATTTTTTATGGTTTTGTCACACGTTGTAAATTACACACACACCTTTCAGAGTGCAAGTGCAAAACAGTTTATTCAGTTTCCAGCCCACATGGGATTTCGATGCATGCTTAGATTCCCCCACGCCCACAAGGAGTTACTACATTTGCATGCATGCAGTACTGATGCGCCAATGGCAGGTTCCAACGATGCCTCATATCACAGCTCCATCACAGCAAAGGTGCTTTATTTGCTTTATACAGTATTTGCATTGATTCTCATGTATTTCATTATTGAGATACTTTAATATATCTTGTTGGTGAAAATGATCCGTTATCCAACATTATCCATTATACAAAACACTTCTGGGTCCAGACATTTTGGATAACGGATACTCAACCTGTATTAAATTATATTACAAATGTTATTACATAAGTTAGAGTAAAGAAGCCATCTTGTTCTGGAATATGATTCTTACATAGAAGGTCAATTTGCTAGCAGGTGTTTTTTTTTACTTAGAGAACCCACTCCACTGAGGCATATAACTTTTTTTTGTCATATCTGCTGTGTTGTCAGACTTTATCTATCTTTTTTGTATATTATGGTAAGATTTATGTTTTTAACCCTTACATGAGTTTGGATGCTGTTTCTTCAATCTACCAGTCATTGTAGTATTTGCTCACATTTTAACCGAGATTTACAGCTTCCAGTTCCCCCTAGTGCAGTTTGATTAAGTTGCTTAGAATGTGCCTGTTCAATCTGACCTTTAAACTGTACATCAAGGTCATCCAGCACTTGGTAATACAGAAAAGACCCCATTGTGCTTTCACTTTACTGTATGCTAAAAAAAACACTTCTTAACAGCTATTCTTTTCCCAATGCATTCTAACCGTGCCTATTAATCTTCAATAAAACATTGTGTTTTACCTTTATGTAACTTAAATAATAATTCCTAAAAAGTATTTTTCAAGTAGTAGTGTTCCCATATCATTAATTCTATATTCTGCATCTGTTTTGATATCTTTTTTTAAATTTATTTTTATGGTCCAGGTGTGTTATCACATTCAGTCTGGCCTGGGTGGCAATTTGTCCCTGGGCCACAAAAAAACTGACAGATCAGGGCCAGGACAGAATAGTTGTTGGCTGTACTGAACTTTCTACAGACTCATGCCATCTGGTAGGGTTGCAGAACACATCCAGCAGCAATTCCCAGGGCTTTTTCATGTCTCACTGCAGTATGTTGCATGGTGTGTGGGGATTTGATAAACAAAATGAGAGAGCATCATTCATAATCATTACAGGTTTAGTTTGCATTCCAATTTAAAAATTGAAATAGTTTAAATCCATATTCACTTGTCAGGTTTTAATTCTTTTCTTACTTGTGGTTTTTTTTTACATTTCCATCACTGATATTTATTAGACATTCTCTCCTACCACAATAACATTTCAAACTGGTGTTGCACTGTAACACCAATTATCCTAAGCCTGATAGACTAGTAGAGATTTTTCTTCTTCTGGGGTAGCCATTACCGTCTTTTCAAACAAAAAATACAGAAAGGGAAGGTACCACTATATTGTTTCCACTTGTAAAGAAACATGTTAAGAGACAGTTACAAAGTAGAAGAGCTGGCAATAAAAGCAATTACAACTAATCTTGGAAAATGCTACTATGGAAGCCATCTTGAAAAGGGTATTTTCTATTTGAAAAAAGGTTAAACTCGGGTTACCCAGATTGGCAGACCTGCCCTTATACAAAATGGCGGTAATATGCTATGTGTTGTATATTTTCCCCAACAGAGGGCAGCTTGTTATTGTGATTACCTTTTAATGAGGTGGATGACAAGATTGACCACACTCATTTAACCCCTTAGTGACAAGACATTTTCACCTTGACTTTCCCTTGGTGACAATGGCTGTTTTGACATTTCTAGGGTGCTTGTGTTTAGCTGTAATTTTTTTCTTTCTCACATACAGTACCCACACAAATTATATGTTGTTTTTATCGTCATAAGAAGGGCTTTCATTAGATACCATTATGTTCATCATATCTTATAATTTACTACAAAAAAAATCATAAAATATGATGAAAAATTTAAAAAAAACACTTTTTCTTACTTTGACCTAAAATATAATTTACACAAATAAAATCATTAAAAAAGACCCCGTCTAAATAGTTTCTAAATGTTGTCCCGAGTTAAAAAATATGCATGTTTCCATATTTTTCGGTATTTTTTTGCGAGTTATGGGGCAAAAACCAAAAATAGTGTTTTTTGGTTTTTTCCTATATTGATCTTTTGACCCCAACCCGAACCCAAAATTTAACCCTAACACTAAATTTAACCCCAACTCTAATCCTTATTATATCCCTTAATATTTTTTAACTTTAATTTAATTTTAACCCTATCCCTTATGCTAAAAAATATTTAATTTTAACCCTATAGGCTAATATAGCTAAAAAACCTGTTTTTATTTAATTAAATATGTATTTTAATTATTTTCCATTGCAATGCTACTAAACTACCACTAGGGGTAGTCAAGTAGCATATTCAGAGCGACGGAAGTGAAGTTACTTTCACTTCCGAAGCTTAGACCGGCAGAGGACTTAGCCATATTGACGGAGCAGCATGCTCCGTCAATATGGCTCCCCACGATCGCTCCGTGGGGCGATCGTGGGGGTCCCAAAATAGAAATATCGGTGCTGGCTATTGCCTCGATGTCGAGGCAATAGACCAGCACTGTTAAATCGGTTTTCGCGATCGTTGATCGCGAAAACCGCTTCATTCAATGCAGGACGTGCCAGGCACGTCCTTTGTCATTAAGGGAGATTCTCCCAGGACGTGCCTGGCACGTCCTTTGTCGGCAAGGGGTTAACAGATAAAACTAGATCATAACTGTATGTTGTTCAGGCACTAATGATATTTTTCCCTTTTTTTTTTTTTTTTATTAAAACACCATAAATGAGCTTCTGCTGACAAAAAAAGAACACATTTAAAAATATGTATGTATAATGTTTATGTATTGTTTAAGATGTAAAGTTGTGTTGAGTTAGACAGGATTTTCAGTCACTGCTTTCTGTATAATATAATTCGATTATTATATTGTAAAATGGACAATTTCCATATGAGGAATGCATTAATTGTTTTGCACAGAGAAATTCCAGTGAAGGGTGCAATTCATTCATTGAATTCAACTGTTATGGTGAAAAAAAACTTACATTCTGGGACCTTGGGGTCACTTAGAAATGTTGTTCTTTTGAAAGAAAGGCACATTTTGTCTTATAAAATAACAGACAAAGGGTCAAAAATACAGTGTAGACATTGTTCATATTGTAAACAACCACTGTATTTGGAATTGGCTGATTTTTAATGAAATATCTATCTAGGTGTAGGCCCAATACCAGTAATCATAAATCGTGTCTTCCAGTGGCACATTGTGTACGCTAATCCAAGTTTATCATTATAAAAGATCAATGTCCTGACTGTATTTTCTAATCATTTTGCTTATTTGATATATGTTTTGATGGTAAACAAGGACATTTCTAAGTAACCCTAAACTTTTGGACTGTAGTGTCCAGTATGAATACACTGTACAGTTCTGGGCACTAGTCCTTAAAAAGGATATTATGGAACTAGAAAAAGTGCAAAGGAGAGCTACAAAATGAATAAAGGGATTGGAGGATCTTAGTTATGAAGAGAGACTTAAAAAAATTCATTTATATAGAAAAAATATGTCTCAGAGGGGATATTATAACATTATATAAATATGTGCAGGGCCAATATAAAGAGCTCTCCAGTGACCTGTTCATTAACAGAAAAGTACAAAGAACAAGAAGTTACCCCCTGAGACTGGAAGAACAAAGATTTCATTGTCAGCAAAGGAAGGGATTCTTTACGATAAGGAAAATAAAGTTATGGAACTCACTGCCAAGAGAGGTAGTACTATCAACCACAAAAGATGCATAATAATAGAGCTTATTGATCCAAGGAGAAATCTGATTGCCCTTTGGAGTCAAGAAGGAATTTTTCCACCTAGGAGGCAAAATTCAACAAGCTGGATCAAAAGCTAGAATGATAGGTAGAAGGGTTAAACTTGATGGACTTGTGTCTTTCTTCAACCTAAATTAATATGTTAATATGTAGTGTACATTAAGATAGATTTAACTGTTCTAAACTTTCAAAATACATTTTTCCATGTAAAATGTTTTCCCTACACTATGTAAATAATCCTGGAAATCATTTATTTGATAGACTCAACAAATACTATATAGTCTAGAACTGCAGAATAGAAGATGAAACTGTAATATTGTGCAGTGCCCTCGTGTTATGTCCCTTTCCAATAATATAATAAAAAGTATTCTTGATGTGCAAGATTAAATCAAATTGGCATTGGACCAAACTATGAGATTTTTCTGGCATTATCTCTGCCTACAGACTTGGAGAGATATTACTTTTCAGGAACTGCTGTGATTTATTTCTTTAGCACTTTAATTGGTTTGACTTTCTGGATGAATGTACCAGTAGCTTGCCTGTACTTTTAACTACCCCAGGGAGTGACACAGTTTTACAATCATTAAATGTATTTGGTCTCTTACTACGGTGTGTCAGGTTTCAAACACTTTTGTATAACTCAAGAATTGCACACTTGGTTCTAATGTTATGAGGTCTTACCTATTTAATGAGCCAACATGCAAAGTAATACAAAGAAATTACAAATCTGGGTGGAATATTTAAAGTCAATTGAAATAATCTATTTAGTGCCATATTATTACATTTTTAGGGTATCCTCTTTAAACCCCCAACATACATTTTCTGCCAAAATTTGATATCACATGCATGGAATACTTTTAGCAGTTATATTTGCTTTTGGTTTCTTTTATTATATGTTTTATCTAGATGCAGATTTTACATTTAGATTTGTAGTATACTTGGACAACATACTTATGTGCTGTGAAAGTATAGTTTATTACAAGTTTAGCCATTGTCAGGTATTATCACAGATGGAATACAATATGTGTATACAGCAAACACCATAACATTATGATCACATGTCTAATATTGGGTAGGTCCCTGCATATTCAACACATAGACTGCACTAGACCTCTGAAGCTGTGGTATCTGGCATCAAGATGTTAGCAGCAGAACTGCTTGAGAGGTGCAGCCATCATGGATCAAACTTGTTTGTCCTGCACATCCCACAGATGCTCAACTGGATTGAGATCTGGAGAATTTGGAGGACATGGAAACACCTTGAACTCATTGTTGTTTTCCTCAAGCCATTCCTGAACCATTTTTGCTTGCGGCAAGGTGCATTATCCCTCTAATAGAGGCCAATGCCATCAGGGAATTCTGTTTCTATGAAAGGATGTACATGGTCTGCAGTGGTGTTTGCTCAATATGTGCAAGGTGTGTGCCGTGCATTTCCAGGGTTTGTGTGCTCCGAACAGAGAGCACACACAACCCGGAAATGCATCCAGGAGACCGAAAGCAGCTGCCAATTTGGTGACAGAGTCACTCACTCTGCTGCCAATTCCAGCAGCATCAGAAGTATCTGAAAATTCATATACTTGGGGCTGGCTGAATTAGCAACAGAGTGAGTGACTCTGTCGCCGAATTTGCAGCTTCTGTCGGCCCCTTGGATGTATCTGGTGAATTTGCGGGGGTTGGTGTGCTGACTGTTCGCAGCACACGAACCCCTGGAAATACACAAGATAAACTGTTCCCCTGAGTGACAGGTGTGCTCTAGAATAGCAGCACACATATCACTCAGGGGCACGTTATGTCTCTGATGGTCTTCAACAATGCTTAGGTAGGTGGTACATGTCAAAGTAACATCCACATGAATGGCAGGATATGATGTTTCTAAGTAGAAGATTGCCAACATCAAAATTCCTCTGCCGACTTGCCTTTTTTCCATAGTGCATCCTGGTGCTATGCGTTCTCCATGTAAGCCATGCACACACACACACTGCCATCCATGTGATGTAAAAAAATTGTGATCATCGGACCAGGACACCTTTTTCCTGCTCTCCGTGGTCCAGTTCTGATGCACACATACCCACTGCAAGCATTTCTGACAGTGGAAAGGGCCCAGCATGGGCACCCTGACTAGTCTGTGGCTATGCAGTCCAATATGCAACTAACTGCAATGCGCTGTGTGTTCTGACACCTTTATATCAGAACCAGCATGAACTTTTTCAGCAATCTGAGCTACAGTAGCTTATCGGTTGGATCAGACCACACAAGCCATCCTTCGCTCCCCACATGCATCAATAAGCCTTAGACGCCCATAACCCTGTCACCACTTTTCCTTCCTTGGTCCACTTTTGATAGGTACTGACCACTGCAGACCAGGAACACCCCACAAAAGCCGTAGTTTTGGAGATGCTCTGACTCGTTGGTTTAATCATGACAATTTGGACCTTGTCAAAGTCATCCAGATCCTTATGCTGGCCCATTTTTACAGATTCTAACCAATCAACTTTGAGGGCAAAATATTCACTTGCTGCCTAATATATATGACCCCCTGTCCCATGATAACAAGATTATCAGTGTTATTCACTTCACCTTTTATTAATGCTATGGCTGATCGGTGTATATTTGTGTAAATACGCTTGCCAGGGTGGGGTATTATATCAGAATTGCTACTTTGATTCTAGTTCCTTCAATAGAAACATGCTGTGTATATGATTTTTTTAAAATGGTGGTACAATGTATAAGACAGGTGAAATGTGGCGACTTTTGGACAAGGGTCAAAAATTGTTTTGTGGTCCCTTTTACAATTCCATGAGAGATAGACAGGCAGGACAGATACACTGTCAGATAAGGTACAGAGATGGTGAGACAGGCAAAATAGGATATAAAGGTATAAAATGCTATTTGCTAGGGCCTAGGTGTCCAACTACCATAATTCCCTGCCATTTAAAAAAGACTGTGGGGAATTATGGGGTTTGTAGTTCCTCTGCAACTGAAGAACATAAGTTGGACCTTTCATGCCAGAAGCTTAACTGTGTCATGTTATTTTAGTAAGTACCTACAAAAAAATACAGGTTTTCTGGAGACCACCATAGCAAATATTTGGAAGGTCTGAAAAAATACAAAATACATCATAATGTTATTTGGAAAAAATCAACACAATTTTTCTTTAGGCAGTTATAGGAACATAAAAATAAAAAAGTGCACATTCGGTAATAGGTAAAAAGTGTAGTGATGATTTTTTTTCTTGTCAGGAAAGACAAACAAAAGGAGAGACTTGTCCCCCTTGAGGTAATGCACTCACAATCCATAGGATTAGCAGCATATCAACAGCTTTATGGCAAGTTGAGGAGACTCTGGAGTTCCTTCAGTAGTGTGCTTAAATCATGAATAAGATGATGGCAAGTAGTCCCGATTATTAAAAGAATACAAACACATTGAATAGATAAATTATCTGCTTACATGTAAATTTAGGGTTACGGTTGGGGTCACTCTAGGAGAAAATGGTTAGGAAAACGAAACAAAAATACTAGTATCGATGATTGCCCTATTCCTTGGAAAAAAACCTGAAAAACATGGAAACATTGGTATTTCTAAATTAAGGACAAATATTAGAAACTATATAGATGGTTTTTTTTTTACAGTTTGTAATTGTGTAAAAAAAATCAGGTCAAATTTAGAAATAGTGGGTTATTTTGCATATTTTCATCATATTTTATATATTTTTAAATAGTAAATTATATCATAAGATGAAAATAATAGTATCAAAATAAAGTCCCATCTGTCTTTTGAAAAATTATATATGATATGTGTGGGTGTACTGAACGAAGAAAGAAATCACAGTTAAGCAAACGTATGACAAAAAGAATGGAATTCTGGTCTTCAAGGCATATCAAATGCAGCACTCTGTCACAAATGGGTTAATTAATGTTTTTTCCCAATGTCATTTTTTTGGAATAGATGGGGTATTATTTTTATTTTTAACTTATACATTTTATAAGCCACCCTTTGTGTGCCATGGGGGTGGGCACTTATTTTCACTGGCTTTTAGTTTTTAAAGATTTATTTCACCCCTACCTGGGCAAGTTTGATGTAGGGGGTAGGTAGGGTACTATTTAATTAATTGAGGGCCTTTTGGACAGCCCTTGATCCCATGGCTAATAGGGAACCATTGTGCAGACTGAACTAGACTGGGGGCACTTGTGCCATATATTTCAAGGGTAGGTGTCTTTTGGCAAGCTCCATGATTGGGGTGATCAACAAAAAAATTTGGAATATGGGCTGGTGATCAACAGGATAGGGTTATCTTATTTTATTTACTGAAATTATTATTATGACTATTCATTTGTAGATTTTAATTTATAACTGCTACAGTATATTCAGTAATCATTGTACGTTTTCAATGAAAGATGAGAGTGGAAACTGCCCTAATAATCAAGTTTGTTTTTGTAATGAGGAGCTCCAACCATTTCCCCAGCATATGTTAATAGCCTGGTCCATCGAGAGCTTAGTTTCATGTTAATATATCACATATGTTTTATCATTATAATTAACAACATTAAAAATTAACAAACTGAGTCGGAATATATTATAGTGAGGAGGAGGATATATAGATATGTTTTTACCTGAATAAAGTTCTATTATATTTTCTTGGGAGTATTATTCCAATTACCTCCTCGTTTTTCCAGTGTATACAATTCAGATAATGAACTAAGTAATAAAATAAACTACTGGATGAATTGTTTTAACCAATTTTATTCACAACTATGCATGTGACATATTACACTTCCTTTCTCATTTTGTTTTTCATTTACCCATCTATGTTTCACATTTTTCGTATTTATGTGCATCAATAAAAGTTAGTTTTTAAAAATAATGGGGACTTAAATTACTCTTGTTTTGAAACCATAATAGTGTGGTGCATTTAGCTTTTAGACTCTGTAAATTAGGCCTGTCTTGTCTCTCCATTTAAAAGACGGCACCTGGGAGAAAAACTAACTAGCATTAATGTTATTTTCTAAACATTGCATGTTCAGTTTCCAGTTGAACTCAGGCACAATTAATTTTCAACAACTAGTTTGCCTTGAAATTACCTAGATTTTCACCAATAAGCTATAATGAACAGACCATGTTCAGCCACTGTATGTAGAGAATGGATGAAGAGAATCAGAAAGGGTTGATAAATTATTTTCTTAATTTTCAAATAAATGCACAAGCAAATATCTGCATCTATGTTAGGATATAGAAAGTGTGGTAAACTATATTGAAATAATTAAAAAGGCTCAAACTTTCATTAATGATGATATGGATTTTCAAGATAGAGGGATTGCCTTCATTACTTGCTTAATAGAGTGATAATATACAAATGCCACTTAGAAACCGCCCATACACACACATACACAATGAATGGAAAGAGAGGGGCTTTAGAGGAGGGAGCCCCACTATGAGGGATTTCAACCAGATCAATATAATCAAAAATAGAAAATTATGTTTTGAACAGAAAGACGGATATATTTTTATGGAACAGGTCTAATTATTCCAATAATGAGAATGTTGCAATGTTTGGAAAGGAAAGAAGGGTAAACAGATTGCAAGACAAAGAGATCCATACTTCAAGATCCATTAAACCTTCCTCTTCACTTGTGATTCAAATATAGAAACACAAGTGAATTGTCCAATGGCCATAGTATGAGGGGAAAAGATACATGCATTTTTAAGGCCAAATTATCCAAGTGGCATATAAAAATGAGGATCTCTCTGCCCAAGCAGAAAGAGACGTGAGACCCAACATACCTCAACCAGATGGGAAATGTGACTTTTAGGGAGGATCATTCGATGGGTTCTTCTTCATTCTCTACCATTCTCTCTTCCTTTCAATTTCTATTTTCTTTTATTTTTCTTGCTGTACATGCCAATTATTTTTCTGTTTTATTGTCTAGTCCTAATATTTTGTCTCAGAGCCAGACACTGATCTCTGAGGTAACGATGGGGAGATATTTGTTTCATGACAATTAATTAAGGATCAGGTAACAAACCTGATGCGTGTAAACTTTTGAATATAGACTTTAAGCTACATTTTAAATATCTACTGACAATTTGTAAAAAGTTAATAGAGGAAATTGTTTTAGATTATCTAACAATCTCAATAAAAAAACATTTCAAGAGTAATCTATCTATATCAACAGTGTATTCATTGAATCAACTAAGTCCTTCTTACAGTTTCATTATACAAAATGCTCACAGGGGGTGGAGGGTTACTTTGAACTACATCAAGGGGTTCTTGCAGGTAGGCTTCTACAAAGTAAGCCTAGATTTTGCCTACCACATCACCTACATTACCAGTTGGACACATACATGTAGATTTGTTATATGGATATAAGCATTCATTGTTAAGTTTCTTGACGTTGGTTGCTTTATGACAACAGATACCTTACTAGGGCCTGTTAGGAAGTTATTGTGAAAGCAATATTTGTATATTCTAAAGTATTTTCTTGGGATACTTTTATTTAAAATCTTAATTTTGATCACAGCTGATCGTAGGGTGCAGTAAATACCATTGAATTCATGAACAATATTTAATTTTGCTTTACATACCAGATATCCCTATCAATTTAAAACTGATGCAGACATTGACAAATTCATTATCATTCATCAGTGTAAAAGTAGAAAGAGTCTCTGTTTTATGGTGATATACTTATATCTATTTATTAAAAATGCAGAGTACAATCCTTTTGTTAGGGGAGCACAATCCTTACAAGATCCTCACGAGATCTCAAAAACTGCAGCATTTCACTATATATGCAAAAATAACTTGGAACAATTCACATTTCGCTATCAACATTTTTAATATACCATTTATTGAGGGGAAAATTTGCTTTTCTGGTATAATTGTCATTTTGATGGATTTTGGGCTTGCTTGCAGTGCTAAATACAATTAACTGAATATTAACCTTGAAAACAATATTATATTGCTGTAATACCCTGTCAATTTTTTAAAAATATTGCATACACATAAAACAGTGACTAATGCCTAGTACAAGCTATATAGGAATCAACACTGATAACATAAGATTTAAATGTTTATTCCACTACTTAACAATTCAGTTTATCATTATCATTCTTTGCAAGAATATAAAATACAGGATAAATAAATAAAGTCCACTAGACATTAAATACATATATTCTGTCTATTTATAGACCATGTGTTTATTAATGCTAAATATATGACTGATTTTATGCATCCATGTTAAATAAGGAAATATAAACTATTAGGTTGTGGGGGGGGGGGGGTGTTTTTAGAAATAATAACATTATTTTTTATAATAACATTTTATTTTATAATTTCAACAAATAATTATTTGCTATGCTAGCATACCATTCATTCCAACAAACTATCAATTAACACTGCAGTGATAATTCCCTAAGATATTTATTTATTAATACATTTGTATAGAGATTTTTTTTTTTACTATTCAGCTACACAAAAGCTTTACGTTCCTGGCTCTTTTATTTACAAGTTCTCATTCTGCCTTTGCTGCATGAAACCTTTACATTTGCGGCCTATACATTCCAAGTTTGCCTCTTCTTGCATTGCAACCCGTGGCTTATTTGTGCTTGGTTTATTTTGATTTTTTTTTCCCTTGAGGTACAACAAAACGCCCTTGTTTCACACATGTAAATGTATTTTGTTTAAAAATAAAAAAAAGTATCTTGACTTTTAGAAAAGCTGGCAACAAATCAATAAAGTTCAGCATGCACTGTGCATAGTACATTAAAATTGGGAGTGTTTTTAAATAAATATGCTACACCCTCCTGTTGACAGGTGAGATATCAGATTGGATGGTTGACACATTTGTTTTGCCAACAGTATATTTTCTGAAATATTTAACTTATCGTTTTTGTTTAAATCTCTAGTTTGTGAGTTTATGTAGTAAGAGAATTAACTCACTGGACAATAATTCAGTTTGTATTTCATAACTGACATTTCTCAACCTTGGCATAGCCTTCCAGAGTACCAGGCTGATATTTACACATTATGAGGAGAATGAGCATCTGATGACCTGGGATTTAATACTACCATTGGAATAATCTGCAAATAATGCACAGCTTACTAAATAACTGGCCATAACGGAGATGTTGACCATCATGTGCTATGTATTTCTGTGCTAGTATTTATTTATGTAGTAACTTATAGTCGACTGTTGATTTTGAATTTGTGAACTTTTATTCATTAATGAAGAGTATAGTCAATTTTAAATGTTAATTGCGTTGCAAACTGTATTACTCCGATGGAAGTTTTTTTTAGGTACATACTGCATGAGACATGAGTGCTTTAACGTTTTGATAAATGTCTACACACAAGCTCTCATAAACCTTTATTCTGTCTTTAGAATTTGGAATGATTGGAGATCATACAATTAAAAGTCAGCGACCAAGATCTGTTCATGAGAAAAGGGTCCCCCAGGAACAAGCTGATGCTGCTAAATTTATGGCACAAACTGGTAATACATTAGTTACATTTTTCTACTTACTGTTATTAATACTAGCAAAAATCACTGCATGCTTCCATAATTCTCTGCATATTTGTCAGTTTTTTTCTAAGCTGATACTTTTAATCATTTATGATTTTTATTTTTCACCAGTTACGGTTCCATAAATAAAGTAGCTACACAATAAAGAGGCATATCCATTGCATACATAGCCAACTAACCCTTCCATGCTGTGGTCCCTTTAAAAATCAATGTACATCTAAAAAAAAAAAAAAAAACATAAAAAAGCATGCTGTTAAATGTACTAAAATAAGCTAAATGTATGGTTTTCACAAAATTCAACTTAAAAAAAATCAAAATAACAGGTATGAGACATTGATTTTATTTTATCCAGGTAAACCTATAAGTGTCATGTGTTTTAACATTACATTCAACATATGCGGTAATTGATCTAGCACTGAAAGGGTTAAGTACATGAAGATGGTGCTTTAGAATATACATGACATTAACAGATGTGAAACATGATATCCTTCCTTGGAAAGAACCTCAATTGAAGAAAATGCCTAAATGCTCCATTGGGATGTAACACTGTCAAAAGTGATGATATGGCATTTGCTGACTGTACACTGATTTATTTTTCATACTTACTACTTAGCAATAGTAACTTATCATTCATTCACTAAATAACACTTACTGATCATCACGTGTCTAAACAAATAATATTTATATTGTTTTATTACATTTGAGCCTTTCTTTTTTACCCCATTACTTTTTTTTTAAGGATTTAAGAATACATTGAAATGTAAGCATAACACTTCCATCTCTGTTGATGCTAGAAGTACCATTTAATTAATAAGTTAAATAATGGTTTGTATAATTATTGAAATTTAGTGTTGCCGTAGATTGGGTCTTTTAGTGTCAAACAAGACACAGTCACTAAATGAAATGCAATTTGTGAAAGTTTGGCTTTTATGATTTTTATTAAGCTAATTTTCAGCTAGTTTGAGGAAATTAGCATGTAATTGTATCACTTCTATTTATTGAGATACAGCATTTTAAACGATATATGGCTTAATTGTTTTACATAAAAAGTTACCAACATAAACTACATAAATTGCTTATTTTTTCTAACTGCTATTTTTTTTCATTACTTATGTTAAAGCTTAACCACAAACTATAAAATACTATAGTTTGGATATGATGTGCAGATTAATTTCTATCCCCACTCTTTGTACAGTTACTGCCTATTACAAGTACATTGGGTATACATGTGAGGAGTGAAATCTCAGTGGGGATGATGATTTGTCATTTCTGTTTCTGAGGACATATTTACTGAATTACAACTTATATCCATCTTTGCATCATTGATGTTTACACTTGTACAGGCCATTGCATCATTTGGTTGCACTAACACTCATTTTCTGATGTTAAACATGTGGTCAAATCACTAAAATGCATGTAGTGACATCCCTCCATTCAAATACAGACAACTGTGTAGGATGTT
The DNA here is from genome assembly GCA_036172795.1 of Pelodytes ibericus. Lineage (NCBI taxonomy): Eukaryota > Metazoa > Chordata > Amphibia > Anura > Pelodytidae > Pelodytes > Pelodytes ibericus. The sequence continues at coordinate 121,458,974 of CM069861.1, read as the reverse complement.
ATTTTTTTTACTAGGATCAATCTGTCACAGTGATAACACCTATGTATCTAAAATGATGTTCAACAAGAACCAATTTAAGTATAATAAGTGTAATAATAAATATACAGATGTTTTTTCTTTAATACGTAAATAAAACATTACACACCAATGCAAAACAGTTGCTATTTTTATATTTTAAAAATTCTTAATTTGGAGCTAACTGCCATAACTTTCCATTCCTTTCCATGGTTACTACTACTATTTTAGCATCAAGTTCCTGAAATACCACCTATTTTCTCTTGATAAATATGGCCCACGAGAATATTAGAATTGTGCCAGTGATGTACATAACCACTCTAATCTCATGCTTTGAGAGTCAATCAGATATTTATAATATCCAAGTTCAAAGTAAGTTAGTTTTATTTTCATGGAAATAGTTCTGCCAAAATAGTATCTTACTAAATATTTTGCTTATCATTGTCCCTTGAGCACTGGACTGTTATGATTTTCTAACACATATTAAAAAGAAGACATTATTCAAATGCATATTAATATTTAACATACCAGAAACTTGTTTTTTTTCCAAAGGGTATTGGGAAATGCAACATCTACTAAATTAAATTAGGGTTCTATTTCTACATAAACACAGAGGTACAGTATATGCACTGATACTATCTTGAAACAAGCTCTTGTGTGATGATACCTACAGGGAGATATAAAAAGGTAAAATACATTCTTGAATGTTTCACTCGAGTGAAGATCACCTCTTGAGGTCTTACATTTTTGGGGGCATTTCTAATAACAATGTTGTATTATTAGTATTACTTTTATGTGCCATGTCTTATTGTTATACAAGCAAAGCAGATACAAAATACAAAGAAATCAAGAAAACATGTAGATCATGTGCCATAATATTTAACTAATCATTTTAGAAATCTTTAGCACATTTCCATCATATGCTCATGTTTAATCTCTAAGCAGTTGCTTTTTTAAATAGTAATTTATCAAAGAATCAGACTATACAAGACCATAGAAGGCAACATAAGTAGCCACTCTATAAATGAAAAATAGTAGCTGTAATAATCTTATGTTTAATAATGTCCCACCAAATCAATACAAAACAAAAAAAATATTTTGCTGTAATAACAAAAAAGTGACGCACTTTATAAGAAATAAAAATATTATGCTATTTGCAAAAATTCTAAAGTCATTCTAAAGATGTGCCGGAACAGACTTGCGTGCGTGCAAATGCCCGCAAAGTAATGACATCATATCACACAATATTTAGTGTGCCACCTGCACACTTGGTATTGTTAAATATTAAAATAATTTAAATGGTTAGACAGACATATGAGCAACTGTTCCGGGGGATGTCTTTGCGGAGACAGAAGACAACTTCAGGTAGGTATATCTTTTAATCTATATATTTGCTGCTGACTTTGCCAGCTAATATAAAAATTAAATGCTTATACCTATCTGAATGTCAATGTGCCATCTGTGTATCATGGATTCACTTTAAAAAGGGATCGTGAAAATCTTTAATACAATTTCAATATCTTTCTTTATATCGCTTCCATTCATATTCCATTTGTCCAAGAGTAGACTTCTGCTGTTCTTACACTACAACCCCTATGGTTTTTAGCTCCTAGTTGGCAGGGAAACGACTTAATGAAGACTGTGGTTGCTGCAGTTTGACAACATTAAACAGTATACATTTAGGTAAATCCTGTTATAGTCTTTTTTGCAAATCACATTTATTTCTCAAATCAAGTAAATAGCAAAAGTACCCCAACTATTATTAACAAGATCATTATGAATAGGTCTGTTAATGATATTCATTGCAAGTACTACCAATAATCACATGGACACATACATTTATATAATGCTTCATTTTGTTATAGTTAATAAAACAATAATGCTCGGTGAAACAGATTATGTTCAAATCAGACAGAATTTTGGAATATTTACATTCACAATAGTTACATTACATTTTGAAAAAGGTGTTACTATAAAATCTATTGATAGATTGAAACTATATCGCTCTGTTACATTTTTTTTTATAACCCTAATCACACTGTAAAGGTTTTGTGCGTGATCAGGTAAAGAGTTTATAACTCATATACGCAGCACTAAATAGTTAGCTAGAATATATTGAATTCTCTAGAAAGAACAATAATCTTAGATTCTGTAGGACGGTAAGAAAGTTAGTAATTTGGGCCATGGTCACTGCAATACAGAACAATAAATCAGATATGTAATTCAAGTGGTAAAAGTTCACTCTGCATAGAAGTATATGACAAAGTATTAGAAATAAAATCCTAACTTTCCAGCAAAATAATGAAAGGAAAAAGTTAGCCTAATACATACAGATTATACCATGTGAGCAATCACTAAACATAATTAGATATTTTATATTGGCTCCATGAAAGTATAAGCACATGTAGCACAGCCAAAGTGAAATGTGGGACATTTACAACTTTAAGAAAAAAAATTCTTCAAGATTTTTCACATTTTTTAACAGATGCCTGTCTGAGGTTATTTTCTAAATTTCGTCTTATTCCTTCTTCTGTTGTTAAAAAAGCAGATCATCAAACTCCATTTGCATGCAGTACTGCTCTCTGCCAGCAGGCTTTGCAACATAGAAGATAAAAGCCTTCACTTCCAATAACATTTACTGAGCACTTTATTTGTACTGTCTAGTCAGAAGTGCAATGTCAATACTCCTGGATATGCAATTTATCATATATAGCTCATGTGTACAATTATATTTAAAATATGATATCTTGAAGAAGAAATACTACATACACATATGTATATGTACATATATGAATATACATGTAAATATGTATATCTGTTTTATAAATACTTATAAATATATGTGTGTATATAGATGCTGTTTTATAGCTATAAATACATGTATTGGATGTAGGCTATTTAAAAAATACATAGGGCTTTATTCATGAAAGAGGTGATTACAGAGAGTTGCAGAGAATCAACTGAATAGGAGAATTTTTCCAACGTTGAAATTCCCTGCACTTTTCTGCAATTCCCCTTTCTATGAATAGGGCACATAGTGTATTTTACATAGTATCCCTATGGCATTTTATTCCCAACACATCATTGCCAGAATTATATAATGGAGGTAATTGATTTGTTTACTTGCTTAAGGGGTCTACTCCGTATGCGCTGATGCGTCTCGATTTGGATCCAGATTGGGCATAGTAGCCAAATCAAACAGATCCCCGAAATGCAGCTAATCAATATACATGAAATTGGCTCTGAATCGGCTTTTCGTGCAGTTCAGAAACCAAAGCATCAGAGACCTTCAGATCAGGACAATTTTGTTGTAAAAGTCATAGAATTTCATGACTACCCAACATGCGATGAATACATTTCAGATTCGGGTATGATAGCCGCATTTTGGCCATTTCAGTTTTCCTCTTCTGAGATGGAGAATTGAAATGAAAATGTTACAAATGTAATAAAGGGACCAAATTCAGCACATGTCGAGTAGACCCTTAAATTACTTGTAAGTTTTTAATTCTAAAATACTGTGTTTTAGAGCTATCATCCCCATTACACAGACATAAAGTACATTTAAATCTAAGGGCTTTGCTCATGAAAGAGGAAACTACCAGGAATTGCAAAATGAAGACCAAATAGCAGGGTTTTAAGTATAACTAAATTGGAGAATTTTTCCAACTCGGTTACTTTGGTATTACATTTGCAATTCCCTTGTGAATTCCCTGTAAAATCCTCTTTCATGTATAATGCTCTTAGAGTTGAAACCTTAAAAATTAAACTTTGTTCATCTTCAGAGTTTGTAACTTAATTACATTATATAAATATATAGCATTGTTTTATCTTAAGTGAATATTGGCAGGCATATATTTCAGTCATAGAGTGACATAATGTTTGCTTAGACGAGGGTTAAAGAATTAAAAGAAAATAGCAAAACAAGGTACTAAGAACAATAATAATAAAAATGGTAATGTTGATTATAATAAAAATAATGTGCTTTTGGAAAGATTCCCTATAAGCACAGACAATTTAAGTCTAGATAACTAACATAGATTCTACCAAATCACATTTTTTTAGTGTATGGATACAATATATCATGAATCTGTAAAATATACCAAGCAATAAAACGAATGAGTTATTTATAAAAATAATTTAAGGGGAATAAAATGTCTACCTACAACCTGTGGGCTGTATAGGTTTTCTGCAAATCTACAAACACTGCCTGAAATGGTAGAGTAAGGAAAGATATAACTTCCCAGAATCCTTTAGATATTTTTCAGATCTTGGATTTCGGTCGCTGTCAGATACCAAAGTCCAGCTGCACCAGCTGAAGTGTGTCACATGTGTATAATCGAATATATCTTCCATAGCATCCATCAGACCTAATAATGTTTATGTGATATTTTCAGTATTAGATTTTCTCTATTGTAATAATATAACACAACATAACTTCATCCATCTCAGCCTAAATCAAATCTAAAATGTAACATTTGTATATCTTAAAATGTCTCTCCATTCACCATTAACTAACAATAGAATAAGTATATCAATATTTACCAAATTTGGACAGTTCACCAACAACCTTTTTTTTTTGGACTGAATTTTGCCCAAGTACATTTAAACTCTTTCAGTGTTGGATGGAAATTGATACATACGGTGTTATAGGCCCTTCATTTTCTATAACACATTGAATGCATGTAATTTTCATCTTTATTTTAAAATCGTTAAACTAAGAAATATGAATGTAGCAATATATTGATACTTAAGGCTGTATTCATTTTTATTTGTTGTCTTGCATACAGGTGACTCTGGTGTTGAAGAGTGGTCCCAGTGGAGTACATGTTCAGTTACTTGTGGTCAAGGGTCGCAGGTGCGAGCCAGAACTTGTGTACCACCTTACGGGACACACTGCAGCAGCCCGTTAAGAGAAACAAGGGTTTGCAATAACACTGCCCTCTGTCCAGGTAGTGTTAGACGCAGAACAATTCAAATTTGGATGTTGTAAAAATGTATCATGCCAAACGGTCTACACACTTCTTTATATTCCCCATTTGTTTCAATCATGTGCTGTTAGAAAGGTGTTAGTTATTAAATGCACTTAGAAACTAACTTACATATCTTCTCTTTCAGAATCTGGCTGTAAATATTTTAAACTTTGGTTTTTCAACTATATATATATCAGAATCTGGCTGTAAATATTTTAAACTTTGGTTTTTCAACTATATATATATATATATATATATATATATATATATATATATATATCAACTATACTATATATATATATCATATATACTATAGATATATGTATATATATATATATATATGCTATAAACCCAGATGTTATTACTGTCATCATTTGCATAATATAATATTTTTGTCTGTCTATGTCCTATTATTGTGTATGGAATATAATATAATTAGTTTATTGTATGTAAACATGAGAGCATAATAATAATAATCCTATTTCCGTCCTTGATTATACCAGAACAATATGATAATCATAATCCATATATCAAATCTATTAATCTGTATATCTGGGTGCAGAGTAAATAAAGCTTTACAAACAAATGGGTGCTCATCACACTGGATGTGAACATCTGAAAGTATGGATGACAAAGTTATTTTGGGATAAGCAATACAATTTAATGTATACATTGTGCTAGTGAAAATACAAGCAACTGAATAGATTAAATTATATGCTTTATTAGAAGTATGTTTCCTGATCCATACATTGTGGCAAAGGAACACATGTGCTCTCCCACAATGCTCAACGTGGAACACGAACTCAAAGATTACTTTGGTGGACATCTGGATGCAAAAACTGAACTGAACAGTAATGAAGTTATTACTGAATCTCAGATTAGATGCTGACTAATATTTTGGCAACAGGGAGACAGCAGGAGCCTGTGACTGGTTGGTAGCAGTATAATAGCAGAAACCATAAATATAAGCAAACAGTGAGATCAAGGCTGGCATGGGTCACGGCTAGTAGGATCTAAAGTAGTCAAACATGCATGAGTTGCAACTGATGGCAATCCGAGTAGTCAGACAGGCAGAGAGTAGTTTGGCTATCAGAGGAGTCAAATGGGTATGGATCAAAACTAGTGGATGCTCAGGTGTGCGCAAGGCGGTGGGAGCTCACCATGGACCTCCGTGGTGAGATCGAGCCCTGGCCATGTCACCGCGGACCTCCAGGGATGCATCTTGAGGTGCCTGAAGCAGTAGACCAGGTAACATCTAAATATGCAGACAATCAAATATTCATCAAAAGATAAATTAAACCTATTAAGCTATAATAATTCAACAATGAAATATTATTCTCTTTTAAGTGACATTATGTCACTTTTACATGATAAGTGTTATCTTAAAAAAAAAGACATTACTGACTGTATTTATTTTTATTTCCATAGTTAAAATATTCTGCACTTGAACAACAATGTAATAGGGTGAATTGAATATATCTATTTTTTAACATAATTTTAAGCAGGAAAATTGTGCTCTTATTTGCACAAAACTGCTTCTTTTTTGCTGTGATTTTAATTTTTTTTCATTTTTTTAAACTTGGTTACTTTACTGGAAATTTTACAATACGAAGATTTGGTTTTCCCTCAGCATGGTTCTCACATTAAATCTACATACATATGTTGCACATTTACAGTACATTATTTCCTAGTACACAGTAGCAGATGCATTTGCATAATTTTGCTATAGATAATGAACAGTACTAGAGGAAGTGCACTATACACAAGGTGATGATGGCAGGGCACACCACAGGGTGCATATCATTTTTTTTTTTTTTACATCTGTTCATTAGAAATCGTAAATTGGGTTGTTACATCCTGCTCTCTTCTCTCTATTTATTACTTTACTAATGCAGTATTTTATTTTTTTCAAAAGTATCATATGCATATAATTATTATGTATATATAACTTTAAAGCTAGATCAATAGTGTGTTACGTTTGATAACGCCAGCACAAGAGAATGTTTTCTGATCTTTTTCTACAACCTTTGTAATGTTGGACAATAGAAATATAGTAATGTGCAGGCCTACTAAAACTGTATGGTTAGTTAAAAACATAACATCAGTCAAAACTATTAGATGCACTATTTATAATAAACATCGCTGTTATGACACATATATGACCCCATGTTGAAACTGAAAGTTTTAAGTTAAAAAAACGGTGCTAAGCGATATCTCATGTAATTGATCAGAGTCCATGTAGAAATATATGTGGCTGGAGCTACCAAAAGAATTTATGTTCCAATGAAATCATAGGAACATTCCTGGGAATTTTGTATGGCTTTAGGGGTTAAGGAGGTCAGGCTATGACATCAAACTGAGTCACTAATCATCATGTCACACGTATTTTGTGGCACAAGCAACCAGTATCTAGGCCCTATTTTTAGTGAGTGGGAAGGGGAGGAAGGTATAGTTGTATGGGAGCCCTGCCTGCATACTTGGATCTGTAAACTATATACACATAATACAATAATTTCAGACACATCCATAGATACTAAATGACTTCAGATATTGCTACATGCTTCCTATATAAAACACCAAATGCATTATTTAAGACTGAATAGAAACATACAAGCTTGTTGAAGGGGCCTGTGTTAAACACTGACTGACAGTAGGAGAATTTTGGATGCATGTATCATGTCTTTCTTTACAAACAATCATTAGTCAATATGACGACGTTGTTAACACACACTTCTGACAGAAAAGTCTGTGGCTGGTATGACCAGCTCTATATATTTGTGACCATGAAAAAAAAAGCATCTACTTCCCTTTGCTACTTAATGTACGTCAGTGAAGCAGGGATTGATATAATACTCTAATTTGGCTTGATGTTATTTTTTTTTTCTCTTGTGTTATGCTCTTCAGATTAAAAATGTACTTGGACATCTATTGGTTTCGTGGAGCCTTTGCTTTCGTCTTGGAAGCTGTCAAGGTTAATTTAGGCGTTTAAAGATTAATAGACAAAAATATGTCAATTTAACTTTAATTCAGCAAGCTCCTGCTTTTGTCTGTTAATGCAATACATATTGATGCCATTTTCAGAAGCGGAGAAATTGTATGAAATGAGCAACCTAAAAACTGATGTATAGCTTAATTAAAGTGTTTTCAGTAACATTGTTTGTCATCCTTATGACCTTCATACATTGCTAGAATGTTCCCTTGGTGTGGACTTATCTTCAATAGTATATGAGATCCTCAAAGCAGAAAACTATTCTACAGACATTCAAGCCCACACAAAGTATTAATATTTGAAGACATATTTAAAATTATACTGTGAAATAGTGTTGGAAAACAATAAAATATGAATGCTTACACAAACAAGAATATATATTAATGTTTTAAGCTGTGTGAGCCTGGTGTATAATTATACAAATCTTAGATTAATGATAAATAGGAAGAAAAGAAATTGATTTAATTAGATTTTTAGGAAGGAAATGTACAAAAGTTCAAGACTATTTAACTGCCTTGGTATCAAAAGGATACATTGAAGGATTTGATAACTATAGAATAATCTGAAATAGCTGGGTCAGATTGTATTTACTTGTATTTACTTATTTGTGTTATCATTTTAAGAAAACGTGTTTTTCATATTAAAAAAAAGATGCCCCCAAAAAGATATATTTTATCTTTGTCCGTATTCTGCTATGTGATGACTACTAGAAATGTAATTCAAATATAAGGGTCTACTCAATAAGGAGAGAATTGAAGGACATTGAGATGGTAATTTCAAACTTTAGGCCAACATAGCTGAGTTGCAAACATTATCCAATGTAGTTGAATAGGATCATTTTTCCAACTCAGCTACTTAGGCCTTGCATTTGAAATTCCCATCTCAATTTCCTCCAATTATCTCTTTATTGAGTAGATCCTTATATTTGAATTTAATTTCTAATAGTTGTCACTTAGCAGAATACAGACAAAGCTAAAAAATATATATTTTGGGTCTTTTTTTTTAATATGAAAAACATGTTTTCTTCAAATCCACCACTGGCTCTTCTGAACAGTAATTTAATGCAATTGTATGCAATGCTCAAAGTAGCAGTAGTACATAACATAGACAGGGCCTTTTTGTGTTATGGTGCTGGAGTGGTGAAGTCTGGATGCTACTGAAAGTAGCTGATTTTTTTTGTGGGTGTTAGCGATATCTCTTTGATAAGTAATGCTGTCATGTGGCCCATAAGTGTTGAATACCAAAAACTTAGCCACTTTCTCCATCTATGTGGTTATCATTGTGTGAGCAAAGGTTTTAAAGGCAGCAGATTGGTCTAGAAGAATCAAGGCTACATTTTCCAGGAAATGTTGCATGTTATCACAGATGCATGTTCTGTTCTGAATCCTGATTTGGGAATGTCTTCTCTGTTGTTTTGGAGCTGGGTAGTGATAATAATGATAATAACAAAGTATTTAACCTGAAAGGATACTACTATTTTCCAACATGTGTGGCTTGTTACCTTTTATAGGCTTAATTGACTGCCCAGAAACCCATAGCGCTAATGACTGAATATTAGCCATCTCTTTGGCTGACCATATCCATAACCTTGACAGCAAATGGAAGGTTGTTTATAGGCCCAACGTTTGTAGGAAAGTCTAATCAAGGTTAGGTTTCTTAAGAATGAGTATAGTTATGGCTTCTCTGAGGTGAAAGCTGTTTGATTGATGTCCTGACTATTGCATGGAGTGGTAGAATGATTGATAGTTTGAGGAGGATTACTGGGTGTAGAACAATTTGCATTGCATTAGATTGGTTTGGTCTTACGCATGCCATTAACTCACTGTAAAATTTTATTTTGAATGACCTTAGCGAGTTCTTTGTAATGCAGCTTAGAATTGGTGTTACCCTATTATTACAAATATATTAACATTGGTTAATATGATTCATTATATCTTCTACAGCATACCTGTTACCAAGGTATCATTTCACAACTAAAATATACTTTTGACTTATACAGTTGAAAGAGTTGTACAGACACCAATTTTCAAGCTAACAAATTTAGAATTTTGTTTTTAAACAAAATGTGATTTCTACAACTTTTGGCTGCTCAGTAAATTGTATTCTGTGAGGTAAGGGGTATATTCACTAAACAGTTAATCACGGTGACATGATTGTAGAGTTGCAAAGCTTGCACATAAATCTCCAGCTCAACTACATTTTACAACTTTTTTGCCAATACTGAACAATTTGCTTTGTAGTATACAGACGTTACACTTGCAATATATCAATGCATGACTTGTTTGAACATCGTAATATGCACACACACACACATATGTAATTATATATAGTAGTATCTTATGAATACATATTATTTACTAATACCGAAGAAATACTTACAACAATAGTAACATTTTTGGATAGACCATGTCATGCTTTTTTGTTTACTAGACTTTTTAATGTGCTCTTAATTCACTACAAGGAAATTAAAACTAAAAGGATTTTACATTTCAGGTTCATATTTTAAAAAAAATCTACTGTTACTTATCTCCAATAAAAATAAAACTGCATTTAACACCTTCGCGACAAAGGACGTGCCAGGCACGTCCTGGGAGAAACTCGCTTAACGACCGCGAAAACCACTTTAACGGTGCTGGTCTATTGCCTCGATGTCGAGCCAATAGCCAGCACCGAAATTTCTATTTTGGAGCACCCACGATCACCCCACGGAGCGATCGCGGGCGCCATATTGACGGAGCATGCTGCTCCGTCAATATGGCTAAGCCCTCTGCCGGTCTGAGCTTCGGAAGTGAAAGTAACTTCACTTCTGTCGCTCTGAATATGCTACTTGACTGCCCCTACTGGTAGTTAAGTAGCATTACAATGGAAAATATTTAAAATAAATATTTAATTAATTAAAAACAGGTTATATAGATAGATTAGCCTACAGGGTTAAAATTAAATAATTTTTAGCATAAGGGATAGGGTTAAAATTAAATTAAAATTAAAAAATATTAAGGGATATAATAAGGATTAGAGTTGGGGTTAAATTTAGTGTTAGGGTTAAATTTTGGGTTCGGGTTGGGGTCAAAAGGTCAATATAGGAAAAGAACAAAAAACACTATTTTTGGTTTTTGCCCCATAACTCGCAAAAAAATACAGAAAAATATGGAAACATGCATATTTTTGAATTCGGTACAACATTTAGAAACTATTTAGATGGTGCCTTTTTTAATGATTTTATTTGTGTAAATTATATTTTAGGTCAAAGTTAGAAAAAGTGGGTTTTTTTTAATTTTTCATCATATTTTATGATTTTTTTTGTAGTAAAATATAAGATATGATGAACATAATGGTATCTTATGAAAGCCCTTCTTATGACGATAAAAACAACATATAATTTGTGTGGGTACTGTATGTGAGAAAGAAAAAAATGACAGCTAAACACAAACACCCTAGAAATGTCAAAACAGCCATTGTCACCAAGGGAAAGTCAAGGTGAAAATGTCTTGTCACTAAGGGGTTAAACTGGTATTTCTCCAAATTTGAAAAGCTAATTGTTTTATTTACGGTGTTTATGTGTATTGCATTCCATTATACATTTCTTAAAAAGAACATAGCTGGCTCTCAGATCTGCACAACACAGATAAAGACTTCCTATCAATACTACAATTTCACTGTGATAAAATAGCTCTAAATAAATTATTGCATCTGTCCCACCAAGACTGTGTATAGAGTGGTAGATAGCAAGTGAGTTGCAGTACAGTGTAACTGTCTCATCTATAGACAATAACACATCAAATAGTTTCAAAGAGAATAAGAGGTGTCTTCTTTAAAGGGTCTACTCAATAAATAGAAAATTGCAGGAAATTAAGATAGGAATTTCAAACTTTAGGCCAAAATAGCCAAATTGAAATTATCACCAATGTAGTTGGAAATTCCCATCTCAATTCCCTGCAATTCTCTTTATTGTAGTGTAAACCTGAATATATTCTGAAAAAATGTCTGTGGTTATAAATCACAAACACACACCTGTTCACTAAAAGGTGATTGCAGGTAAATTGAGGTGAAGCTGAGCATATTAACTCACTAACTTAACTATGCCTTGTGGAGGGAAAAACTAGTGAGTTCCTCCTGCAAGATGAACAGAGATGGCCATGCATAATGCATGGTTAAGAAGAGAGAAAACATGAACCATGGCCAGCTGAGATCTTCTAGCAGGAAGAGCTTTGAATCTACACAATGAATATTTGAGATGAAATGTTCACCTCACCAGCAACTCACCTTTTATTTAATAGACCTCAGTGTCTCCTTTTGTACCTTCTAAATACTGACACTGTCTCTCTGTCACTCACTTCCTTCAAACTCTCACTTTTCCCTTTCTCTTTCTTTTCTCATCTTTTTCTGTCTCTTCTTTAATTTATCTGGGCCTCAAAAAAGATGGAGCCAATATTTTAGATCATTATATCTTTTCATATCAGACAATTAATAAATGTGTTTTGTGTCACTTTAGCAACTGTTTTTGTCAGACATTTAGTCTGATGCAGTTTTGGCACAGTTTTTCACACCATTTGTCCTCAATTTTAAAATCTGTTATATGCTGAAAATAGAACAGCTACAAAGAATGCATTTCTAGCCATATTTGTGTTGCTGCATGGTGTGACCTTACGCTGTACTAATAGACTGACTGCTCATTCCATAAAATATTTGTTTTTTTACCTAATGCTAAACGTCTGAAACCATTTCTAAAATAATCTTTACATTAGTCCGAATAAACTTCCAATGAATGAACAATACTTTACTAGAAGGAACTAAACATGCACTACAAGTGAACAAGCTATGTCTCATAATTTTAGCCAGACCTAGCACAGGTGCAATGGTAATGACAAAAACCAGAATCCTCTGTTCAAGATGTACACTTTCAGTCCTTGCCTCTGCTCCACATCTTATTCAATTTCAGTTCCATGTAATTCCAAATAGCTACTTATTTTCACTTTTCATATTTTCTCTAAAAACCCCTACCTTATTTTATGGCAATTATACAACAGTCTGGAAATGATGATTTATAAAGTAACATAGGTTTTATTTGGTAAATAAATTGTCCAACAGGTGGTGACTTCTCTTCAACTGTCACAAAGGGAACAGCATGGTGATGAGTGCCATAAAAAAAACAAAATGGCTGTACAAGACTGAGCTTTCTACCACTGAACCTGTATCTCAGGATGTGTTTTCAAAGCGGTCTTGAATAATGGACATATGCTTCAAAGGGTGCGTGTATGAAGAGGAAATAGGGCCATGGTGATCATTGCATATTTGCATGTTCTAATCCCTTGCAGCACTTTATACAGGGGTTTTCTGTCATAAAAACCTTTCAAGCATATATAAATATATTTATTAACGCTCTACGGACTGTACACTATTTTAGAGTGGAAAGGTTTCCTGCTGCCTTACCCCCACCATAACTTATTATGTGCCATCTCTAAGATGATAACTCTCCAGCACTGAACCTTAAACATTCTTTGTTTTTTAATTTATAGCACATCAGAAGTTCTCATAAGTAAAAAATAAAATCCTTCTTGCCCACATTTTAACCTATCCTGTCCGAAGTGTCAACAACTTGTTTTTGGTAGAAACCAGTTGCTGATGAGTTTTTTCTCTGATCCCCCTCAGTTCTTTTTTCGTTTAGAAGCATGTTCATGTAGACTGATTTGTCTTTTGCATGAGAGTGGGGTGAATTCAGATAAATATCTAAACCTATTCTCAAATACTGTTTCAATCAACCACTCCCTCAGATGTACATCATCTTCTCCAATATGCAGATGTATTCAATGCCATCCAATATCCTCTTCATTAAAATTCATGATTTTAGCTCTGACCTTCAATACTCTTAACAATGTAACCCCTTAGTCCTCATCTCCAAATGCGTCCATGCATTTTCTTTGCGCTTGAAGTATGTCTTTATTACTTTTTCACAACCTAAGTTTAAATATGTAAATTATGGTAAATGCTCTGTGTTTCTATTTCATATTACATCATTTTTTTCAGAGCTTAACATGTATCATGTTAAGAAGTGATGAATTACCACACACTTTCTTTTAAATACAACTTAGGTATTAACAAGATCACAATTTGGCTAAAAAAAACTTTTCGACAAGATATTTTCTTTTCAATTTCCCTACACAGCATGTAGTATTGTATAAGCATTTTACACACATATATATATATATATATATATATATATATTATTTTCCAAAAGGTATACAACATAGGTACATATACATCCTTATAAAATGCAATTCATTATCTTCTTTCTGAAGTGTGGACCCATCTCCATCAATAATAACTGAACCCCTACGTTCCTAGAGGCATGGGTCCAGGGTTCCCAAATATCATGATATAATTCAAGATTTTTCACATTTTTACATATGGCTTTTTCCATATAACTTTGGTAATTAATTAACCATTATTTTGCGCTAACTTGTAATGTTCACTGATTTCCAGTATCTTGCAAGGCAGACTTTAGTAGCTATCAAGATACAGATCATCAGTATTTTATTAGCATTACTGACTGATAGTAGTTTCATTTGGAACAGGAACAGTTAAGGTATAATATCCATTGGAGCATCAAAGTTTTTCCCCAAGGTCTCTGCTAGTTAGACTTTTAAGGGGACTAATTTGTCACATTTGCCCCATATGTATAGCAACTACTTGATGTGCTGTCTTGGATCTTATTTAGCCTCTCTCAAAACAGATACCATCTGCTAGTAAGTTTCAAAAACATCTCATATATCCAAATACAGTGTATTATTTTCCTTCACAGGAAGAATGAGTGTAGTCAATCCTCAAGCGAGAATTCCTGACTGAATTCCTTCTCCCCTATCTATATAAAATTTTGTTGATAATAGACCCAAGTTGATATCCATTGCTTAATTTACATAATTGTGTCCAAATGGGTATCTTTGAGCTAAGATAATTCTGTACTATCAAATAGTTCACATTTTCTGTAGATGGAAGATGATGGAGTTGACAGAAATACTTAATTGCTAAGAAATTGTATAGGTCCCCTATATAGACAATACCTGCTTCTCTCCAACTACACACTCATTCTCAAGAGATAGGTCCAATGCCTCTGTTGGTGTTATCAATTTTATTTGTATTAGCAAATTGTATTTGCTCCTTTTTCAGGAATCGTAATTTTTATTTATTCACGGCATAGAAAGTATTCAACAGTATCTAATTTTTTATTCCTAGTGTTTTTAAAAGTGGGAATATCTAGCCAATAAAGCAACAATGTGCCCAACTGTTAACACAAGTCCCTTTGATATCCTATCCATGGGTTCCAACCGTTTTTTTTTTTTTTAAATATTTTCAAGCAGGTAAATGTGAAAACATTATAGATTCATGGAGATCGTATATGTTAGGAAAGGAGCATCTCCCATCTGATAATTTCCTGGATTTATTTAAGATGGATAATGTAGGAAAGTGAGGGTGTTAAACTGAGCATGTTGGTCAATGGTAAGGACTAAAACCTATATCATAGTCTGATTTTAAAATATTATATAGCTGGATAAAGCAATAAAACTTAATACATAGAATAAACATTTCATATACTATATCTTATACAAAGTATACTAATCATCATATTTTTTAAGCTTTCAAATATTTATGCAACAGTTATTGTAAATGACTAACGATTTCAAAAATGTAAGCATTGAACATTGTGTATTTTTACTAGTTTATTGTCTGCCTTCCCGACACACAACCCATAGAATAATGTTTTCCATTTACATGCCTTAAAGAAAGGAAAATGTCCGCATTCTAAAAGAAAATCTCTTATTTCCCATATCTTTAATTAAATAAAGTATGAATATGCCCTATTTGCTGCAGTATTGCTTTAAAATATAATTGCTGTTTATCTAAGTAAACAGCTAACTCTCACACCTTCGTACTCTGATGATTTTGTTTTGTAATACGATCACAAATAGCTTAGTAAAACCACTGCCTCATTTTTAATCTCACTCCTTTACTAGTTCATGGTGAGCAGTCTAAATACACTAGCAGCAGTCAGTCATAATGCTAGAACAGGAAATGTGCTGATGTTAGCAAATTTTATGCACCATTTGCAGTCAAGAGCTTCTTGACACTTCCAATATTGTACAAAGAGATCTTTAAGTGACCCAAGCATATTTTCCTCTTATCTCTTGCGTTAAAGTCACAGTGCATGCTATCTGCTCTTTGCATTATATAAACTGGCCAAAAAAGGCTCGGTAGACAATTTACCATTTCAGTTAAACATTTGGGTTCTTTTTTTAGAAATTAAATTCAAGCATTAACAAAAGGAATGCATTTTCTATTCAACTGTAAGACCTTGCCAGAGAAGTCTGCAGTACAGTCTGCAAAGGCTGCAAAGATACATTGGCTATCTGATTAAAAGAACATTTTTTATTTATACATGCTCTGTTTTAATTAAAAATAACTAATTTACTTGTCAGTATCTCCACAATGCTGCTGAACATGCTTTATTAGTTATTTCATACAGTTTAGTAAAAAAGCAATCTTTCTTTTTCTAAAAATATTTTCTCCTGAGGTTATTTTTAATGTATGCACAAGAAGAAGACACACATTTAAGTTAAATAGGAAAATCGCGAATGCCGAACATGTTGAATTATTGGATGGAGTACAGGAGGGGGTGGTTAAGAACACTTTCCAACATAAATATTATTATTAAACAGGGCCACATTTTCCATCAGGTCCACTAGCCTCTTGTTAAGAGTGGGGGTTTTTTTTAGGAGACAAACCTAAGCAATAGCTATTTCCACTTTTCCACTCCAATAGTATAGCAAGTCCTTGGGGTAATAAATCCCCATGATCAAAGACATGCTGGTCCTGTTTTTCATTTATTCAAGGTCTGACGGTCAAGGTGGGACTGTGACAGGAGCACCTGCCAAAGGAGTGTGTATCCATTTTACAAATTTGAATAATTTCTACCAAACATATAGAATGTTGAATTATTGGATGGAGTACATCATGGAGTGGTTAAGAATGCATTACATTAGAAATAGAATTATTAAACAGGGCAATACTTTCCATTAGACAAATCTTAGCAATACCTATTTCTACTTTATGCTGGTCAAACAACTTCAATCCATTTTAGCAACAGGAATACAAATAACATACGCATGAAATGCTGTAAGCATTGATAGTACAAGGAGTGATCAATGATCCAGACATGAGCCAAGTGTGGCATCTAATGTAAACTGAGATCTGTGACAACTAGGGCAATGGTGTTACTCTCAGTGTGCAGAGCTGGAACCCTGGAGCGGAGACTGAACCACACAGGTATTGGGAAAACCTCTAAGAACCGGGCCCTACAGTTACCTTTATTCACGGGTTGTAATCAAGTAATCCAACACCAGGTGGAGCATACAGAACAATGTTCAGAATGGAATCCGAGTCAGAGTACAGGAGAAAACATGTCAGAAGAGGTACAAGCCAGGTCAGGAGGCCAGAAGTCAGAATCAATTTTAAAAAAAAGCCAGGTCACAACAGTAAACACTGGATAAACTCTCGGGATCAGAAAACAGACAACCATAAGGGCAGGGCTGACCTATTTATTGAGCAGGCATGACAGCTGAAGCAGCTCAGTGTTAAACGACCAGTATCATGTGATAAACAGTATGCAACTGCATAGTTGGAGGAAAGGTACAATCTGATGGTCACACATGGAACTGCAGGAAAACAGTGGTGTAATTGCTAAGTTGGCTGACCCACAAACCGGGAACCATGAGTTTGAATCATGCCATGATCTCATGTACGTGCAACTTTAATAGATAGATATACTATGAAGCAACCTGGTGGCTGCAGAGCTGAATGGGTGTATACCGAGACATTCATTCTAATTCAGTATGTTGTAAAAATATTCAGATTTGTCAATGGCCTCCTTGAACATTTTTCCTACATCTTAATAACGGGAGACATAAATGTCACCTGTGTATTGATGCTACTGACTTAATACTGAGGATGGTAGTATAAGGTACCAAGAGCCCTCTTCTGATATAGAGGACGTGTGGTCACAAAAGTGCAAAACATCATGCATAACAATGTTCATACAACATTCTTTAGTCGTGGATATTCTAAGCAGGATAAAGATTATTATAAATACAACAAATTACAAGCATTTCTTAATGCTTTTTTTTTTTTATGTATGATTTGATTTAATATATTAACCATTTTTTTTATCTTGAATTTATCTTCAAACATGTTTTTTATGGCTATAAAAATAATTGTTTCATTTGACTTTCATTCAGTGGATGAATTGTTAGGATGGAATAACACTATCCCCCTTTACACAATTATTGTTATTTTTTTGTGTGCTAATTGTCCATAAATTGTTCCGGAATATTTAACATATGATAATACCCTTTTGCAACTTCCCAGTGACTAAACATTAGTGAATTTAATACAATGTTGCCATGTATGAAATCAATGACATTTTTTTGGTATATTCATAAATTATGTATGTTTCTGTGTCAATATCCAAAAGAAATTACCAGCATGTTGCAATCAATCACAATAGTCTAAATCCATCTAATCTAAAACTATCAACTGTTGACCTTCACAAGATGGTTCCTAATCTGAGTTTTGCAGACGTGATGTAAACTAGTTTCATGATGAGGGCAGAAAATGAGCTAAGCGAGCAGCTCTAATCCATGTTTAATTATATTCCTTTCCTTCTACCATTTTTCTCTGGTATTTTGCTTTCACACACATACAAAAACCCTTAGCATTAAAGTAATATCCAAACATATGTATAAGACTAAATGTCAGTAAAATGCATGCTAATAAATTCCAGTGCCAGAGGAGACATTTAATGTTTGGTTTCAAATGCTATCATAATTATTTTGTATCGTAGAACAGAAAATGCTCAATGGTAGCAACTTCCAAGTTGCCAAGCAACCAAGCTTAGTTGCTGGAACATTCACTAGACCGCATCAGGTACTGCCCTGACAATAGACAAATACATAGTTTAATTTGCCAACACACATACAATGTCTTATCAGACCTGTAAGCAATGAAGGAGTTGCCTTTGTTATTTATATTGGTAGATCTATGAATAGACTATATAATCAAATTCTCTTTTTAAAGTATAGTTACACTGGTATTATAATTACCAGAATTGAAAATTGGATCAAATAAATACCAAGATGTATTTTTGATGCCAGTTTATGAATTTGATATTTTGCTACATTTCTAAAAACATTATTTATTTCAGTTTTTCATAGTAAAAGTCAGTTTGGGTTAAAGCTGAGTTACCATATTACCAACATTTCTGTGGTATTTACTATACTTCTGAAGAGTAGAAATAAAAGGTTCTGTATATTTTTACACATTTATCTGGTTGTTTAACATAACAGAAAAAAATCTGACAAAGTAAATGTTAATCTTATATGTGGCGTATTTCACTAATATCAGTAGTTAATTTATTAAACAATTTAGTAACAAAGTAAGATAAACTTACCAAATTAAGAGCATTCCTGGCAATTTTAATGAACTTCAAGAGGTATGTGGGCAATAAACAGAAATCACCCTTTCAATATAATTTACCATAGTCAAACTGTTTTATATTGCTTTTAGTAAAAATTGCAAAAAACTATACAATTATGGTTAATTGATACATGCAATTTAGCAGCTAACACGTTAAACAGTCTAGGTATTAATCTGTTAGGAACATCTAATGCTAGTGAACATTTTGCAAACATCATTTTTGTAGGCACCACCATAATTTGAAGATAACATAAGTCTGTTTTGGTTCCTCATATTTCCACTGATTACATTTGTCAAATATTGAAAGGGACTGTATCACCTATATAATGTTTTACTGTGAAAGTTGAGAATAAGGGAAAATATTGAAAATGTCCTATACATTTTGTTAGCACAATTTGAAACAAATGCCTGAATTACTAAAAAATAGTGTTATACATGTGTCTGTGGAGTCTCCTGTTTATGACATCACCTGTGGCCTAATATGCAAATTACACATTTTCCACTGAAAACCAGTTCATTTGCATATTAGGCCACAGAGGATGTCATAAGCAGGAGACTCTACAGACACATTTAAAACATATTTGCCTCCTAATTTAAGCATTTGTTTGCAACACAAGTTATAGATCATTTCAATCATTTTTTTATTGTCTACATCCACAGTAAATATGATTTTTAGGTGGTGCAGTTCCTTCAAATATGTCAAATATGTTGATTAACCCCTTAGTGACAAGACATTTTCACCTTGACTTTCCCTTGGTGACAATGGCTGTTTTGACATTTCTGGGGTGTTTGTGTTTAGCTGCAATTTTCTTTTTTCTCAGATACTGTACCCACACAAATTATATGTTTTTTTTATCGTCATAAGAAGGGCTTTCATTAGATACCATTATGTTCATCATATCTTATAATTTACTACTAAAGAAATCATAAAATATGATAAAAAAAATAAAAAAAAAACACTTTTTCTAACTTTGACCTAAAATATAATTTAGACAAATACAATCATTAAAAAATACCCCATCTAAATAGTTTCTAAATGTTGTCCCAAGTTCAGAAATATGCATGTTTCCATATTTTTCGGTATTTTTTTGCGAGTTATGGGGCAACAACCAAAAATAGTGTTTTTTGTTTTTTTCCTATATTGACCTTTTGACCCCAAGCCGAACCCAAAATTTAACCTTAACACTAAATTTAACCCCAACTCTAACCCTTATGCTATCCCTTAATACATTTTAATTTTAATTTAATTTTAACCCTATCCCTTATGCTAAAAATTATTTCATTTTAACCCTATAGGCTAATCTAACTATATAACCAGTTTTTAATTAATTAAATATTTATTTTACATTTTTTCCATTGCTATGCTACTTAACTACCACTAGGGGCAGTCAAGTAGCATATTCAGAGCGACGGAAGTGAAGTTACTTTCACTTCGGAAGCTCAGACTGCCATAGGGCATAGCCATATTGATGGAGCATGCTGCTCCGTCAGTATGGCTCCCACGATCGCTCCGTGGGGCGATCGTGGGGGCCCCAGAAAATAAATTTCAGTGCTGGCTATTGCCTCGACATCGAGGCAATAGACCAGCACCGTTAAAGCGGTTTTCGCGATCATTGATCGCGAAAACCGCTTGATTCTCCACAGGACGTGCCCGGCACGTCCTTTGTCGTTAAGAGAGTTTCTCCTAGGACGTGCCTGACACGTCCTTTGTCGGCAAGGGGTTAAACTAAACTGCCCTCGCTCAAATCATCCATCTTTAGCTACCTCCTCCCCCAAAAAAGAATCCATAGTTATGCATGATTTGTAATATTAACCACAAACATGTTTACACAATAAACTCCTCAGTGCCTGGCATTTGCAGCTGTAGGCCACTCCGCATTATTATGGCCTGTGGCAGTTACTGTACTTGCCCTGTTATAAAGACAGCCCAGTATGAGATTGTTTTTCAATGACTAGAATATTCCTAGCTATATATTGCATAATGTGGTCAATTAACGATGTTGAAAAGTTACATAGCAATGTTTCTTCTTCATGTATCCACTTGCATTTTACGTAGGCCTTGCTTTCCCCTGATT
This sequence comes from Pelodytes ibericus, assembly GCA_036172795.1. NCBI lineage: Eukaryota > Metazoa > Chordata > Amphibia > Anura > Pelodytidae > Pelodytes > Pelodytes ibericus. Next base: position 121,437,402 of record CM069861.1, on the reverse strand, counting down.
ACAATGAAATGAAGCTGCATAAAAATGCAATGAAAATATCAATCATGTGGAATCATTTCATTTGACTAAAATAATCTATTTGTCCAACCCTAGCAAAAAGCGCACTAATCCAACTAAATCTAATTTCCTAAATGCGGCAGCTGATTTTAACATATAAGATACAATGTAATTGATGTATTTTGGGCAATTTCCTGAATGCTGCTTTAAAGAGAATCTGCGTAAAAAAAAAGCAATTTGTTAAGAAAATAACATACGTTTTCCTTTGTGTTATTGCAAAATGCATCACACTTTTAATCTATTATATTTTCCCCTTGCAGCTGTGCATAAAAATGAATCATTTTATTGCACAGGACACTTTAGAGTGGTTCGCACTGTTTTATGTATTGCATATATAGTAAGGTTAGAAAATGTAGCAAGCAATAAACATTTTTAGTTGTGAGGTACTCATTTTGTACATCATAGCCTATGTTTTATAAAAAAAAAACATACACTATGATGTAGAAATAATAAATTATCTATAAAAGAAGATAACAATAAAATGCAATAATTTAAGGTATTATTTAATCAATATATACAAATGGAATTGTATTGAATTAAATTTAGAGGCTATAAATAGGCTAACAATTTGAAACATTTTTTACTTTTTTTTTTTTTTGCATAGGCATTGAAATCCCAATGAATAGTTGCATTGATTTATTTCTCTGCAGCACATAAATACTAACAATGGAACATTTAATGTTAAAGTAATAAAATGAAAATTAATAATTTAATGTAAAACATTTTAGTTTTTTTGTTTCTATATGTGTCTGGGTGCAATAATAAGGCAACAGCTTAGCAGTGGCCAATGAATTACAATACAAGTAAGCCCATTTTGCATTAAAATTAGTGTTAAAATGTTCTTCATTCAAGATAGGTTAAGATAATATGAACTTATTTGCTATTTTGATCTCATTGTAATTTATAGGCGTTATAACTCAGCAATGTATCATCTGTCATTATTATACTGCAGGGGATAAAGTACATAGAAAGTGCTGCCACCTCTGCACAACAGAACCTCCCAATGGAATATTTGACATATTGACTAGTGAGCCACAAGATAACTCTGCTTCTTCTTTTTTGGAAATAGTAAAAATAGACTAGCATTAATACACATTCTTCATTAGTGAAGATACCATTGTGGTACTCTGCAGAAGTGACCAAAATAGTAAAAAAAAAATAGGCCAACGTAAAAAAACTACAAAGTTAGCATTTAGTAATTATAAAAAATCCACTGTGAGCAAGATTAGGTAGAAAGATTAGGTAGAAAGAGGCAAAGAGTTAGTAAAAAAGGGATTAGAACATTGTTTTGAATATTTTTGTTAAGTTTTTACAGATGCAAATGAAGAAAAGGGACCTCCATTAGGAAGAAAGGCTGAGTCATTTAATACATGTGTTATGGAGGAAGAGGTTCTACTTCCTCTGTCTAAAGTCAAGTTAAGTCAAATAAGTCAATGGTGCATGATGGGATACACCCAAGGTTATTAAAAGAACTTAGTAGGCAGCTATAGGCCAGTCAGTCTTACATCAGTTTTAAGGAAAGTAATGGATACTGCGTTAAAGGATATTATTGTTGATCAGAAACAACATGGGTTTACTTTAGGGAGATCATGCCAAACTAATCTTAATGATTTTTTTGATTGGGTAACTTGTGAGTAAGTGAAACGTGTTAAGATGCTATGTATTTCTTCATTTTGTTGGTTGCACCTGATGGTGAAATAAACCATTATTGCTGCAACAGATATTGTGTGTGCAGTAATAATGGTTCCAGTCACGTGATCCCAGTCACGTCAGAAGGAGTGCACAACACAACTTCCTCTACAAATTAACTTGGGTATTACCCAATTTTTGATTTGGTAACTAGAATAATATGTCAAGGTGGTGCAGTAGACATTGCTTACCTACATAGCTTGACACTGTCCCACATAGAAGACTTCTCAATAAACAGCAATCTGTGAGTTTGGATTCCAATATTGTTGAATGGAATATGTAGTGGATGAGTGAGAGACTTGTTGTCAATGGAGTATATACGGTCTTGTTACCTTGTTAGGGGTCTATACTTGTACCCATTCTCTTTAATATTTTTATTACTGATATTGCAGAAGGTCTTGATAAGCTTTTATTTTTGCCGTTTAGAATTAATATTCCTGGAGGGATAAGCCAAATGGCAAATGATTTTGGTATACTAGAAAAATGTCCAGAGCTGTGGCAACTAACATTTAATGTGGATAAATGCAAGATAATGCACAATAGGTGTAAAATCCCAAGGGCAAAGTATAGAATATTTGATACAATACAGTCCTAACCTCAACATCTAAGGAAAGGGATTTAAGGGTAATTATTTCAGAGGATTAAAAGGTAGGTGGACAATGTAATAGAGTAGCAGGAAAGGCTAACCGTACGGTTACTAACCGTAACTGTATTAACAGTAGAACGAGGGAAGCGCAGTACAGGAGACCGTATCTCCAGAAGAATATTGATACTTTGGAGAAGTTAAGAGAAGGGCTACTAAACTGTGTCATGGATTACAGGATAAAACTTACTAGGAAATATGCAAGTATTTTAACATGTATAGTTTGAAGAAATATGATAGAAACATTCAAATTCATCAAGGGAATTAACAGAGTAAAGGTGGAGCAAATAGTTATAAGAATAAAAACTACCACAACAAGAGCATATAGTATTACATTAGAGGGGTAATGGTTTAAAAGTAATATGAGGAAGTATTCATTTACTGAGAGGGTAGTGGATGCGTGGAATAGCCTTCCAGTGGAAGTGGTAGAGGTTAGCATATTGAAGGTCATCAAGCATGCATAGATAAGTCATACGACTATCCTAGATATCCAATAAGGCCAGGTACTAATACAAGTGTTCAGAAAATTGGTCAGACTAAATGGGTTCTTATCTGCAGACATATTCTATGTTTTTATTACTAGGTAATACTTAGAAAAACAAACTTTTAAACTACAACACTGATTTTATTTCTATTTTAAACATAATCCTTAAAATGTAATCTAAAATAAATTTAAAGTGTGCGTGAAGAATGCATTTTTATATACCTATCCCAAGTAAAGTTTAACGTCTTAATTGTAACATTGAAGCAAAAAGCTTATAAATTGTTCATACTTGTACAATAGATTTATGTTAACCATTTGTATGTTAGCAGGATAGTAGAGATTAACCTTCAAATTCATAATACTCAATATATGCATAACAATGGGGGAAATTACTCATTTTGTTATGTATTTGTTACTTGTCCTAACACATTTATTTGAAAATGTTTATGTATTATCACTATGACTAAATTATAGATTACATGTTAAGGTAGGTAATATAATGATAGCAAAACTACTACCAAATACATAGATTCAATTACATTCCCAGTTTTGGGTTGCTTGTCTTTATTTTGGTGACAAGTACGCACAACTCGCAGTGCCTTACCACACCCATGTAAGTACCTTACAAATAGAAGCCACAAAGTGAAATCAAATATTTCTTTGTGTCTTAGAAAATTGACTAACACTATGTGTAGATGAAAATGCATTATCTTCAAGTGCCTTCACTGGATTTTTTCTGTAAAAAATACACGTAGATGTTGGCATACCAGAAAAAGTAAATAATATAATATGTATGCAGGCCACAACTAAAGCAACAGATATTATTCCAGTTAAAGATGGAAAATGGGTTATGGAAAAACAACAAGGGATATTGTAAAAGGGGCCCGGTGTGGGAAGACGTGATCGAAGCAATAGAAACCACCTAATGGTAGTAGAGTAAGGAAAGGATAAAAGGAAAACTGGTTCAGAACCGCGATCATATTAGTAAGATGAATAATGGGAGCTGACCATAGTGTTAAAAATAATATTTTGTATGTGTTTTTTCGGAGGTTTAATCTGGTAAGAGGATCCCAAAGCGCTTAGATAATGGAGTGATATGTACGGGAATCCTGATAAATTTACATATTCATTCAGAAGTGTCTGTGTTTTGAAGGTTTGTAAGTGTTTAAGAAAAACAAAAATAAAAAGAATAAATAAAATTTAAAAAAACAGCAGTGATGGGCCTGAAAAAAATCTGTAGGTGCAAACATGTAAGAAAAATACTCGGCACTCAAAATGTTTAATGAAAAAATCCCTTTTAATATCACATGATGTTACCCTCAGGTTTCGACCTATGACAGCTGGGTCTTAATCAAAGACAGTACACCAAAAATAACAAAGAAAAAACTTATGGTGTTCTGCCTTTGAGTAAGACCCAGTTGCCATGGGTCGAAACCTCAGGCTAACCATCACTACTGGTTAGCCTGTAGTCCCTGCCTCCCTTACTAGTGGGTCCCTGCCATTTTGGAATGTGGATGGGCAGCACTGTAGTTAAAGTATATGCCTCTATAAGCCAAACATTGTTTCATATTGTCACAGGATGTTGGCAGATATGTGTGTGTGTGACCATTTGGTACAATAATTAACTGTGCCCCTAACAGAGACTATAATTTTCCTTTTTTAACTTGAATGATGTTTTTTTTTTTTAAATTGCTTGATTACTATTTTAAGTAGCTGAAAACATCAAAACATTATCTGTATAACATTTCCTTTATTCTGTTACAGTAAATGGAATTTGGGAAGAGTGGTCACCTTGGAGTTTATGTTCTTTCACATGTGGAAAAGGCCAAAGAACAAGAACGAGGACATGTACACCTCCTCAGTACGGGGGAAGGTTGTGTGGTGGACCTGAAATCCAGCATAAACCTTGTAATATCGCCCTTTGCCCTGGTGAGATACAGAGCCATACAACCTATTATTCTGTTAATGTTTGTAAAATCTGGAAATGGCCAGTAAATATATAGATTATGGGGTCTATTCACAAAATGAGCGCTCTTCTGAACTGATAGCCCTCATTCACACTTGACCCCCCTTGATCTTAAAAATGCTAATCACAAAGCTTTCTAAGAGGTCAAGATGTAGTAAAGGCAGTCAAGATGAAAAGAGGAAGAGGTATGGTGAAGAGGTCAAATTTGGAGGTCGAGTTGGACACAAAAACCCAAAAAGTGTAATTTGTCCACGCATTAAAAATAATAAAACTCACCACTGAGTTTAATAGTGGTTTTTTTTTAGACTAGATCCAACTTAACCTCCAAAGGTAAAACACCTCAGTTTTTGTGAATACCAATTTTCTATGCATTCAATATGAGGTTGAGGTCAAGATGGGAGGATATGTTGAACTTTGGCAAGGGTAGAGATGGAGGTTGAGATGTATTTAGTGAATAGCTTGAGGAAGTCAAGAAAAAAATACTTTATTCTGTAAAGTATCATACAAAAGATATCCCATAGTAAAAAAAATAAATACTTAGGAGAAATCATTTCATGAAGCTGCTGCTTCACTGAAAAAGTCTGGTGACCTCCGGTTGGTCCTAAATGTATGTCTTTGTGTCAGTCATGTAATATGGAACGGGAGAAGTATTTGTGAATTGGAATGTGAATGAACATGCTAAACATTTAAGAATGATAGCGTATGTGAATACCAATATGACCAACAAGGAAGTCATAGTAGGCAGCAGGCAGACAGTGAAACAGACACAGCAAGCTTGCTGCTCAAGATTTATAGGAAAGTTGTTTGTATCAGTATTTTAGACCAGGAAAAAAAGGTAAGTATTTTGTGAAGCCTTTTTATTTGAATAATGAGCAGTCTCTTTTCTTATTTTTTTATTAGTAGCAACTGAAGATGTTAGTTAAGGTATTGATGTATTACAAAAAAAAATAAAACTGAGAGAGCAGGTGGCTGGGCAAAGGGAAAGAGCTACCCTTCTGATGCAGAGATGAAAGTAGGATGAATACTAGAGAAGAATTAAAATGTATTGATGTTTTGCATATATTGTTTTTAAACTGTAAACAGATTGGAAATAAGGTTATAGAAGGAGATTGCTATGGCTTTGCAAAGTAGTGAGGTGAAGGTATTCAAGAGTTTTTTTGCCTCTCTCATTTCGTGAATATCTTGTTCCATAGCTACATTTGTTATTGAACATTTTATATGTATATTAGCACCTTTTTATGTAGTTTGTAAATAAGCTTTGCACATTTATCTTGAGTTTTCATTTTCTTGTTCATATTCTAAATTACTGTTGCTAATACAATGTTTATGGAAATGTTCCAAAACACACTTTGCTACAATGAAAATATAAAAGTCATTGATAAAAAACTAAAATATTGGACATCTGAGCTTAACACCCTTGATATGCTCTCACCAATAATAAATTAGTCCAAAAAAAAATAAAGTAGGGTAATCAAGAATCAAGCAGGGATAGCTCATTGATCCCCACCTCTTTCTTAATGTTCACTTTCCAGTCATGACATTTTTTGTAGAAATGGACAAGGCAATATTCCTGGGTCCAATACATGCTTAATATAAAATTATTGAAATAGGTGTGTCAAATGGCCTTAGTACCCTTATCACTAATTTAAAAAAGGTACTTTGTTCAATGACATAGTAAGCAGGACTCAGGCCATCCCCCTTGGTACCTAACCAATAGGGTCAGCTTTAGAACCTGTAATATTGAACAATGTATTTTGAACGAGTTCACCACTGTTTATAAACTACACACAGGCAGATGAATTGAATGCATATATGTAAAATACCATTTCATTTATTCTATTTTCTTTATCATTTTTCCCACTGTTATGCACACATTTTAATTGCATATACCACTGAATTAAAATGTTATGCCTAGGGAACTTAAGGAATTAATGGAAAGTAAATCTCTGCATATTTAAATGCAATCATTTTTGTTTTCGTTAAAATAACTAATATCTGCACACAGCAAAAGAAAGATATCAAATGACTTAAAATGGAAAGTTACCGTGCATTCGGTTTTTTTTAATTGCATTTTTCCTTATTTATTTTTCATTCTGTATTTTGTTTTATTTCTTAGTCAATGAAAAGGCATCAAACATGTCATAGGCTTAGCTGTGTAATATTCATCTTGGTTCACTTCTTAGATATTTGGAAAACAAAGGGGCGAAATTACTGGCAAAAAGCCAGCATAACACATGTGTATATTCATGAGCTGCCAACAGAAATTGTTTGTAGGTATTGCGGCCAGCTGGCAAGTGCATATATCAGTTGGTTCTACAGAGGATGGATTAGGATAGCAACGTGGTAATAGGTACTGAATTTTATTTCAGGGTAGCAAATAACAGCTGTACTCCCATCATATATGGTAACCGTAATAAAGAAGTGCCATTGCATCTTATACCATTAAAAAGTTTTGCACCTGTTTGTTATGTGTGTATGCATTACAAAATAGTAAAACATTTATTACACTGTTATCATAGCCTGTGATAGATGAGCAGTAATGTCCTGTTTGTGTTTTATTGTTATACTCTATAGTTATAGATGCTACTATTTTTTTGGTTGTAAGCAATTATCCAGCTTTAAAATGAATGATCACAATGAGACAGTTTTTGTAATATCCACAAAATGCTAAAAATGAGCAAAGATAAAATAAATACTTCCTATATACTTTCTCATCTGTGGCACTATCTTGAAAATACAAGAAAATAAGAAAGAAAAAAAAAGATTTTATTGTCCGTGAGAAAGCAAACAAGATAAAAAAGCAATTTTCTAGCTAATTTTCTTAAAGTACTGTTGTTATCTGTTGGGATTTCAATATGTTGTGACATATTATCTGGTCTTCTAACAGCGAGAGGTGTTACAAGCTGCAGAAATAGAAGGGACCTTCCAAAGATTTCTATGTACTGTGAGGATAGATAGTAATCCATTGATGGATAGACAGATAGATAGATAGATAGATAGATAGATAGATAGATAGATAGATAGATTTATAGGCAGATAGATAAATAAACAAACAGAGGGGGCTAGTTGCAGGTGACTTGACATGAGATACGCATTTAATAAACCAATTTAGTTATACATCATGCAGAGAAATTCTGGTGAGTCTGCTTAGCAGGGGAAACTCACCAGGTTTGTAACTGCACACTGTATAGTTAAAATGGTGAAAGAAATGTTCATCTCATCTCAACTCACCTGCAACTCACTTTTTAGTGAATACACCCTAGAGAGGTAGATAAACCCAGAGAGGCAAGCCAAATATATAGTGAGACATATAGGGGCTATTTCCAAAAGTAATTTCTGGGGCAAAGCTGTAAAAGTGGAGCAGTCACCATGGAAACCAATGGAATTTACCTGTTGTTTAAACCACAACTAGAACTGTGCCTCAAACTCTGTTTTAGAAATAACCCTTGTTACATAGTTACATAACCAGAATAGCCACATAACTTAAGAGGTTGTCTGTTCACACACATATTAATGTAGAATTATTGCACATAGCTAGCACTAAATTGGGTCTATTCACACAAATTTGACTTTGGATTCGATAGCCCCCCATACGCAGTAAACATGGTTAGCTCGTAGCAATATATATTATTAACTCTTAGACTCATGAATACATTTTGGTTGGTGTGAGCAACTCTCTAATCCAAATATACCTATGTTTCTTTGTCTACTTCCAGTTGATGGTTTGTGGCAAGAATGGAGTTTATGGAGTCAATGTTCGGTGACCTGTTCCAATGGTACACAGAAAAGGCAAAGGGAGTGCTCCCCGGCTTCTCACGGTGGCTCTGATTGCAAGGGCCCTTATAGTGAAACACGGGAATGTCATAATCAAGATTGTACAGGTAAATATCTGGTCACCTTTTAATAAATGCCACATCTTTTGTGGAATATTATGAAATCCAATATATTACCTGATGTCGCTTTTATAGGCATAAAGGGAATAATATTGTGGGGATATATCACTTTAATAGGATCTCATAACCCAAGATATTGTATTTTTATCACTACAACGATTTCATCAATTTTAATGTGTGAAACATTTTGATTTTACTGAAAAGGTACACTATGAGGACAATGCAGCAAATAATGTTTTCTGAATATTATACTGCATCAATAAATGTATTCATTTAATACAGCATTAGATGAAAGCATCTATTCAGACTCTCGCTGCAATTATTTTATTAAAAAGGGCTATCTTCTGCAGTTTAATGATCACGAGTTGTTACCATTTGGAGATGGAAAGTTATCATTTACATGAACTGTACGCTTGCTTTATGGTCTTACAAAATTTTAATTTACATAATTATAAAGGATATTGATTCATTGTGAGGGTCATTATTATGGCAATTAGTTACCATGAAGGCGTTAACATGCATTTTACATCCAGGAAATGTTAAATTGTCAAAAAACAAAACATTGCACATTAGTGCGTGATAACAACACCATCATTGACCTTTTGTGCGACCAGTCAGGCTATTAATAATTACAACATGTGTATATTCCTGCCTAGGTTTACAAGGCTTATTAGAAGTCAGCAAGATTATGCTCTAGAGATTTGCTTTTTCTGATAATTAGTAAGATTTCCCCGAACTGTTGTTCCCCTTTGGCCATCAGTAGCCACCAGTGTTGTTCTTCAAATTAGAGTATGATTTCCATAGTAGTGTAGTTGTTTGTCAAAGGTCACATTTGTTGCTAACATTGAATTACAAGTTTACAATCAAGTGCATTCAAAATATGAAATCTTTATGTGTAGCATCACTAAACATGTTTTATTAAAGTAATCATTTCCAGTATTGCATTCAAGATCTAACCTTCAAGTTTACATGAATTATTTCATTATACTTTCTGGGACTTTATTTAAAATGATAACATCATTTATCTTGAATTTCACTAGAACATACTACAAATATAGAAGCAACAATGCAATAAATAAAGTGGTGCCATTTGTAATAAGAAATAATTTATAGCAACATACATTTCCATCTTTATACGTTTTGAGCTTTATTCTGTGCAATAAGTGATAATGAATAAGTAATAATTTTAGTTTATATCTAATACCTGTTCTTAAGAATTGTAATGCACTATCTGTTAAAGCAATACGTTTACCTTTCTCGTCTAATTTTATGTATGAACCAGTAAAGTCTCATTTAGTTATTGAAGTTGCTCTAGCAACAGTCTTGATATTCTCAATACCTTGAAAGAACTGAGTTCAACAGGCATAAATAAATCATGACACGTTGTAATATGTCATGTATTGTTGGTCATCTGAGGTTGTATTGAACTAATTTTGAGACCTGCTAAGGAACAGATGATTGTTATATGTCCTGATATTTATAACCATAGAATTCAAATAGAGTGTACTCTATTTTTATCCATGACAGTATAAAAACAATCTCAAGCAACAGAATTAAAAGAAGTCCAAAACTGACTACAAAAGGATGTGTTGCAGAGTCGGAGAGTCTGCACAAATACAATTCTTGATTGTGGTAGCACTCTGACTTTACTAAGTAGGCTGAACACTGGGTGTTGCACAAGTGTTTCTTCCTCTGATTGGGCTACTATAAGTGCCTTTTTGCTATTAGTATTTAACTGTTTGTGACAAAGTACTGATAACCCTTTCAATATCTTTCTACACAGCTAATGGACAGTGGAATCAGTGGGGCCATTGGAGTGGCTGTTCAAGGTCATGTGATGGTGGTTGGGAAAAACGAACACGAACTTGCCAAGGAGCCTCGATTACTGGCCATCAATGTGAAGGGACTGGTGAGGATGTCAAAAGATGTAATGAGCAAAGATGTCCTGGTGAGTATAATTTAGAAATCTTTCTCTTTATGGGCTTAAATACTTTCTGTGGAAATTGCTAATTATAACATCTATACTGTAATATAATATGATATATTCTGTATTCTTATCCTTGTGAACACATTCTGACCATAGCTATTTATTCACATTTGTCCTCTAACGTGTTACAAGTAGCCTGTGGGCAGCAATTCATGTCATCTTGTTGAAATGAAATAAAACATACAGCTCATTATTAAGGCAAAGGGTAAATAAAACTGCTAGCTATATACCATTTTTCATAGCATATCTATATATAGATTGTCAGGATGTAATGATATATGTTGCTAATATTTACAATGCAAATATTGTCTTACTAAAATGAAACCTTTGGCTTTTATAAAGGGATGTTAAATGATGGTAAAATAAATGTCTGTAATCTTGGTTAAATATAAAATTACATGGCAATGACCATTCACAGTAAAAAAAATTCTGTCATATCTTTTAGTACTTTATTGATAAAAAAAAATAAAAACAAACCCATCACTCTGTATCAGCTTTTGAAAATAAGTGTTGTCAAATTTTTTGTTTGTTAAAAGAGTAACTATTATATGTATGGCAATCACATATGATTAATTTAAATGTGTTTGTGTTATAAATTATAAAGAAAGCTCTAGCTCATAGAGAAGGTAGAAAGAAATAACAGCTTTTGTGTTTCAAATTTCATTTGAAACATCTGCATGTGAAAAACAAGAGCACAAAAGAGAGCGACTGCAATCTTGTTTTCAAAGATTGCCACCTGCTGTTAATAGAATATTTTGCAAATGCATCCATGAGCGGAATATTACAATGTTTCTTTATGCTTGCAGTTACAGTCGCTAAATAACAGATAACAATGCTGAATAAATAAACATAATATTCACACAGTAAACCTCAACCTTGCTTTATATTGTGCATTCTAAGGAATGGCCAAGATATTTGTAGAAATCTTTTATGTTTTCATTCTGTGTAATTCTGCTTTCAGCAACACAAACTGCATGTTATCATTAATAGATAGAAGAGATTATTATTATTAGTAGCACCATACGTCATCATATGTAATGTATGATATATTTTACAATGGGATAATTGACATCCAGATTGTATATTTTGGTGCAAGAATAGCACATAACATAATATTTTTACAAATAGTGTTTTATGATGATTAATTTAAAGATTAATAATCTGATTGTATTGCCTAGATCTTTTTTAATTCACATAAAATTATCTGTGAAATTATATATAAACTATATACACTAACTATCATAAAATGACTCTACCTATTGAATGAGGGGAAGAAAGATGAATATTCCCAGTTATATTAGGACTTCTTATGGATTGAACATAGAATACTTTCTACTGCAAAAAATACAGTGAAATGATTTGGGTGGTTCAGCATTTTCCTTAGTGTTTTGGGTGGAATATCATATGTGTGGAGACTTCAGTTCAGCCTCTCTTAGAAGAAGAGCCAGATAAAAGCTAAATCATTATATAACATGATGTGCATAATAGGCTTTGTATGGCAGTAAGGCGTACTGCATTTGAAGTGGGTTAGTAAGTTACTAAATTACCAGTGCAGTTAGGATCACTGGACGTTGTAACTTAGAATACACAAAGTTTACGCCAAACTTTAGGATTTTCTTAGATTTTCATTGTTTCTCCAAAGTAGGTTATTCCAATTAAGAAATGTTTTTTTCTAGCTTTTGTCACTGAAGTTAGTACATATCATTCTAGTTGTGAAAGATAGCAAACTAAAATGAAACTACTGCTTAACTCTACTAAGAACAACTTGTTAACTCAGGTATATGGAATTTACAACAATTGATCCAAGCTTTTCTGCATGGGCATCCGCAGAAATTTTTTCGGGGGGGGGGGGGCATAATTTTACCGTCATCCTTTCTGCGCCGCGCCTCTTTTTGACAAGTTATCATGAAGTGGAGGAGCTTTGTCATTATCAGTGAAGGCATGCAAAGGGTTGATAAACCCTGCACCAGATACAGATCCACAGCACCAGATATAAACCAACCACACTAGATATAGCCTCACTGCACCAAATATAGATCCACTGTGCCAGATATAGACCCACAACACCAGATATTAACCCACGGTACCAGCTAAAAACCCATGACACAAGATATAAACCACAGCACCAGATAAATATCCAGAGCTCTAGCTGAAACTCCACAGCAACAGATAGAACAACATAGCAAAGATATAACCCCATAGCACCAGATACAACACTATAGCAGACAATTTAACCTCTCAGCACCAGCCACAACACTATAGCACACAATATAACCCCACAGCACCAGACAACACTATAGCACACAATATAACCCAACAGCACCAGCTACAACACTATAGCACACAATATAACCTCACAGCACCAGATACACTATAGCACACAATATAACCTCACAGCACCAGATACACTATAGCACACAATATAACCCCACAGCACCAGATTAAACACTATAGCACACAATGTAACCCAACAGCACCAGACAAAACATTATAGCACACAATATAACTCCACAGCACCAGATACAACACTATAACACACAATATAACCCCACAGCACCAGATACACTATAGCACACAATATAACCCCACAGCACCAGACACAACACTATAGCACACAATGTAACCCAACAGCAACAGACACAACACTATAGCACACAATATAACTCCACAGCACCAGATACAACACTATAGCACACAATATAAACACAAAGCAACAGATTCCCTAAACACCCAAATTCCTAAATCCATGACATTTCTTTATCTCTTTCCCCCTTTTTGATATGTTTTATTCCTCCATGTTTGCCATCTCTTTCCCCATCATTTTATGTGTTTTATTCCTCCATGTCAGTGACCTCTTTTCACCTACATTTTATCTTTTCTGCCCCATGTCACAATTTTGTCTGTATTCTGCTCCAATCAATCACCTCTTTTCATTCTCTATTCTCTTTTCTGCCCCATGTCATCCCATTTTGTTTGCAATCTGCTTCCATCTATCACATCATTTTATCCTCTATTATATTTTCTGCCCCATCCACTTGTCACCATGTTGATGTGAGCAGAGCCTGGTCAGAGGAGCTGCTCAGACTGGACAAATGGAGACCTCAGGGAAATGGGAGGGACCTCCCTGGATTTACCCCACTCTTCCATGTACCTTAAAGCTATTATAAGCTCTTCCTACATGTTACAGAGGCTCAGCTATGGTCTCTGAGTATCTTCCCCTGTTTCCTCCATGATGTTGCACTGCAGGCTCTCTTCTGTCAGTCATGCTGCCACATGGAGGGCTGAGGGGCGGGGCTATAACTTCATATCCCCGGGCACCCCTGTCATTGGCTCTCCATGCAGCATGACTTGCAGAGACCTGCACCAATGTGGATGGGAGACCAGGATGGGAGACCAGTATTACAGCAAGCAGAGTTGCAGAGAGCAACAGCTTTGGGTGCCACCTCCTACCCCAGCAACTGGTGTGCAGTCCCCTAGGGACAACTAGAGGCTACATACTGAGAAAAAAATTATAATAATAAAAAATATATATTTTTTTTAAAGGGGAATTGCAAAAATCCAGCCCCCCCCCCTTGCCCCCCCTGCGGACGCCCATGGGTACGTGGCTCAAAACCTATAAAATTATCCAGGTGTAAACACGGAAAAAACGTATAGGGGAAATATTTTCCCTTGTACTCTGCTTACTGAAAACACCAAAACGTGTCATAATGTTAATCTACAAATCATGTCGCTGGTATCACTTGAAAAAATAAATAAAAAAAGGAATATCTATTAATCTTGCACAAACTTTTTGCAGTACACGGAGTGCATTTCCCTCTTTTATTTATCTGTAATAGACAAATCCTCCCAGAATAATCGGAATCATCAATAGCAGACACTCTTTGTTCGAAACCTATACAAGGAATCCTTTTCTTTCATATATAACCAATAGACCTTCAAAACATTTTCTACGTTAAGGCCACATTGTTCTTTTTACCAGGGTTTCCATGGATCCCATTATTATAATGTATTCAAATATTGGTAGAGTTTTAAAATAAGCATTCTAAAGTATGTGTTCTAAATGACTAACCTTCACATCTAAGAAGTATTATTATGCAGGTGTAGCAAAGTCACTCCTAAGCTTTCATTAGAAAATTGCTTGTCATTTTTGAACACAAGTGATTTGTGGTACATGTTAATGAATAGAACTGAAACTGAGCACTAATATGAAACAAATGCATGTTTCCAGTATAAAGTCAATGCCTAAAAAAAACAATAATCTGGATTGCTTTTTCAATCTCACAGTCTATTGGGTCTATTCACTAAAATTCGACTTTGGAGGTCGACTTTCATTTTGAGTCAAATTCCGCACCAGAGTTTGACTTAGAAAAAAAAACAGGTTTGAATTTTCCCCACTGAAAATAATGGGAGGCAAAATTATCAAATCTATTATTGAGACCAAGTCAATTTCGGTACCCAAGATTGACTTCGTTTTAAAAATAGTCTTGCTCATTTTGCCTACCATTACTTTTAATAGGGAAGATTCGAACCTGGGTTTTTCTCTAAGTCAAACTCTGGTGCTGAATTTGTCTTAGTCTCAAAATGAAAGTCGACCCCCAAAGTCGAAGTTTTGTGCATAGATCCTTATGTGAAATAATAGTTAGTGCATTTTATTTAATCACTAAACATCTTAAGAATAAAAAATACTAAATGTAGAATTCAAAGTGAGAATCCAACAAGAGCTAAACAATAATAAATACAATAAATGACCCAAATAGAGAGAAATAACATGGAACACAGCACACTACCAAAAGCAAGTATGAATATATAAGGGTCTACTCAATAAAGAGAGAACTGCAGGAAGCTGAGATGGGGACTTCAAACTTTAGGTCAAAGTAGTCGAGTTAAAAAAAATCTCCAGTACAGCTGAATGGAAGGATTTTTCCAACTCAACTTCTTTGACCTTAAGTTCGAAATTCCCACTTCCATTTCCTCCAATTCTTGCTTTATTACATAAACCTATTAGGGGGGTTATTCTGAATTACAGGGAATTGCAGCAAATTGATAGAAGAGTTGCAAACGTTGAACTAAATTTGAAATTCCCTTCTCACTTCCCTGTATGAATAAAGCCCATAATGCAGTCTGTAGAAAATATAAAAAAATAAGACATTCCAAAACAAAACGATTTGTTTTACAAACCTTCAGAAAAAAAAAAGATCTTCTGTGGGGAAATATATATACACATGTCCCAAAATAGCTTGTATAAAAGATACAAATGTCTTATTGATGTATATTGACTTTTTCTTTGAGAATGACTTTTACGAAGTGAGAAAATTGTCAGCCTATTTTGTATAAATTAATTTTAATAAAGACAAGGGAAGATCAATACATTCTATGGTCAACAGACTTAACAAATACTATGCATTGTAATAATGACAACAATCAATACATTTTGAAACAATCAATTCTAATGAAAATCTAGAACCTTTAACCCAGGAAAACAACAAGGGAATACAAAGCTGGCATAAAATTATAATATGACATTGTACACAATCTAAAGTCAAATATTTCAGACACGTTCAGTTAATACATAACATTTAAATATACCCATAAGTGCAAGCACTTTAATTAAACACAGCAGAGAAAACAACAACTATATTTTAAATGTGTAGTAATGTAAGATTAGTAAAACTTTAAATACTAACATTAACTGTAGTTATTGTATTTGAAAGAAATAATTGATGTGTTTTTACCCCTTAGTGACGTGTGGTACTTGCAAGCACCAAAATACCACTTCTAGTTCCTGTCCACCGATCACCTTGTCACCTTGTAGCCAGGAACGCAATGGCAAAGACCTGGTCAGGGTCTTAATAGACCCTGTCGGTCCCTGCCAAAAGATTGTGATAACTCCAAACGTGTGACGTCACAAAGGCGTGCCTGAACCTGGAATTCCGGGCACAGCATGATTCACTAAAATATGGGTGGTGCTCACTTTGAGCATCGGCTCCATTTTCCCTGTCAGACTGAGGCCACTCAAAGTGGCCTCATCTGACATATAGGATCCCACAGCAAGTCTCAACAGCAGGATCTGAGCACAGCTTATCGCGGGAGCCGCAATGAGCTGTTAAACGCTAAGACGTGCTATGCCATCCTAGCGTCTTTTAGTACCACTAAAATTAAGACAGCATAGAACATCCTAGCATAACAAAGGGGTTAATATAGTGACAATTATTTCAGTTATCATTCTACCATATATTATAGCTACATAGTATCAGTGACCAATCTCGCTCAAAGAAATCTGACAGGAAGGCTTCTGCCAATACCTGCTTCTGATTATAACCTATGTTGAGATTTCCAAATAAGACTTTTCTGACACCATGAAAATCTTGATGCTGTTTGTGATTACTTCCTTGAAGAAAAAACCTAGTGCTTTTGTGTTTGCCATGATTATTATTCCATTGTTGATATAATAATTATAAAATATGCATGTGTCCTGAAATATTTTTTTTCTGCAATATAGAGGAGCAAAGGGGAAAACAAAGATCAACCAGGAATGCAAATGCAAAATTAACAATTTGTAAAATAGTACACATACTTCTAACAGCCTTCTTGCTGCAGGGAGTGTTAACCTTATTCTGTTCATATGATGCTCAGTCAGGAAGGAGTTAAGAGTTTGAGGCAGTCAGTCTGTCAGCTTGATAATCATTGGGCCAGATTAATCTGCTTGATGCAGTGAATTATTGTGATTTATTCTGTCATCAGCTGTTACTGCACCACTGACATCTTACAATTGTTGTAATATGTGACTTTTGTGGCTTACAGCTTCAGCACTAAGTCTTAAATGTGGCTTGTGCCTATCTATCTATCTATCTATCTATCTATCTATTTGTATGTCTGTCTGTCTGTCTATCTTTCTGTTAACTATCTATCTATATTAAATAAGTATCAAATAGATAAAAACATCACATGTGTATGTAATATTTCATATAGTACCCCTCTGGTGTGTTAGCTTTTACATAAGCGTTTTGATGTTTTGTCCAGAAGGGTAAAGGTGAGACTACAAAATTTGTTATAATTTCTGAGTAATATGGTGAGTTACCACTGGTATCTTAAGTACATGGACTCATTTGATGTGGCAGATTTAGACTAAGCATATTCTGGACACACACCTTGACTTACCCCTCTTTACCCATCTATATCTTACCTAATGCTTGAACCTTATGTCCCTAGCACCCTAGCACTACAGGACTTGGCATAGGAGTGGACCTAATACATTGTGACTGCTATCTTACGCCGTTCCTAACTATTTAGTGCATATTTGAACTGTCTTTATTTTTAACGTAGGCTATGAGTCTCTGTTCTCTACTTGGGAAGTAAAATGTCCACCTAGCTGGATAGTTTGTCTTCTAATAACACAAAATAAATACCCATATAGATTCTGTGTATAGCTACTTAAAGAACAGTTCTTTATCTTCCCTAATTTGGCACCATTTTGGTAGATTAGCATCAAATAAGCAGAAAGGTTCTGTTAAACTGAAATTATTTATGCAACTGTTATTTATATGAATTACTTTTGGAGTCATTTAAAAAATATGCTATAGCTACATATCAAAACCACAACATATATACATGTTATATTCAATTACACATTATACCAGTTGTGTAGTGGAAAAATATATGTTTTTAGCTGCCTCTTGGAGTTATGTGTTTTTCTCTAGTTCTCTTTCTTCTGTTCTTAACAATGAGGAAACTGTGATCCCTTTCACTTCAAGCAATTTCATGGGTCAAGAGGCTGGAATAAAGGTCTATGTAGATGCCTGAAACTAAAATGCTTCTCTATGGTTCACTGATGTGGGAATTTCCCATGAGCAGCCATTCTACACAAATTAGCAGTTGCAGTTCTGTTTGGAAGTGGGCTAAACAGTGTGGCATATAACCAAACTTTATGAATTATGTACGCATTCACATATAAATTCTGGTCAGTCTACTTTAAAAAACATGTATTCAGAGACAAAACAAAAGCAACATACCAATAATGAAACACAATCTAAATAACTAGAATAATAATAACAGCTAAAGAGCAATAACAACTAAATATAAAAAATAAAAAATAGGAACAGCGCTAGTGAAGAAAAACTATTAGTGTCAAAAAGTGCATAAAAATAGACCCATTCTCCAAATATAATAGAAATTAAGCAAATACTAACGGGTTAATGTATATAAATACACACTGTTGGCAGGAAGGAGCACGAGCTGACAATGTAGAGATAGGTATCCCAGAACGTGTGGAGCAGAAAAAAACTCCACCTGAGTAAAGTGATGGCAACTAGTCTTAATACAAAATGCAATGAAAATACCACTGCAAAAAAGACAGGATGATTAAAAAGGAGACAGCGCTAAAGCATAAGACAAAATAATAATGTGGACTCCAGAGACGGATATATGTGATACAATATATAGAGATGTATTGCACAAGGAAAGGTTCTAAAAATATATATACATATATAAAGCAAAAATAATAATCCAAGGGCACTTTATGTGTATATAAGCAGGTGGTCACATGGATAACATACATACAACATAAAATGACAAATAATATACAAAGGAGTAAAAGTACAAATATACAGTAATACAAAAATTCCTTACCCACTGGGTTTGTTTACCTGGCCAGGTATTTGAACAATTAGGTAATGTTTGCACTATAGAAACAGCTACACCCCACGGGACGCGTTTCGTATTCTTCATCAGCTGGTGGATTGCACTACCACCCACCAGCTGAGGAAGGATACGAAATGCATCCTGTGGGGTATAGCTGTTTTTATAGTGCGAACATTACCTAATTGTTCGAATACCTGGCCAGGTGAACAAACCCAGTGGGTAAGGAATTTTTATATTACTGTATATTTGTACTTTTACTCCTTTGTATGTTATTTGTCATTTTATATTGTTTGTATGTTATCCATGTGACCACCTGCTTATATACACATAAGCTGGCCTTGGATTATTATTTTTGCTTTATCTATGTATATATATATTTTAGAACATTTCTTTGTGCAATAAATCTATATATTTTGTATCACATATATCCATCTCTGGAGTCCACATTATTCTTTTGTCTTATGCTTTAGCAGTGTCTCTTTTTTAGTCAATAACAACTAAATCTTTTAAGTAAAAATCATCAGATCTCACCCACACTTCACCATGATAAAACCTAACCCATGTCTGCTCACATGCATAACCAGGAAAGAAGAGAGAGTAGATAGGGGTAGTGTTGGTCTCTTCCTAACTTTTAAAGGTATTGAATTACCTAATTGCCATGTCAAAGGGTAAAGTTTATCCTCCTGTAAGAAAGTTTTACATGAGCTTGGTCACTTGACCAGTTCTCACCATTAGTTTGGTGACAGAATTTCACCACAGTGATATGCATTTTGCAGCAGAAAGATGTACCATAGCATAGTGTTAAGATATTTGTATAATCTGATCTGTGTTTATGTATATCTGTGTACATTTACATAATTACATGTAGATGAGTTCATCATCTACCAAGAGACTGCACACAGATTTCTAGCATTTTCCTAGAATATACTAAAGGTTCATTTGGAACATCCACTTATATGTCAACATACCTCTAATTCTTGCAAATGTCTCCACTTTATTCACATGTATTGTCCAACCAAACACTGGTATTAGAACAAGACAAGTAGTTTCCAGATATGATGCAATTTTAATCTACATTAAGAATGATCACATGGGATCTGTTACAAGATTTTTGTAAAGTTATGACTTTGTAAAGTTTAACTATTCTTTTATAACCTTAACTGTTTCTATATAAACGAAATGCAAACATGTGATGTTGTTTTCATCTCATATAGTTATCTGGACTTAATGGTTGTAAGACCAACATACACGTCCAGCAACATACATGGACCACATCTTCAGAGCTGCTGCTTATTGTATAATTGTGCAGTGTCTGTTTCTGTCAGCTTATGTCTTTACAAAGATTGTAATCAGGATGGAGGCATTATTTTTGCAGTATTGGTTATACATGAACCCAAGCTAAAGTACTTAAATGTAAAAGGATAAAGTAAATAAATAAAAATGGACACAAACAAATAGACACGAGGGTGCCGCATTTGACTTTGTTTCAAAATAAAAGTCGATCTCCAAACTCTAAATATAGTGAATAGACCCATAAGTCAGTATTTACCGTATGCTAGGAAAAAATACCATTACCATAAATTAATTAAAAACATTAGTAGATAGATCCAAACAATAGAAACTCAAGAGGCATAATCTACATTCAACATGTATAAAGGAAAATAAACTATATTTGGTTCCATGCACATACAATTTTTTTTTATTGTGATTAAAAATAAACACAATTTCAAAGATAATGAAACATTTGCAATGTGAACAAAAAAATCTGAGTTTATATTAACATAAAAAATTCATTATTTATTTTACAAGGCAGATAGATAGATAGATAGATAGATAGATAGATAGATAGATAGATGATAGATAGATAGATAGAACGTGATACCATAATGTAATTTTATATGAGAAATTTAAAATAAATTATAAGTCACTTCAAAAAGTTAACATATTTGAAAATATCATACAATTCAATCCCAACTAAATCAGTCAGTTGATGGACAATTAGAACAGACAGATTGATAAATAACACAAGGGGGAAATCTTAAATATCTGTACATTGTTACAATAAAAACACCTGTACATTAAACCGTAAACACAGTAATCCAATAAGAATCACCTTTCAATCAAAATCATGGGAACACCATAATAATATCACGGATCAAAGCAAGTATTGACTGTGCAAGAACAATCACTAGGTTACAATAATATTGTGCTATGAACTGTAACAATGAATATAAAGAAGACATGGTTAAATTGTGTTTTTTGATCCTGTGGTTTAGTGAACATATTGTCCTTTCTGAATATTATTTCCTGCTGGAAAAAAAAGATAATTGATAGACCATAGATTTAATGAAACAGTTTAATTAACCATACAATCCCAAATATTTGATCAGTCAAAGTGGTTTTTGATGATACTGCAAATATATGCAAATTTATAATGATTGAGCCTGTATTACCCACTGAGTCCTTACATGCCCTGTTCCATCATCTCTCAGTATTTTCCAATGTAATCCACTTTCATGTCCCATGTGTATCCCTCTCACAATAACTCATCTATTTCATATTATTCGTTGCATCAAATGCCACCTGTGGCTATGTCAGCATGACTATAATAGTACATTGAGAAGATTATTTCGTTGTGTTCAGTAGTTTCTTCTTGGTTACTCATCCTCACCAACCTTGAGTTTAAATTATATAATCTAAATTAAATTGAATGAGTAAAATGCTGAGCACAATGTGATATCACTGTATTATGTGAGAACAAAGGTACACTTACAATAAATATTCAAGAACCATTCGGTCCATCTAGTCTGCCAAATTTTCTGAATTAGACTGTGTCCTTATCTTATATCTAGGCTAACCTTCTATCTATCCCATGCGTGTTTAAACTACTTCATGTGTTAATCTCTGCCACTTCTGCTGGAAGATTATTCAATGTAGTCTCTACCATCTCAGTAAAGTAATACTTCCTGATATAAATTTGAATCCTGTACCCCTCTAATTTAAGACTATGTCCTCTCATTGTGGTAGTTTCTGTGTTAATTGCCTTGATTCCTTCAACCTTTCCTGATACGTTGTATCCTGCAATCCCTGAATCCAGATCCATATGGAAAGATGGTCTCCAGTACAGCATTCAGTACTCTAATTGAAGTCTCACCAGTGCTCTGTACAATAGCATGAGCACGTTCCTCTTTCTACTGCTAATACCTCTCCCAATACAGCAAAGCATCCTGCTAGAATTTCCTGCTGCTCTATCACATTGTCTACCTACCTTTAAGTCCTCTAAAATAATTACCCCTACATCCTTTTCCTTAGATGTTAAGACTGTGTCAAATATTCTACACTCTGCCCTTGGGTTTTTACACCTAAGATGCATTGCATGTATACACATTAGATGTCAGTTACCACAGTTCTGACCATTTTTCTAGTTTACCGAAAGCATTTGGCTTATCCATCCAGAAACATCAAACCTGCTGCAAATTGTTATATCATTAGCAAAAATACATACCTTACCAACAAGACCTTCTGCAATATCTGAATGTACCTCTCATGGTTAAACACTTTGTTAAAATTATTTTACTAATACAAATATTAAAGAGATGTAGGGTAAACATGGCTGAAATGTCTATATGTTGATGTTTGTTATCATTCTGTTAAAATACATGGGCAATGATAATCTATTTGAATATGCATTCACAGTGCCTTGTAAAACATCACTTTTTAACTTTTAACAAGGCTTTATACATTTAAAAGGAACAATTATTTGTTGTCATATTACACGTGTTCAGTGTTAAATAAAAATATATTTTACAGATGGATAACGAGCAAGTAAACTAAACGAAAAAACAAAACATATGTTCATTTAATTGTTAGTTTTTATTAATGTTTTACAAGTTTAAAATTATATTTGTTGCCACACTTCAAACAATAATTTAATATAATATACAACTACAGCTCATGGTAAATGATATGATAAAAAAACAGATTTATTGTCACTCTTATAATGATAAGATATAATTGATTATATTGCATAATTGGAACAAAAACTCATACATAAAACCTGGTAATCACATATTTGTATTTATCTCATAAACAAGCTTCTCAATGTATGAAATTTGTATTATTATTATTATTTAGAAAAAAAACTTTTTCCCCATGATCACTTATTTTTACAGAGTGGAGCATTGCTGTAAAGGGCAATCAACTGAGAGTATGTAAAGAGGAGAGTAGGTTAAATTGAAGGAGAATGTCTGATTAGTTAAGATTTATTTTTAACTTTCTAGCAATAAAAAGGACATATTTGTATAAAACATTCTAATTATCAAGAAAAATAAAAAGTCAACCTTTTTGTATAAGGGTGAGACATCACCCAATTGGCCAATTAAATATTGTTAATTGTCTGTAAAATTGAGTGTGCATTAAATATTGTCCCATTTCAGAGATCAGAATTCTTCATTAAGCATTATGGTCAGCATTTTTAAGGTAATTTCATGTATTGTTTTTTGTTTTCTTTTAAATTGTATGCATTTCAAATAAATACATAATTACTTTATTTGCAAGTAATGCAAATTTAAAGAACAACAAAGTAAAAAATAAGTGTTCAACCATGTACATGGCTAATTTAAGTATAAACATGTAAATCAATGTCTTATCATGTACACTGGAATATTATGATTTGCCCAGTTCGTGTTTCACTGGGATCCTTTAACATAGCATTTATATTCCTTTCAGAAAGACAAAAAGTGTTATCTCATATTTGGTTGGAATGGCACAATATAGAGATGTTGGGAATTGTGGGAGTTGCAATTCATCTGTCTGTTGGGAAGTTTAAAGAGACACCTCTTTAAAATGGTAGAAATATCTACCATTAGAGATATCTTAATGAATGAACTCCAGTGGCCTTAATACCTTCCACAGGAAATGCTAGCAGAATGTTTGGTTGTATAGGGAGATCTGTTAACAGTAGAAATATGGACATGTTCATGCTGTTGTACAGAGCACTGATGAGATCTCATGTGGAGCATTGTAGTACTGGACCATATCTCCAGATGGATATAAACAGTGTTACATTTTGACATGAGGGATGTCTTTCTTATTACAAATATTTGTGATTAATTAAGAATGATCAATTATTACCACTAGAAATGTGCAAAACTAAAATTTTCGTTTAGTTTTCGTCCATTCATTACTGCATTTGTTTCAGACAAAATTCGTTCATTATTTTTGTTTCGTTTTATTCGTTCGTACGAATCAATTGACCTACACATTCCATAAACCGAAAGTCTATAAACCAAACTTCGTTCAGTTTATAGATTTTTGGCTTATGGAATACATGTAATGCTATTGGCTTTCTATAAACCGAACTAGAGTCCCCATTCATAAGACATTCTTATGAATGGGGCTCTCGTTCGGTTTATAGAAAGGCAATAGTATTACACGTATTCTATAAGCCGAAAGTCTATAAACGGAAGGTCGTTCGGTTTATAGACTTTCAGTTTATAGAATACATGTAATTCTATGTATTCTATAAACCGAAAGTCTATAAACCGAACGACCTTCGGTTTATAGACTTACGGCTTATAGAATACGTTTAATACTATTGGCTTTCTATAAAACGAACAAGGGGGACTCCATTCATAAGAATTTCTTATGAATGGGGCTCTCGTTCAGTTTATAGAAAGGCAATAGTACTACACGTATTCTATAAGCGAAAGTCTATAAACCGAAGGTTGTTCGGTTTATAGACTTTCGGTTTATAGAATACATAGAATTACATGTATTCTATAAACCAAAAGTCTATAAATAGTATTACATGCATTCCATAAACCGAAAGTCGTTCATTATGTCGGTTTATGGAATGTATATGTAATGCTATTGGTATTCTATAAACCGACTCTATTTCGGTTTATAGAATGCCAATAGCATGAATGGACGAATGATTTTCGTTTATTAACAATTCGTTCATTCGTCTTTTGTTAGTTTAGCATTTTCGTTATTTATTTTTCGGACGATTGGACGAAAATGCTATTTTCGGACGAAAATGCATTAGTCTGAAAACGAATGCACATGTCTAATTACCACTAACCATAATGATAACAAGATATTATTCGACCATTATATGCTTTATATATAGCATAATATAATGGATGGGTCGCAAAATGTGTTTATGTTTTAGAGACTTACAACTTACCATGCAGTGGATACACCCAAATACACATCAGTGCAATCTAAATATGTATATCAATATATCCACTGACAGCGTATTAAAATTGGGCAGACTGGATGGACCGAATGGTTCTTATCTGCTGACACATTCTATGTTTCTATGTTTCTATGTATGTGTTAGTTTAGCTGCAATAGCTAATCTTATCCAGGAAAATAATCTATGGATGCATTTACAAACATGCACTGATAGACATTTTCTGTCTTATTAATTAATGCAATCCCTGTTCTAAATTTATCAAATGCTAGGTCTGAACTGACAACTTCCGCTTCACCCAGGATTCAACAGAATATATTAGAAACAATAAAAGGGTATCAAAGAATCCACAGTGTTGGTTACAATGAATTCAATATAAATGTTACTTAAAGCATTCTGGAATACAAAACAATACATTAAAGGTCCTACTCAATAAGGAGAGATATGCAGAGAACTGAGACAGTAATTTCAAACTTAAACGGAATGTCTGGTGCCCAAAAAGCATTTTCCAAGTCTTAATGCTCATTAAAGTACTGAAATAGTGCTTCATTATGCATATTTTATAATTTTCATAACTTAAAAATGGATAAACTTACATTTAAAAGCAGTTTGCGAATCTTAAGGCTTTTGAAGCAATCAGAAACACCCTTTTTTTTTATTGTTTAAACATTACCACATTTACCCATGTTTCACACATCCATGAGGAAATTTCCTACAAGTCAATGGCCCTTCAGGTGTAACCAGTCAGCCCATCTATCCCCCACCCTCTGGCCTCCCACACCTGTTAGGCTGATTTATGTGTGTCAAATACCTCATGGTAGACATAAAAAAAAAAGATATACATTTGACATACATTTGCTGGAATGGTGTCTCGGATAAGACTCATGCTTCTGCCCAGTATGAAAAAGAAAAGAAAATTGGAACCAGACCTCCCTTCCACTATTTTTACCTTTTACGCCAATCTATTCTGCCATGTTTCCCATTTATCCCATTGTTTTGTACAAACACTAAATTGGTATGATATTCCTTCTGCCATCTTTAATTGGTACTTTATCTGATTTTTAACTACTGGCCAGTTAGGGGTTATAGTCGAGTTCCATTTACCAGCTATAGTATGTTTAGCTGCCAATAGAATATGGATAACTAGTTCTCTGATGTTTGCTGGCCATACTGGGTCCGTAATATGGAGTAAAAAAGATTCTGGATTGAGAGGGATATCAACTCCAGTTATTATCTTATTTTTTTGCATCATCTTCCAAAATACTTACAGAGGGGGAGGACCACCAGATGTGTATTAAGCTAATTTTTTGTAGTCCACACCACCAGCAAACCACCGATCTAGTTGGGTACATTTTAGCCAGGCGGCCAGGGTCCAGGTACCATCTATTCATAATTTTAAATTGAGTTTCAATATGGTTAATGCAATGAACAGATTTATTTATCATCCTCCATGAATTCACCAAGTATACTTCAGATATCTTAATATTTAAATCATTTTCCCACTTCACAATACCCGGGATGATAATGTCAGGTTGACTACTCCTATAAATATCCAAACACTTTGTGATTAAATTCTTTGAGCCTTTTTGATCTATTAGACCTTTTAATTGTATTTATTTTATTTGGTCTAATCAAGTGTCTAGAGAGGTAAAACTTTATTCGCAAGTAGGTAAATATTTATATACTACTTGGTAGTCCTGTATCTAATTGCAGCCTTTCAAAGGATTTGATTCCCTCTGGGTCCACCAAATCCCCGATATTAAACAAACCACATCTGTCCCAAACTGATAAGTTCAAATTGGGGATATTTGTAGTTAGGGTCTTAAGGGGCGTAGAGGGGATCACATGGTTGTTTATGTTCAGATTTTTTTTTCCATTTATCTCAGCACTTCATCAGATTTTCCAATACAGAGCTTTATGCCCACCCTCTCCTCGATACTTATTTTTTTCCCAGATAGTTTAAATAATGTTTTGCCCATGTGATTCTATATGTTTTTCCTAAAGAAGCCTTTAAACTGCTGGAGATACTAAATCCCAAGGCCACAGACTTTTTCAGGTTTAGCTTATAGCCCGCCAAGTGGGAATACTGATCAACAACTTACATCAATGTATCCATAGATTTTGCTGGGTTTTTAGTGTCAAAATAATATCATCCTTATAACTGCCTTTGGAACACTTAAAGCCCTCTATTTCTTGGTCCTCATAGATATTGACCGCAAGTGGTTCGATGTATAATAGATATAATAGTGGTGATAGTGGACAGCCCTGTCTCACCCCATTGCTAATATTAAACCAAAAGGAACTGGATCCACTACCATATACTCCTGATGTAGGGCCTTTATATAATAATAAAATGCTATCTAGAATCCTGCCATTTAGCCCATATGCCCTCAAAGCCTCTGTCATGAACTCCCCGCTGACCCTGCCAAAGGCCTTTTCGGCATATAAAGACAGGGTCAGCAGGGGAGTTCTATGAACCTTTGCTGATTCTAATATATCAACCAATCTTCTTATATTGTTAGCAGAGGCTCTCCCTGCCACAAACCTGACTTGATCCTGATGAATCACCCTGGGTATTATGATTTTAATTCTATCCGCTAAGATGGAGGAGTATAATTTAATATATATACGTTCAGAAATGTGATTGGTCGGTAATTTTGTACCTGTTCAGAATCTTTGTCCTGTTTCATTATGGGGACGATATGGGCCTGGGTTAATTCTTGTGGAATTGTACCTATTTATATAAAACTATTAAAGGCTTGGGAAAGATCCTTGAACAAATTGTTCTTCAGCAATTTATAAAACATGCTGTTGAACCTGTCTGGGCCCAGGGCTTTGTTGGTCTTCAATTTATCCATAGCAATCGCTACCTACTCCTCAGTTATCGGCTTATTTAATGTAGATAGTTGGTCTTTTGTGATCTGTGATAGGTGCAGTTGTCTAAGGTAACTCTGCATAGAGCTAAGTGAGGATTCCACAGGAAGATTATATAATGATTTGTAAAAATTCCTAAAAAGTTCTCCTATCTTGAATTTTAGAAATAGTCCTATTGTCCTTTTCTTGTTTTAATCTACTAGACATACCCTTGTACACCTTGTTGCCGAGGTAATACCAATTCTTTTTAGCCTTTCTCGGTCTTTGTTGGCCTCTTGAATAAGAATCTAATTTATCGAAGATTCTATTTTGGTCATTTGATCAGTAGTGGCTGCAGTGGCACTTTCCTTTTTCTGTTTCAACTGAGTATTTAATTCAATATATAATTCTGCTAGCGAAGCCAGCCTATTTTTCTTCTCTGCTGCACCTATTTTTATGAAATAGTCCCTAAATACAGACTTATTGGCACACCATGTAATTGTGCCATTTATCTCAGTTTTCTTTCAAATATAAATCTGTCATTTTACTGATATAATCCAGTGTTTTTTTCTGGTTTAGGAGTTGATCATTCAGTTTCCAACCTGCTCTATAGTTGTCCAGATAGTCTTTTAGTTCCATCATTATAAAGTTATGATCTGACCAAGTGGTATTGATGATATTCATTTTTTTCAGTATTTGCAAACCCAATCTTACCCAGAATCAAGTCTATCCAAGAAAAGGTCTTGTGGGATTTGGAAGAACAGGAAAAATCCCGTTCCTTACGATGAAAAATTCTCCATAGGTCTACCAATTCATTTTTTTAAAAATAGATCTCTCAACCTCCTAAAATTCCTGTTCTTAATTTTACCCAGTGTATCTATCGTAATCACCACGTGGTCTGGTGGGCAGTTAAAGTCACCCAGAATAACCCAAACACTTTGACCTATTTTCTACAATTTTCCAAGCACCTTCTGAAGGGACTGGTTGGGTGAATGTAGATTTACAATTGTACAGACTTTATTATTAATTTCACAAATGACCACTTGATATCTAGCTTCTTCATTCAGTTCTACATGGATGATCGTCAAAGCGAGAAATTTGGAGAACATGATAGCAACCCCTATTTTTTTCCCCTTTAGTGAGCCATGTATTATCAATGGGAACTCTTTGCTTTTAAGCTTGGCCCCCTTCTTCTCCTCCAATGGGTTTCTTGAATTCCACAGATTTGTATTCTCTCCTTTCTCAGGAAATCTAAGAAAATATATATTTTTTGTGGGGAGTTAAGTTCACGTACATTAATTGAGGCAAACCTGATCCCATTGACCCTTCCACCTGTTTAAATTTTAGTCCCCTCCTGCCCTGTCTAGAAAATATAAAACATCCAGCACTTCATACAGAAAAACATAGAGACTCACCCCACCTACATGTCCCCATCATGCTGGTGCCCCTGCTGAGACAAGTCCGAATAGGCACCCTATTTGGTCAGGAAGAAAATGAAAAGAAAAAAGCAAGGGAGAAAAAAAAACCACTGGGAGGGGCACAGCGTCCTCCTTTGTTCTATATGTTACCCCTAACTACCAGCTCAACGGGTCCAGTTACTTCCTATTCAGTTGAGTCTTGATGTTACCCCTTTTTAACTACTAGTTTGGCAGCTCATCATTCCATGCTCATATATTGTCCAACCCGTACCTTTTTAAGATTCTACCAAGATGTATGAGGTAGGTATTACTTTTTAACTGTTACCCATTCTCCCCTTTTGGGAGTCTAGGTGTATTTTCTCTCTCTTACCACTAGTGTAATTCATAGTGCCTTATCCTATCTCTGTGCATCACTCAATTTTGTCCCTTTTTGTGACTATGTCTTCTGCCAAGCAATAAAGCTCTTATAATAGTCAATATGTGCTACCTTCTACTTGTACCGGTTATTAAAAAGATACCGGTACCGGTATGCCCCTTATTCGCAAATTACATCTCCTAGATCTGTCCTCTATATCAGCTAGTTTAGCCTCCAGTTTGGCAATCTTTTCTTCCTGTAGTTGTTCTTGGACAATTATCTGATCAATGTTGTCCTCTAGATGTTTTAAACAATCTCCCAGATTATTAGTTTCAGCTCTTATATCTTTCCGCAGAGTTGCTGTGCTGTTGTTCAGCTCTTCTTTGATTTTATGAAATTGAGATTTTACGGCTCCTTGGAGCCATTCTGGAGGGGCACTCTGGTATTCTGACCAGGAGATCTCTGGGTCTGCCCTGGTCAGGTCGTTTTCTTTCAAAGCATCTATATTTGCAGCTGTGTCTTTCAAGGCTTTTGTTCTTGCCTCCTTTCTGCTTAAAGGAAGAAGAATATTGACAGCCTTTTCTACGCTTTATCCTTCTTCTTCTTCTTCTCTTTTTCCTTTTTTAGAGTCTTTTCTTTAAGTTCAAGTTAAGGCAATTAATACTCAATATCAAACACTTATGAATGTCAAGCACATAAGATGTGCAAGCTGTGTATAGAAGAAACAGTATGTCTGGAATAACAGGATCCTACAGCAAGATTACTTACTTGCAGTGAAGATGTTCACAAAGAATGAAATCACCATGAGATCTTGCTATAGGAGCCTGTTGTTCTGGACAAAATTTTTTATGTATGCACAGCTTGCACATCTTATGTGCTGGATGTCACTACGTGTTTGGTATTGAATGTTAATTGCTTTTACCCAGTGATACTGTGCCATGGTCCTTTTCTTGTCTGCCTTGCAGTTGGTGATCATGCTAATATATTAATTTATCCTTTTTTCTTTTTTTTTACACTCAGACTCTGCAACACATACTACAATTATACAGATGTTCCCATTGCTTTCGTGTGTTATCAGATCATCCTTGTGCTTTTCTTTTGCCTTCTTTCATTTCCTCTTTTACTTTTCTATTCTTTTTTTCCAACTTTCTATTGTTATTTATGTTTTGTGTTTTATATTGAAAAAGAAAATTAGTGCATAGACACATATAGATATATTACAAAGTTGGGAGACGTATCGAGACCTATTCCCTGCCTTTCTCTTTCTTTAATAGACTACATACTCTATATAGTTAAATCATGTGTATTTTATATGATGTTCCTCATTTGTCGTCTTCATTTCACTTTTTTCCTCTCATTTTAAATTTTTGTAAGAGCATGTCAAATGATAGCCCATACAACAACTATGTCACAGTTCTCAAAAAATGTGGTATTCCTAATAGTCTATGCAGGGCCCAACTTCAGAATATCATTCATACTTACATACACACAACATTCAATCTTTCAATATTCTTCCTGTCTTTGTGAACCTTTAAAAAAAATGGGGGTAAGAGGACCAGGGGGGGAGAGAAGGGGAGTCTCTCATCTATTTATTCATTTATTTATTTATTTAGCCAAGGGGTGAGTTCTATTGTCATATATTGAAATTGATATAAATTCCGGTTTTAAAGGCACAGCGCCTTTAAAACTCGGGCATTACAAAAAGAGCATAGGAAGCTAATTTAATCGCAAGTCGAGGCAATCAGAAACACAAAAAAAAATGCACGATCTTGGTCACTGTGTGACAAATATGGCGCTGCCCTTCTAAGGGCAAGAGCACAGGAGGCAGAAAGTAGCTGCTTCCTGTGCTCTCTGGCTGTCACACAATTGCCTTATCACAGAGACAATCTGTGACTGCCAGACAGACTGACAAGCAGGGAGGATGCTCTGATGATTATTAAACTTTATTGTTCCGCGTGGCTGGAGGGAAGCTCACAACGCTTCCCTCACAGCCACGCACCTTCAAAGCACCGGGAGACTGAGCAGGAACAAGTTAAGTACTGGGGTCTGGGGAAGGGGGGGAGGAGGGTGGCATACTAAGGGGCAATATCCTGGCATATTACATGGAATATTGGGGGCAATATCCTG
The DNA here is from genome assembly GCA_036172795.1 of Pelodytes ibericus. Lineage (NCBI taxonomy): Eukaryota > Metazoa > Chordata > Amphibia > Anura > Pelodytidae > Pelodytes > Pelodytes ibericus. The sequence goes on along the minus strand of CM069861.1, from coordinate 121,405,097 downwards.
GCATATTGGGGGAATTATCCTGGCATATTAAAATGGCATATTGGGGGCAATATCCTAGCATATTGGGGGCAATATCATGGCATATTAAATGGCATATTGGGGGCAATATCCTGGCATATTAAAATGGTATATTGGGGGCAATATCCTGGCATATTAAAATGGCATGTTGGGGGCAATATCCTGGCATATTAAATGGCATATTGGGCTTCAAAGTTCTTTATTTGAAATTTAAGGTTTTTTTCCTGAAATTTCCTTTTTAAAATGAGGTGCGTGTTATACGCCGGCACGTGTTATACGCCGATAAATACGGTATATAGTTTTTTTTATACACAACCGCTAGGGGGTTACGTGTAAAGTAAAACTATTTTTGATTTTTTTTTTTCAGCTGTCTGAGCGCATAGCGATCAGTAACAGCGAATTAGTTTCAAAAGTGGTTTGGTGATTGCTCAAATAAGCATCACCATTTGCCCTGGTCAAATCAAAATTGGTCAGATCAGTATTCACAAATATTGATCTGCCTTCCTCTCCTCACTTACATTTTTGTGACGGAAAGAGACAGTATTAGTGATATAAAATAACATTTTATAAAATTGTCAGGTTTTATCAAAGCCATACACTGTGTGTTAACCCCTTCCCTGCCATTCATCACTGTATTAGCAGTCATCTTGCACAGCAACAGTATGTTTTGCTGTCTGCACTTTTTTATGGATTAATTTGTACTGTAATGTATTACATTACTAGATAGGCTCTTATAAGAGCTATGAACCCCTTCTTTGCTGTAGATCACTGCTTAGGCACTGATTCTGAGGCCGCAGACTCAGGGTTCGATTTGACCCTGGTCAGCTTTCTGATACATCATCTAGTGATGTATCGATGGCTGCTGAGCCCTTGCCACAAGGAGTGATGGGAGTCTACGTTTAAAAAATATATGGTTTGGTGGGGGTAAATTACATTGACTGGCTTCAAAGATATATCCCATATAGGACACAGGCGCAGGTTGACTACATATCAAAAATCCAAGTTGGAATTTTGAGATGCGCACCTCACAAATGTTGCCTTCTAGCCAAAAAACAAACCAAAAAACCTGTGCATGGGTGGTATCCCTGTACTCGGGAGATGTTGCTGAACACATATTGGGTTGTTGTTTGGCAGTGACATATACCAGAATCTGTGAATTCATGCCTGAAGTACAATGCATGTGGAAATAAAACTCTAAAAAAATTACTACCACAAACTTTTACAAAGGCTGATGGTAGAATTAGTACATAATTGGGACATGGGCGCAGGTTTTCTGCATGTCAGAATTCCAAGTTGGAAAACCAAAAAGCGCACCTCTCAAATGTAGCCTTTTAACCCCAAAATAACCTAACCAACCTATACATGGGTGGTATCCCTATACTCAGGAGATCTTGCTGAACACATATTGAGGTGTTGTTTGGTACTGACATATAACAGGTTCTTCGAATTCATGCCCAAAGTACAATGTATGTGCAAAAAGTTACTACCCAAAACATTGACATAGGCTGGTGGTAGAATTAGTGCATGTAAACTGTTAAAATACTACCATTTGAAATACCCTAGGGTGTCTAGTTTTCAAAAATATATGGCTCTGTGGGGTAGAAAACACTTTCTGGCTTAAAAAATGTCACAAATGGGACATGGGCGCAGGTTTTCTGCATGTCAGAATTCCAAGTTGAAAAACCAAAATGCTCACCCCCTAAATGTGGCCTTTTAGCCCCAAAACAAACCAACAAACCTATGCATGGGTGGTATCCCTGTACTTAGGAGATGTTGCTGAACACATATTGAGGTGTTATTTGGAAATACCCCTTCATAAGGTAATGTTTACCTAAATTGCAATCTATGCGAAAGACTAAAAAAAAAGATTTCTGCAAACTTTGGCAAAGATTGGTGGTAAAATGGCTACATAAAAAAAGGGGCAAAATGCCCCAAGTTAAATGCCGTGAATGGTCTAGTTTTCAAAAATATGTACATGTTGGGGGTCATTCATGGATTTAGTACAGATATCAGTGTTACAATGTGGCTATCGCTAATTTTGAAAATAAAAAGCATTTTAAAATAGATTTGCACTTCTTATAGTTCTGGCCCTGTAATATTAATAAAAAAGCACAAAAACATGGGCTATTTCTGAACTCAGGACGTATATTATAAACTATTTAGCAGTGTTTTTTGTTGTCTCTTGTACAAAAGTATTCGATTTTTCAAATAAAAGTCATAAAAAAAATTCTCATTTTTTGCCATATTTTATTATTTTTTTACATCAAATTATATGCTATTATCAAAATAATGGTATCACAATAAAGCCCTTCTTATGATGATAAAAACGATATATAGTTTGTGGGGGTACACTAAATGAGACAGAAATAAATTACAGCAAAACACAAACACCTCAGAAATGTTAAAACAGCCCATGTCACCAAGCGTTGGACATGCCAAAAAAGTCATGTCACTAAGGGGTTAATAAATGTTTTCTAATTATTTTTTATATATATATATGTATATAACAGTAGCAGAGATTTGGTTTTCCTGTATAAAATTGAGGGAATGCCGAATTTCTATAAACTGAGAAAGTTGCAATTAGATTTATAGAATATAATTTACCTAATACACTGGTTAGTAGGCAACTTCCAAACATGAGTTGGAAACAAAATTGACTTTTAATTCGACTTTATTTGTTGTTCTCCCAATGTAGTACATACATGAAGATATGAGCCTTACACTTAGGCTTTCACAAAGATAAGCTATACAATGAGTCCTGTACTGCTAATGGTATTGTATAAGATCTTATATTGTTCTAGAGCATTTTTATTTCATGGAGTGTTATATCTTTTTTAAGAGTAAATAATGGGTAGCATACAAATATTCCCTCTACAGTAAGACAGACAGACTTACATGCTGCCATTGCTATAACTGTCAATTAGTACTACAATTCATTCTATCATTTACATTTGAAAAAGTATATGGACTCACACAGAAGAGGAGGACAGATGATTGAACCAAAACCCTGCCCTTCTTCTTAGTCTGTTCTAAAAGAAATTACATTTATTGTATGTACAGTCAAAAGATAAGTAAAGTACACCCTCTTTGAATTCTATGGTTTATCAGAACATAATAACAATCATCTGTTCCTTAGCAGGTCTTAAAATTAGGTGAATACAATCTCAGATGACCAAGAACACATGACATATTAGACCGTGTCATGATTTATTTAACAAGAATTAAGCCAAAATAGAGAAGCCATGTGTGAAAAACTAAGTACAACATAAGATTGAATAGCTTGTAGAACCACCTACTTGAAGTAATTGTTTTCAGTATGACTTTATCAGTCTCTCACATCGCTGTGGAGGAATTTTTGACCCACTCCTCTTTACGACATTGCTTCAGTTCATTGTGGTTTGCTGGCATTTCTTTATGCACAGCTCTCTTAAGGTTCAACCATAGCATTTCAATCGGGGTGAGGACTGGACTTTGACTGGACCAATGCAACATCTTAATATATTTTCTTTTTCAGCCATTCTGTTATAGATTTGCTGGTGTGCTTGCGATCATTGTCTTTTTGTGTGACCCAATTTTTTCCATGCTTTAGCTGTTGAACAGATGGCATCACATTTGGCTCTAGAATACTGTTATACAGATGAGTTCAATGAATGCAAGATTCCCAGGTCCTATGGACCTTGGTATGGTATGATGCGCTTGTGCTGATATGCTGTGGCCAAACATCTTTACTTTGGTCTCATCTGTCAACAGGACATTGTTCCAGAAGTCATGTGATTTATTCAGATGCACATTGGCAAGCCTAAGCTGTGCTGCCATGTTTTATAGAGAGGCGAGGCTTTCTCCTGGCAACCCATTCACTCATTTTAAGCGAAAAACAATGCAGATACATGTATACATATACAAACAATATCAATACAGGGTATATATAAAAGGTTTTTAACTATTAACAAATATATTATTTTTATGGAAGCAGTGAGGCAGTCTTTTTTCAGGGATTTAAGGCTAGTGGAGGACATTAGGATTTCTGCAAGGTTATTCCACATGTGAGAAACTATGTAATTGAAATAAAATGAAACACACACTGTGTGAAAATAAGAAGGACAAAGGAGGAACAGAAGATGGGGTAGAGGAAAGAAGAACTCGGAGTAGAAGTAGAAGAGAGCAGTGGCTAAAGAGTACATCTTTTCCAGGCTTTCAGGAAATAAATACTCAGGTTTAGTGAGGAATCAGTAAGTTCAGTGAGTCAATGTTCACATATTTTCATTAGAAGCTCAGTACTATCCTATAATATTGCAGTCATTTCTCCATGGTGAATGTGTGTCAAATGTCATTTTAAATCTGTGGAATAGTGGGGGGATCACCTTACCAATGTTTGGCAATAGCTCTGGTTGAGGCTAAGCAAGTCCTGTGTATGAGTGCCTGATTGTGTTTGGTTGGTTGTGGGAACTTACTATTAATATGGAGGAGTGCCACCTTAGGGTCAAGAAAAATTTGTACTTGGAGATAGTATCTCAGAGATCGTTGTCCAAATTGGGGTGATGCATAGACAGGCCCACAAGGCATGCATTTTGTTTCCCATTGTACTCTGGGTTGTACACAAGTGGTGTCATAGGGGAAATTGGGGCAGTGAGTTTGTTCTTGTGCTTTGCATATTACCATAATAGGAGGGAGTGTCTGGTTGTTGTAAGGGTCAGAGTAGATTCTTTGGATTGGATCCATGGGAGATAATGAAAGGAGGGCATCTGGCACTGCAGTTAAAATTGAGCCACAATAATTTTTTTAAGGCTGGGGGGGACAACCTTTTTAAAAATAGTTCATGTTTCCCAGTTCCAACATATGATAACTTTGGCTTAATGGTGAAAATTATTGTGTCATCAGCACATTAGTTGCATAGGAATGAATATTTGTGGCAGACATGTGATCAGTAAAGGAAGTGAAGGTAGCATATGCAACAGACAAGTATTGAGTTCTGTCAGATATCAGTTTAGCAGCTGATCATCTATACCAGATTATTTGTCATGTCCACCTGAATCAAAGGCTTTTACAAAGTATAGGAAGACAGCTCCCCTCATTCCAAACCACATTAAATTTACACCATGTATAGGAATAGTCCTGCATCAAATCAGAAAGAGAGAGAGAAAGAAAGAGAGAGAAATGGATAAAGAGAAAAAAATGAAAATTTTTTTACCAAGCAATTAATAAACTAAGAATCCATTTTAAAAATCATCCAAATTCCAATAATGTTATTACCAATGATGCAAACGATCTCAGTTTACTGTAATATGGAGTTTATTTAACTTGATAAGTGACTGCCTGACACTTTTGTTTTTCTTGCTGAATATCCCACATGATTCATTAGGAGGGTTTTTCTGCAGTTAATGTTCTCTTAATTCACTATCCCCAAAAGAATATGGGATGCTTAAACATGTCACGTCAGTTCTACACCTGTTCAATCCAATGAATTAAGATAGAAGTACATAACAGGAAAACATATATAAATCCCCCACTATTATTATCAGCATGAATGTATCACAAAGTTGTCACCTGCTTTTATTTAAAGGAAGGCAGATTTGAATTAAAATCAAAGGTTCACAATTTCAAAGCTTTGATTCAAGGACAACATTCTCTTGAATACAAACAGCTTCATTAGCACCCTAAACATTTTTCAAAGAAAAGCCATTTGCTTGCAAAGTTCAGGATATCAATTTTCCAAATATCTATAGAAACAGTACTTCATTTACTCACTAATCTAAATATGGCTGCAGGATTACATAAACACACCCTAGTCACTCTCGCCAAAAATATGAGCTGAACCAGCAGAAATGGCTGAATGACAAGGGAATCTGCCATTAAGCCATTTGCTAAAGGACATTCATTTATTTTAGCTGAGTCACAACCCCACAACCAGCTATATTTGGGTATACTAAAAAATTAAAAGCTTTGCATCAGCAGTTTCCTTTTTTGTCAGCTCTCATAATGATTCAGTAGATAGCTCTACTGAGCAGTTCATGGGAGCATTTTGTTTGACTGACATTCATACATTTAGTCAATTTTCTGATTGGCTCCATTTAGTTTGCCATTTTTCATATTCACCATTATGGTGGATTCTAGTCGACCGACCATCTGGGAATCATGGAACCTGCAAGATGTTGATATAGTTCAACAAGGATACTGGCTCATTTCAACATCAATTTTTTTCCGTGTAGCTTTGTTTTTGTGCTCTCACTTATGTATGCTATATAAATTCTAAAATATTGCATTTATATTTATAAGTTCTAAATATGTATGCAATATAATAATCATTGCACCGTAGGAAATATTTGCTTAAGAATATTTCAAATGACTGTGGAACTATACAGAATTGTTTTTCCGACACCACTAAAGTGTTTTGTTGGTTTGGTCAGCAATGTTATTTGTGGGAAAATAGCTTCTACACACTATGAAAATGTCACACATTTATGATCAAGAGATGATCAACATATGAACAAAATATTAAATAAGAAAAATACAATAACATTTTAAAATGTCTTGTTGCTATGACTACACAGGAAGTCATAGATAGTCTAGTGTTCTAATTTCAGACAAATCATGTATGTTTTTATTGAAAGCATTTTCCAAGTAAAGTTGCAATGGAAAAAGGAATACAAAAAAAGAAAAATGCAAGTAAGCATGGAGGCAGTATATAAACAGACATTTTACATCTTGGTTATAGCAAACAGGTTCAGGGTAGAAAAAAGACATGCCATTTTGTGCAAGGACATAGAAAAAAAAATTGTTCAAATACAACCAGGTCAGTATTTGCATATGAATGAGAAAAAGAATAAAAAATAAAAAAAAATTAGATAAGGGGGCATGGTGAGATGATATTGGATTGGGTAGTGTTACTGTGGAGGTATATGCTGATTTATTCTAAAAGTAGGTAAAATGATTCAAACTCTAGAAATAACAGCCAGAAATAATCAGTGTACTGAGCAAATCTATCCACCATAGAAAAATGATGCTGCTCCATAAAGCTTCCACATTGTCCAACCAATATTTGATCAGTAGAGCATCGATGGACCTCGAATGTAGGCAGATAAAGTTTTTAGTTGACATCAGTAAATTAATGATAATGATTTTGTACAACCCATGATTTCAAGCTTGGGTATGAGGGGCTAGTGAGGTTTATTATGCATGGATTTTCCCACGCATGGGATGATGTGATATTCCTATCAAATATACAAAGGGGTCGAGATCTGAGAAACATCTTCAGTAGCATCTATCACTCTATGGAATTAAGTTTTTTTTTAATTACAGAAGGGGTTATAGACAATAACTGCTTGTACACAAAATGTTAGTTATACTGTACAATGTATATCCAGTATGTTGTTTCACAAAGTTATAAGTGATAAGTGAGGTGTCACTTGAGCATCTTCTTCCACTGTTTATTCTTAAGAGTGGTATCCAGGGACATTTCAGGCAAAATGTTTAGCATGATTAGGAAATTATATATAATGTATATGTTAAATGGTTAGGAAAGCCCCCTGGGAGAAAATTATTTTGAAAGAGGTCAGTCTCTAAAAACATTTTGACATGGGGGGATGGAGGATATGTAATGTTTGAGGTGGTGGTAGAAGAAGCTGTACAAAAAATAGCATCATAAAAATAACATTAAACATTTATTGGGGTACCTCGTCATGTAGTACCATCATGTGGTGCATGGGTTAGATTTAGAAGATGCGCTCAACCTGTGGCGTAAGTCATGACTGAATCTCATTTATCAGATACTTTAACATATTCCTGTGTTTCATAAATAGTCTCTCTGCATTTTCATAGCAAATGTCATAATTCCTCCAAAGAAATTAACTTAATACATAGTATAAAAGAGTCAAGGATAATTGACCATATATTAATACTTTCTATTTTCTGGTTCAGAACAGAATGTGCAAGATGATAATGAATACTGAACCAAACTGCCAGAAAAGTGTTAGCATGGATATTAATTTCCAGTCCTTAAATTCTGCACATTAACAAAAATGCATTCAGGGTTAATTTATGTGTTCCTGTGCACTAGGACACAATGATGCATGCATATGCCCCATCACTATGTTATCCATTAAAACTTTTACCGATTAGGAACTGAGGAGAGAAGCCGGACCGAATGGTTCTTATCTGCCGATACATTCTCTGTTTCTATGTTTCTATAAGCAGTGTGGCAGTGTTTGCAAAAATATAGCTTTAATTATCAAAATAAGTACAAGTCATATCAGAAGAAAACTGATTAATATAGATAATATAGTAATGGAACATTTTGTGGCAAGTTAAATACAAATTATTGTCATCAGTAACAATGGGAACCTCTAAACAGTAAGAGCTGGGATGAATAAGAGGGAAGTATGAAAAATGAGATGCAGTGAAGACATGTGGTAAACTAGTGGTTGGGGAGGGTGGCAGGAGACACGTAGCCCTTAAAAGAGAGGGCTTGAAGAATACATCATTTAAATGAGATCAATACAAGAGAACCAAGATGCACAGGGTTGGAAAACAAAAGGAACTGAAGTGGAGAGATGCAAAAAGGATGGGCTGAGATAGAGAGGGTTGCATGTCATAGTGATCTGAGATAAGACTAGTGGTGAATTGATAAACGTTATGTAGTGATTAAACTAGGCTGAACTGGAAGGAATTAAACTTTTGAAAAGAATGAAATTAGTACTTGATACAATAGAGTAAGATGGTATGCAGGCTCTTACATTTATACTAAGTGGCGAAATATTGCTGGTATTAATGCTTATGATGAGGAAGAAATTATTGAGACAGTTTGTTTGTTTAAAACATAAAATTAAGCAATGCCTACTATTTATAATTACAAATCTTGCATGTATTAATACAATGTTGATAATTAACAAAAAAATGATTGTATAAATACAGCTGTCACATACTTCATAAAGGTAAGAAATTGTTCTTCTCAGTTCACAACAAGTGACCAGAAGCACAAGTAGTTTATTTAAGAGGCAAGATACTCTTTCCTAAAGGGGACATGTCAACATGTTCACTGGCCTTACATTCTATTTTTCTGTACTTATCTCTGCATGATCAGCAACTGACACTGTGTTGCATGACATTTGTGATTACAAAATTTAGGATATGGTGCTGAGCCATTCAGCTGACAGCAGGACTAAATAATACATGTTCTGAAATTGTTGGCTGCCATGTGAAACAACGGGTCTAGAGCTGATAAGAATATTTCTGCTGTGGATAAAATTGGTGATATGTGGAAGTACAATAATTATAACGGCAACATGCATTTATGTGCATGTATCTTAATACTCAACCTGAGACACTCATCATATGTATTTGTCTTTACATCCAGCTCCTTACTTATTCCAAATATAACATCCATAAAGCCCTAACATTCATATATATATATAACTGCATCAAAATCAAATAGAAACATAGAAACATAGAAACATAGAATGTGTCGGCAGATAAGAACCATTCGGTCCATCTAGTCTGCCCAATTATTTTTTTTTGAGTACTTTTATTAGTCCCCCGTTCCCGGTCTTATAGCTAGGATGGCCTTGTGTCTATCCCACGCATGCTTAAAATCCTTGACTGTGTTTACCTCTACCACTTCTGCTGGCAGGCTATTCCATACATCCACTACCCTCTCAGTAAAGTAATACTTCCTGATATTACTTTTAAATCGTTGCCCCTCTAATTTAAGACTATGTCCTCTAGTTGTAGTAGTTTTTCTTCTTTTAAATATACTCTCTTCCTTTACTGTGTTGATTCCCTTTATGTATTTAAATGTTTCTATCATATCCCCCCTGTTACGTCTTTCCTCCAAGCTATACATGTTAAGATGCTTTAACCTTTCCTGGTAAGTTTTATCCTTCAACCCATGAACCAGTTTAGTAGCCCTTCTCTGAACTCTCTCCAAAGTATCAATATCCTTCTGGAGATACGGTCTCCAGTACTGCGTACAATACTCCAAGTGAGGTCTCACCAGTGCTCTGTACAATGGCATGAGCACTTCCCTCTTCCTACTGCTAATACCTCTCCCTATGCAACCAAGCATTCTGCTAGCATTTCCTGCTGCTCTATTGCATTGCCTACCTACCTTCAAGTCCTCTGAAATTATTACTCCTAAATCCCTTTCCTCAGATGTTGAGGTTAGGACTGTACCAAATAGTCTATATTCTGCTTTTGGGTTTTTATGCCCAAGGTGCATAATCTTGCACTTGTCCACATTAAATGTCAGTTGCCACTGCTCTGACCATTTTTCTAGTTTAGCTAAATCATTTGCCATTTGGCTTATCCCTCCATGAATATCAACCCTGCTGCAAATCTTTGTATCATCAGCAAAAAGACATACTTTGCCAACAAGACCTTCTGCAATATCGCTAATAAAAATATTAAAGACAATGGGTCCAAGAACAGATCCCTGAGGTACCCCACTAGTAACAAGACCTTGCATCGAATATACCCCATTGACTACAACCCTCTGTTGCCTGTCACTCAGCCATTGTCTAATCCATTCAACAATATTGAAATCCAAACTCAAAGATTTCAGTTTATTGATAAGCCTTCTATGTGCGACAGTGTCAAAAGCCTTACTGAAATCTAGGTAAGCAATGTCTACTGCACCACCCTGATCTATTATTTTAGTTACCCAATCAAAAAAATCAATAAGATTAGTTTGGCATGATCTCCCTGAAGTAAACCCATGCTGTCTCTGATCTTGAAATCCAAGCGACTTTAGATGTTCAACAATCCTATTCTTTAACAAGGTTTCCATTATTTTCCCCACTACTGAAGTAAGACTTACTGGTCTATAGTTGCCCGCCTCCTCCCTACTACCTTTCTTGTGAATGGGCACAACATTAGCTAATTTCCAACCTTCTGGAACTACTCCCGTTAACAATGATTGGTTAAATAAATAGTATTGATGTATATAAATCCATCTCCACGATGATGCAAGTGGTTATTTGGAGTGTGGAATGTTTTCTGTTATGTATCTTATAATTAGAATCTGAATGAACGGGTACAGTGACTTATAGGTTAAACAAAAGTTTGCATTTAGGTAGAACTTGGGTGTCCATGTCCATGGAGATCAACAAAAGTGTTCATAAAAGAACATCAGTATCTGTGGAAAGATCATTGAAAGTCCAGTAAATGTCCATCAGGAATAATGTTAGTGTCTACCCCTGCATGTCTATAGTGTTATTAAATCTTCTACTGGCCAGATTAAAGATGCATCTTTATGACTGGAAAACGTGTTTATTAGATCAATAAAATTAATTGTTGACATAATTGTGTCACTGATGCTCTTCCCTGCAGGGTTGCTAAATATACTGGCAGTAGAATGACTATATACAGTAACTTCAAATTTGGGATATCTGTAAAAAAAATAATTAAGAAATATGTGTTTCTTGGAGTTACGATATAGGTACAAGGTAGGCATTTGTTTCATTACTATAATATTGCATATTATTCACTAATATAGGTTTTGGGCTTCTTCATTAACTTGAGTAAAAAATATTGTTACCATACTTTCAGTAAAAATTATTTTCAGTAGTTGGTAGATATTTAAAAGTGAAAAAGTGATAGGCGCTATAAAATATAAATTACCAGATAATAGTGAACCAATGCAGCAAAAACACTAGTGTTGTTCCTCCAAACAAACACAGCAAAACAGGGAAATACAAAATAATAAAGTGTTGTGCAAGGAAATATGAATAAATAGAACAATACTTATCTTGAGACAAAGTGTAATCAGCAAAAATATATGTAAAAAAACACAAAAATTAAAAATATAATGTGTAGTATAGTAAACAGGAGACCAGGTAGAATAATATCCCACAATGAGACCTTACTCACACATCAGTGAGCCCACAAACCAGCTCTGAGTGGTTAAAGCGAAGAGGACTCTAGGTCCTATCATCCACAGAGAAGTGTAGACAGACTGTGGTGGAGATGGTGGTCAGGATGTCTTAAATCAAATACTCGCCAAGAGATTCAATCGGTCATGTAGATCAGGGAAACCGAGAAATATAAAGAATACCCAGATATAGTACAATATAGCAAAAGTATTTAATATCCCTCCTTTTAAAGCTTACATAAAAACAGATAAAAGCAGCAAAAAAATCACCAGTCCTTCCATGGATATGTATTGGAAACTGTCCAAATTCAAATCGGAAGTCTGGAAGAAGCCCTGATTGGGCGAAATGCGTCGTGGTTGTTGTGAAGTCTTACGAGACCCAAAGTCGGCTTCTGCAAGTTGTTTCACTGCACGTTTTCGTCCGAGGACTTCCGATTTGAATTTGGACAGTTTCCAATACATATCCATGGAAGGACTGGTGATTTTTTTGCTGCTTTTATCTGTTTTTATGTAAGCCTCAAAGTTTTGGAGGGATATTAAATACTTGTGCTATATTGTACTATATCTGGGTGTTCTTTATAATTCTCGGTTTCCCTGATCTACATGACAGATTGAATCTCTGGGCAAGTATTTGATTTAAGATATCCTGACCACCATCTCCACCACAGTCTGTCTACACTTCTCTGTGGATGATAGGACCTAGAGTACTCTTCGCTTTTACCACTCAGAGACGTTTTGTGGGCTCACTTATGTGTGAGTAAGGTCTCATTGGGGGATATTATTCTACCCAGTCTCCAGTTTACTATACTACACATTATATTTTTCTTTTTGTGTTTTTTTTACATGTATTTTTGCTGATTACACTTTGTCTCAAGATAAGTATTGTTCTATTTATTCATTTTTCTTTGCGCAACAATTTATTATTTTGTATTTCTCAGTTGGTAGATGTTTACCTGCCCTTTTATGGAGTGCAACAAACAATATATGGAGCCAGGTTCATGTCTCAAATTAATTAGTGTGTTATTTCTGGAATGTTGTAGTTGCACACTGCCATATATAGCTCACATGGAATTAGCATAATAATGTGCAATTTGTTTGATTTCTGTGGACTTTTATTTTTGAAACCTTAGACATATCCAGAAGCAGTTCTCTGTTAATTGACACCACATGTGCCATTCAATGTGCTACTATTCTGACAAATAACATGTCCATCAAGAAAGGACATTCTGGATCATTGCAAAACACAGAATGCTTGGTATTGGGGTATTCATTTCAACAATTGTTTTCTACTCTGTAAACACAACCTTCTGGTTTGGATTAAAGGGACTAAAGGGAATATTGTTTTTTACTGTGAATATAGAGAATTAAAAAGAATGACTGAAAATTAACTATACAGCAAGCAAATTAAAGAAAAATGATTTTTACCTCTGTCTGCGCTGTCATTATGACATCCCCTGTGTCTTAATATACAACTCAACTGGTTTTCAATGGGAAATGAATGATTTGCATATTAAGGCACAGGTGATGTCATAAGCAGTAGACTCCACAGACACCTTTAAGACATATTTTCTCCTAATTTGGGCATTTGCTTGCAATTTTGATATGTTTCAATCATTTTTTCGTCTCTACATTCACAGTAAAAAATAATGTTTAGGTGATACTGTTCTTTAAGAGGCATGGCCACCTTCTTGTCAGTCTGACCATATTAATTGGAAAATATGATGCATATCATTGAGAACACATCCTTAAAGCCAACCATGATTAAATCCTTTCTGTAAAACAATACAAAGCTAAACAAATTGAGATGCTATTTTGATGTTGTTTTTTCACAATACAATGCAACATCAAATGATTTTACATAAATAAGATTACACAAGTAAATCATCCTAGCAGTTTTTATACTGACATTTTATTCTGTAGTTTTTCTGATCTTTCAAAAACAACTAGCATCTCATTGATAACATATGTGCACATGCTGTTCTGACAACATTCTACTCAAAACCCTAGATTGATCAAGGATACAGTTGTCAGTGAATTTCACACTTCCAAAGCCATTTCACATATTGCATTTCTTTTTTCATCGTTCAAAAGCAAAGTTGTAAATTGTAAATACTCAGTGCCTGAGATTTCTGTTTTTCTTTCATTTCATCGTCCATTGCCAAAAGAGAGACAGAATATTGTAACCATGGTAATATGCAAGTAACTTTTAGTCTACGAAGTAATGGGATGCTCGCTCCTGAGGCCTTTCAAAAATATGTTGTCTGTGCATTAAGGAAAAGTGCAGGCTGCTTAAACGCATACAAAGCAGACATATAAATAAGGGTAAACACACATAGACATACTGTTGTTCTGCTAATGTATTAAGCAGATTTGGAGAACATATTTAGAAACTTTCCATTTTTATTTGCACAAGAGAATTATGTAATGATTGCAAACGTAATTAGTTGTTAACCAGTTGTGCGTCTTAAATTCGTGACTTTATCCATATGCATCGATCTTAATATTCTAAATCAGTGTTTGATACCTTTTTTTTCTGCAACATTTTTCTATTAGATAAATAAAAAACCTATTATAAGACAATCAGGGGTGGGGTAAATCTACCTTGAAAAAGGAGATAAATGAATATTAGAACATTGGCTATATTTTTATTTATTTGCCACACATAGGTCATTTTACTGAATAGTAAATTAATAACAGTAGGAATGTTAGCAAAGTTACCTCAATATTTTTAAACAATATAAAATTATGTCGAGCAGTTGGAATTTTGAATCAAATTCTCTGGAATTGCACTTGACAACTAACTCATGCAAGCATAAAAATTAGTATTTGTACAGTGTAAGTAAAATAAACATTTGCTTCTGGTTTACCAAGCTCATTACATTCAAATTGAGTTAAAGCTTTTTTAAATCTGCTTTTGGATTATACTGTAACACATTACATTTATGAAAATACCTTTGACGTTTTGAACACACCACAATTATAATAATTCTTTTTGGATCAGTGAATGGTAACTTAGAACAATTACTCCACAATTACTCCAATCTTAAGCAGCTAAAATGATTTAGGTGCTCATTCCACTCTTAAACTCCTTTATCCAATATACAGCCTGAAGTGCAACTTTGTAGAATTAAATGCAAATTGTGTTATATTTATTATTTTACTTAAGTAAATAATAGTATTATTCCATTTAAAATAATAATAATAATAATTCAGTGCTTATATTGAATCACCAAAATGTATTTTTTCCCTATAATGTTTTTGTTTGTGCATTATGCATTATTTTCCAGTTTTAATCATCTAATAATGGTCTTGGCAGAAATAAAGTTAGTCAATTGCAAGTTAATATTAATAAAATATATAGGTCCAGTTAAAATTAAATCAGGAAGAAAAACAGACCAAAAAGTCCAAACAATGATATTTATAATTTGTATTTTTGAAAGAAACATTTGCCCTAAAGATGCAATGAATTAAAAGTCTTTCCTTTTCAAATATATTCAATAGTTCCATATTTTGTTCAGAAGAATTATGTGGTATTGATTCATTGCTTTTTAGTGCAGGTATTTTGTTCTGCTTGTTCCGATGTGTCCTGTATATTTTGTCCTCTATGGAACATTATGTGAATGTTATCATCAGAGTTTTTCTGCAAATGGGTGATACTTCAGAAAGCATAGCTTTTATTAAAATGAATAACAGTGTCAGTGAGGTTTGTGGGCAGAAAGGCTTCTGTGCAAGTTCTACAAGGCGACCATTAACACCCACACATAAATGTACACACGTATTAATACTCTGAAAAATAAAGACAGAGATAGTTAAGCAGTGTAGCAGATGCTCATAAAGGAGCATGGTAAGAAGGAGGGTACAACAAACATATTTAAATATATAAAGATGGAAGTATGAACATTTTCAATAAAAAGAACAATATTTGAAGAAGATTTAAGTAAAGTAAAAAGAAGACTGCAAACCGATATAGAGTTTCCTGGACACATAAATCGTACACTGTTGAATTGCCTCTATTAAGATGGAAGTAAATTAGTTAATCAAGATAGTTTCAATGACATCCATTTCTTAATTCTACAATCGGCTGAAAAAATGGCAACTCTAACAAGAAAGATAAAAAAAGGAGTGGCCAAAGATGGAAGGATACAAATCTAACACTTCAGGCAGTAATTTATCTGATAGCATTCCTTACGATGTAGCATGTAAATTAATCAATTTTTGATATCACTTTTTTTCTATTGGTAAAATCAATTTCCACAAAAATAAGAATATATGAAAATGGTGTTTATTCCCTGAGGCGCGACTTTAAGCTATCATATCCATTTTGGAGTGGCATGCAGCTTGAATACAAATTTGACCCAAGCAGCTTGAATACAAATTGGACCAAGCAGTGCTCTTTATGCCCACCAGTAGACATGTTCTACATCTGATTGACCACAGTAAGATTCAGGGATAGGCAAAGTGTCCATGCAAGAATACCATTGTCTAACCAAAATGTATAAAAACCCACAGCACCTTGTCCAGTAAATGTCCACCATGAACATTGTTGGTGCGCACCCATGGTAGGATCTATGTTACCCAAGTAACAATAAAAGTTTTAAAATAATTTTAATCCAGGCAATATTTTAAGAATAATGAGATGATAATTTGTGTGTATCCAAATACTTGAGAATTACTCAATTTCACAAACAAATTTGCTGATTTATATGGGTCTATTATATACAATTTGAGTTGTAGCTCATGGAGGTTGACTTTGGAGGACGACTGTCAAATTCGGCAGTCTCAAAAATAGCTTTCACCATTTTGCCTCCCATAACTTTCAATGGTTAAGATTCAAGCCTGGGGTTTTTTTTTTAACT